>QANY01010576.1:1202435-1536619 GCA_003255025.1 Datisca glomerata
ATATATATATATATAGAATAATGCAAGAAAACCCATATAGGATTTAGTGTATACATATATAAAGATCCCTATGATAGCAATTGTTAGAATCACGGCGCGAGCAGCGGAGAGTTTAGTATAAAATAATTATCGAACAGAAAACAATTGCGACGCCACAGGTTCTAAAAAAATATTTTTTAATGAAAAACAATTTTTCTCATCGGATCCATTTATATCTATACATTAAATTATAGACATACGAAGAAAGGAACTTGAGATTCTACGAACAACGAACTGTGAGATCCATACCATGATCTTCTCAACCAATCCTCGAACACACTAGGACGTGCTTGAGCACATAGAATAATTTAATAACTCTTTTCTGTCTCTAGATGTACCCAATACATGAGATCTAGAGATTTGAAAAATGACTTTTAAGACAGAGCTCTGATAGAGAATTGGAGAATTCGCAAAACTTTTGATTAACAATTAATCACACAAATTGCTTCATGAGGCCAATAGAATAATATCTATATATATTCTAGGTTAAGGCTTATTAGATTTTAGGGTTTACATAAAATAATAAATTATTTAAAATATGCCACTATAGTGGGACCCACTGCAGTGTGCCGTGAACTACTATAGTGTCGTGAGGTACTACAGAGTCTCATGCACCATTGTCATGTCAATCCCCGATTCAAAAAATAGTGATTGACATGTGGTAGTCCAATATGTCACGTGATAATTTTTCTAAATTTATTATTTATTTTAATTAGATAAATATCTAGATATCAGTTAATTCAAATTTAATTTATCTGATCACACATTTTCACTAACTTATATGTTAATCTAAAATTAACAGATTAGTTAATTCAAATTTAAATTAATAACTGATAATAATTAATATTGTTTAATTTCATAAATCAAATATACGGTCGCACTATCAATTAATACAAAAATAATCGATATAATTAGTTAATTATAATTTCTAAAAATTATAATAAATGATTTAATTAATTAATTTTATATAATTATCTCATTATATACTTGTCTTAGAAATTTAATTCTTTTTACAAATTAATCATTTTCTTAAGTCTTGAAACATTCACACCATAGACTGTGTAATACAGATGTGACTCGGGGATCATAGATCTAATTCTAAGTTTCAATAAATCAGATTATTAATTAATCACTTTAATTAAATAATCTTATTTATTAATTTCATTATTACTCCACTATAAATATAGAATTGCACTCTTAGTAATTATAGAATAAATCTCGTGTAATTCATTGATATAATCAATTCATGTAGTCACGTCCTCCAATTATTAGTTCGTAAATTAGAATTGGTCAAAAATACCGTTTTACTCTTCTAGTTACCTCTTGATCCTTAAGTACTATTTAATTCACTAGTGAATGATCAATTTATAACCGTATTATAAATTTGAGCTCAATAACTATTCAGTTTCAAAATTAACACATAAGAGAACCAATATACAATCTGTTAGGAAAGTTTGGATTCTAAATCTTGTAAGATGTTCTCAGTCATCCGTATCACTGAACTTCCAAAATAAAAGTCACTAGTCTGTTTTACAAACAAAGCTTAACGAATGAATCAAAAAAATCAATAGACATGTAAAGGAGTTCATGACTACTCAAGATTTATACTAATCTACATATGATCATTAGATTGATGTGTATTAAATCTTTATGATAAGCGGTAAGTTAATAAAGATATTAATCCACATATGTCCTCTCCTATATAATCTAATCATATAAAGTACATTAATTAAGATGTCTATCCATATCAGTGATTCAGATCTAGATCACTTGCATTCCAGATGCTTAGCGAACCATACTAACAACCATTCATTAAAGGTTTCATACTTTAATATGTTGCAGACTATTTTATTCATTATCTATTATCTCAATCCTCTTGAACTAATATAAGATCATAGTCTCATTAATAAATATGGAATTTTCATATATTTATACAAATTATTCAATAATAATTCAAAAGGACAACTTGAAGAAAAATATAATTTTATTAGTTTCAAATTAAAAATGTTGTTACACATGCTTTGGGGGCGCTATGCCCAACAATCTTCCACTTGCCCTAAAGAAAATGTGGCATCTCTCTCAACCTCATATTTCGCACATAACCCTCAAATAACTAAGTGTCTTGGTAAAAAGACCAGCCAGATTCTGATCTGACGTTATCTTTATAACAATCACATCTCCTCGGTGCACGATCTCTCTTATAAGATGGTATTTCCTCTCAATGTAATTAATGGGCTCTTGTGACTCCTCGGTTCCTTAATATTAGTTATCGCGCTAGTGTTGTCACAGTACAGGATCAGTGGCTTATCAATACCTGAAATTACTTTCAGATCACAAGTCACTATATATTCAGCTTCCATAATGGAATCTGTAATACATGATTGTTTAAAAGTTTTTCAGGCTACAGCTCCTCCGTCTAGGGTAAATACTGATCTAGACCTAAATTTTTTATTGTCCCTATCAGAATCGAATATCTCTAGTAGGGTTCAGGCCTCCACCTGAATAAACAAGTATATAATTTATTGTTCTCTGAAAATCCTTGAGCATGTGCCTTACGACAATCCAATGTTCTAAACCAAGATTTGATTGATAACGTCTAACAATTCCTACCACATAACATATGTCAGTCTCGTAAAAACACGGCATACATTAGACTCCCAATGGCTGAATCATAAAGAACCTTTCAAATATACTCTTCCTCTTGAGGTGTCTTAGGACACTGTTCTTTGGGAAGGACAAGTCCATGTTTGGTTGATAATTGACCTTTCTTAGAATTTTTCATAGAGAATCTTTCCAGCACCTTATCCTTTGGAAAGGACAATTCTATGTCTGGTCGATAATTGACATTTCTTAGAATTTTCCATAGATAATCTTTCCAACACCTTATCAATAAGATACCTGAGAAAATGCCAAGAGCTTATTTTTTTCTATCCCTTAGGATTTGAATGCCTAGAACATAGCTCGCCTCTCTCAATTCTTTCATCTGGAATTTCTCAGCTAACCACTTATTTACCTTCGACAAAGTTTCTACATCATTCTCAATGAGTAGAATATCGTCTACATAAAGAACTAAGAAAACCACTATCATATCTCTGATGTATTTATAAACACAAGCTTTATCAACATTTTGCCCGACGGCATATGATTTATTATTTCATCAAAGGTAAGATTCAAAGATCTTGATGCTTGCTTCAATTTATAAATAGATTTAAGCAATTTGCATACTTTCTGATCTTGCCCTTTTTTTCATGAACCATTCTAGTTGCATCATATAGATACTTTCTTTGAGAGAGCCATACAAAAAGGTTACCTTAACATACATTTTTCATATTTCATAGTCTAAACTAATGGCTATGGATAAAAGAATGTGAATGGATTTTAGCATTGCAATGGGATAGAATGTATCTTCATAATTGACTCCCTCCCTTAGAGTATAGTCTTTTGCTACTAGTCGTGCCTTGAAAGTCTCTACGTTCCCATTTGTACCCTTTTTTTTTAAGATCCATTTACATCCTATGAGCCTGACTTCTTTAGTGGATCTACAAGTTCACATACACAATTAGAATACACGGATTCCATTTCTTAGTTCATGGCATCTTGCCATTTCTCATTTTCAGGATCTTCTATCGTCTCTTTAAAGGTTAATGGATCGTCATTATATGTGTCTAACATTATGACATGTGCCTCAAGTTCATAGCGAATATGTTGTCTTACAACCCTCCCACTACGAAGTTGCACTGTGGTTTCTTGAACAGGAATAGTGGTTTCGATGGTTTGTCATTTATCATTAATGATGAAAATGGTCTAATCTCATTAGATGCTAGTTCTTCATATAATCGTGTTCAAGGAACGTAGCATTTGTTGATATAACATATTTTGATTCTTGTGACTATAAAAATACCCACCTCTAATTTCTAAAGCATAGCCAACAAATATACACACTTCAGACCTTGAGTTTAACTTTCCAGGCTTAGGTCTAAGAACGTGAGCTGGACACCCTCATATACCGAAATGACACAAACTAGGTTTGGAGCCATTCCATAACTCTAAAAGTATCTTGCTTACAGACTTAGAATGAACTACATTCAAAATGTAGGATGTCGTTTGAAGTGCATATCCCTAGAATGTGAGTGATAGTGACGATAGCTTAACATTGACCTAACCATATCCAATAAGGTTCAATTTCTCCTTTCTGAAACATCATTTTGCTATGGTATTCTAGGTGTTATGAGTTGGGATAGTCATACTCCAGCAAATAATCCTTGAATTCTAAATCTAAGTATTCACCACCTCAATCTAATCGAAGTGTTTTCAAAGATTTACCTAATTTCTTTTCAACTTTAGCTTCAAAATCTTTAAACTTTCCAAAGTTTCAGATTTTCTATGCATTATATAAGTATAACCGTACTTTGAGTAAGCATCAATAAAAGTGACAAAGTACTCATATCCACTTCTAGCTTATACATTGATCGGTCCACAGACGTAACTATGTACTAGCTCAATTAGTTCTTTAGCTCTTTGACCCTTTCCAAAGAAAGGTCTCTCAGTCATTTTACCATATAGACAAGATTCAAAAACCCGAAGAGTCTCAACTTTTAGTTCTCTCAAATTTCCATGCTTTGTTAATTGGTTTATTCTGTCTAGATTAATGTCCCAACCTAAGATGTCATAGATACATACCATCTTCTTGAGAAACCTTTTATCGTTCGTTACCTTTTGGATTAACTACTTCAAAAAATTCTGAATTATTTCATGTTCGTTCAGTTGGTTTAAGCATATACAGTTCATTTGAAACTTTTAAATGATAGATATCAAATTCATTCTTAGAAATAATAAACATATTATTATTAAAAAAAATATCAAAATTCTGTTCATGCAACAAGGATAAAGAAATCAAATTTCTAGAGAATCCAGAAATAAAATAAACACTATTCAAAACAAGATAATTATTTCTAAAATTTAAATGGATTGTTCCTAATGCTTTTGTTGAAACGAGCGCACCACTATCAACTCTCATTATCACCTCGCCACCAGCAAGCTCCCTTGAAGAATTAAACATCCTTCTTTTTCAACTCGAAGAGATACTTGTTACAATTTCTCTTCTAGTGACCTTCAACTCCACAATGGAAACATTTTCCCTTGGTTCTTTCTTGTTGGAGTTGTTGTCTTTCTTGTTCTTCTTGGCCTTTAGGTGACTTCTTGGCTTTCTTTCTTTTCTTATTCTTATCTTTGTCGTTATCACTGTTCTTCATCATTTTATTACAATTAACAATAGTGGAAAAAGACTTTTGCTCAGCAACATTTGCTTCGCCTTCTTTCGTCATACTCTTGTTAAATGACCCAAAAGTCTGTAGTCCATTCAATAATGAGGTTTTATTGAATTGTAACTTTTTCATAACATAGTTGGTAGGGAACGCAGAAAAGAGGGTGTGAGTGATTCAAGTATAATTCTAACTTGACCTGGCACATCAATGGTAGCCGTTGAATCTATAATTCAAGTATCACATTTGTCCCGAACATTTTTCAGGGCATCGGTAGCGGGCTTCTCAAGACATTTATAAGCATGAACAAATTGTGATATGCACAAATAAGCATCAAATTCAAATTCGGTTTTCATCTTATGAATTATCACCATTAAGTTTTTCAAGTACAAGTAAAGTAGGAATGGGGTAGCGCATGATAGAAATATCAAAAACTGAAAAGAAATAAAATATATATCATTCAATATAATTGAATTAAATATAATAAATTTGAAAAGTAAGTATGATGCATGAATGCAACATATCAAACACATAAACTTAACAATTGCTAATCTACAATAAGACAACCTACCAATTAATGTGCCGCCTTAGGGTCGGTCATATTAATTTTAACCTGTTTATGAGACAATTTCATCCTTATTAATTAAAACTTAAAATATCTCATATTTTCTATTTTAATAATAAGGTATCATTTATTTGGTCAAGTCACAATTATCCATTCAAAGTTTAATTGTGACTTTGTGAATGTAACTCATTACTTCTAATTTCATGACTTAATATAAAAAATGTTGTCTTAGGTTCGCTCAAGTATAAAGTACATCACTTAGTCCTATCTTCTAAAGAAGTCAACATTGTAATTGATATAGTTCGAAACTTTTCTTAAGGGGACGAAAACAAAGCCGTCTCGAGGCCCTCACCATATCTCACGTTGTTGTACCAATAATGTAGACCATAGATCACATTGACATGTCAACCTTCATACTCACTATTCTTGCGAAAATATGTTTTTATTTAACTAATCAATTAATCATAAATTAATTACTAGTTACAATAATCCTATGAATGTAAAATTAATTATTAATCCAATCTAATTGGTCTAAGTTCACCAAATCTTCCAAAGGGCCTAAGACTAATTTACGTGTACATAGAATAAATAAATAATTACATTCATTAAATTTTAATAAAAATACTTTTTAATAAAGTTAGTTATCTTAAAGCCCTAACTAAACATATGCCTTTAAACTTGGTGTTTACCAAGTTTAAGAAATTAAAACTTAGCAATTTACATGCAATTGATTTCGTAAAGTAATTCATATAAACACATTAGGACAATCCTAATAAATATGTTTCTATTAATGAGATGTATGATTAAATAAAACTGTGTATGATTTCATATATGACATGTGATCGACTAATACATGATCACGTTATTAATCAAATCAATAAATACTTATTTAAATAAATAAATTATGAACCTAGTGACTATTGAGTATTTTTAAATTTACAACTGTTGAAAAAATAGAAATAATTACAAAGAGAACTTCAATAATACATGTTTTCAAAAATTTTATTTCTCCATTAGAGGCTCATCTTCATAATCTTCAAGTTTTGATCAAAAACCTTTTAATTATGATAAATTATTTTTCTAATTAAATAATCTCATTAATTATCTTTTTAAAACTAATTGAATTTGATTAGTTAAAAAATAATTTGATGAATCATCAAACTTGGGTCAAACTCAATCAATAAATTAATTTTAATTTTTTAAAAATTAAAATCAATAACTAGTTTTTAAAATTTCATACATTTTTAAATTAAAAGATAAAAGATAGGATTAGAGTTTTCGTGAAGTAGCACAGAGATAGAGCAACATGATATCTGGGTATCTGTGAAAGTACCCTGGCAATCACATGGATTGCCACTGGTGGTAGTGAGATACTCCCATTGCCGCCTCAGGTTGCCTAACCACCGCCGGCGGTGCCACTGCCTACGCCGCTGCAGCCATTTTTCCGACGATGCGAGTGTCGGCGACACTATTCCTGGGGTCGGCGCCATAACTTCGTAACTCTGTAACGTAGCTCCTTCTCCTTTTTATTCTCCTTGTTCGTCTCGTGCGTTCTTCATCGTCTTACATACAGAATTTTATAACATAATATTCAAAATAAAATTACAAAAATTCATATGCCCCATACGGCTCGCCGAAGATCTAAAGTAAATTAAGAACAAACCTAAACCCAAAAGTCACAATACAATTAACAATTCATCATTAACCATACATTCAAAAAATATAACCATCCATTCATTCATACATATCAAAATATATATAGAATAATGCAAGAAAACACACATAGATGTATACATATATAAAGACCGCTCCGATACCAATTGTTGGAATTGCGGCGCGCGCAGCGAATGCATTTAGTTTAAAAACATTTATCATCAGAAAATAATTGGGCCAGGGGTTCCAAAATATAATTTTTAATGAAAAACAATTTTCTCATCGGATCCATTATATATCAATATACTAAATTATAGATATACAAAGAAAGGAATCATACCTCTTGTAGTCTATCAAGCGTCCTCGCTAACAACGAACTTGAGATTCTACGAACAACTGACTGTGAGATATACACCAAGATTTTCTGAACCAATCCTCGAACACATTAGGACGTGTGTGGGCATGTAAAATAATTCAAGAACATTTTTATGTCTCTAGATGTACTCAACACATTAGAACTAGAGAATTGGAGAATGACTTTTTTGTGACAGGGCTCTAAGAGAGAATTGGAGAACTCGCAAAACCTTTGAATAACAATTAATCACACAGATTGCTTCATGAGGCCAATAGAATAATATATATACATATATTCTAGGTTGAGGCACATTAAGTTTTTGAGTTTACATAAAATGATAAATTATTTATAAATGTGCCACTATAGTGGGACCCACTGCAGTCTGCATCACACTTCAGTGTGCCGTGAAGTACTGTAGTGCGGTAAGGCACTACAGAGTCCCATGCACCATCGTAATACCGTGTGGCACTATAGTGTGTCATGTCAATCTCTGATTTAAAAAATAGTGATTTGACATATGACAGTCCAGCATGCCACGTGACAATTTTTCTAAATTTATTATTTATTTTAATCAGATAAAAATTTAGATATTAATTAATTCAAAATTAACTTATCCAATCACACATTTCAACTAACTTATCTGTTAGTTCAAAATTAACAGATTAGTTAATTCAAATTAAAATTATTATCTCATAATAATTTAATACTATTTAATTTTACAAATCAAATATAATGTCTCACTTATCGATTCACACAAAACTAATCGGTATAATTATTTAATTGCAGCTTCTGAAAATTATAATAATAAATTAATTAATTCACGTAATTATCTCATAATTATATACTTGCCACATAAATTCAAGTCCTTTTGCAAGCTAGCCTTTTTCTTATATCCTGAAACATTCACACATTATACTGTGTAGTACAGAGATGGAACAGGGACTATGTACCCATAATTCTAAGCTTCAATAAATAAGATTATTAATTAAACTCTTTAATAAAATAATATTATTTATTCATTAGTACTCCATTATAAATATCAAATTGCATCTTAGTAATTATAGAATAATCTCGTGTAGTCTATTGATATAATCACTTTATGTAGTTAAGTCCTCCAATTTCTGGTTTGTAAATTAGAGCTGGTCAAAATTATCATTTTACATTTCTAATTACCTATTGATTCTTAAGTATCATTAATTCACTAGTGAATGATCAATTTATAATCGTATTATAAATTTGAGCTCAATAACCATTCAGTTCTAAAATTAACACTTAAAAGAATCAATATACGATCCATTAGAAAAGTTTGGATTCTAAATCTTATAAGATCATGTCCACAGCCATCCATATCACTGAATCTCCAAAATAAAACTCACTTGTATGTTTTATAAACAAACCTTAACGAGTGAATCAAAAGATCTAGTAAACATGTATCAGAGTTTATGACTACTCAGGATTTAGATTGATCTACATATGATAATTAGATTGATGTGTATTAAATTTTTATGATAAACAGTAAGTTAATAAAGATATTAATCAACATCGGTCTTGTCCTATATAATCTAATTATATAAAGTACATTCACGAGGAGAAGGAAGAGGACTTGGAAGAAGCACCTGGCGAAAATTCCCCAAGAAGAGGAAAAAGAGACTTACAGTTTTTCAGGAAGAAAGAAGTAAGGGAAAAAGAAGAAATCACCAAAGTGATCGTCTCTCTTATATGAAGAAAGGGGAGGGGTGTGAAGGAAACAACTAATTTAAAAGACCCTGGGGTGAATGATTCGACGAGTCAGGAAGTCACCGATTTACAAAATGACAAGTTTAAAAAAAATCGAGCACACACGTCGATGTGACTGGTTACGTGTCAGTAACCATGGTCACGTGGTCTTGACTTCCCTCCTACACACGCTATCATCACCACAATTCTCAAGAACGGTGAATTTCAAATTCCTACAAACTCGGGAACTGCAAGCAGGAAGTTCCACCTCGAGAAGGCACTTAACCTGCCTAGACATGATCGCTAAGGAAATATACAATTCGACCCCTACCTAAGGAAAAGACCTGAAAGTCTTCAGACTCGAGCTGGTAGGACATGCACGGGATCCCCGGATGGGGACAACTATTATGGATATTCTCATACTACCAATGGCACAACAGTACGTGGCATGCCATGACAAATATTTCTACATAAACTCCAAGAAGAGGAACTAAAGAGTTAAGCTCCCAAAATGGAAGGAACCAACCTGACCGGGTCATCCTCCAAAGAAGCTCGGGAAACATCGACCAACGTGAGCTAGAAGGCTCCAAGGAGAAGGTCTGATGTAGGAGCTCGGCTAGCCCTGTGATAGACATCATCATTATTAGCTGAAAGTAGCGCTCCACGTGGCTTTTTCTCATTTACAACAGGCACTGATCGACTTCGAATCGCCATGATGAAGTGTTGAGTCAGCCACCAAACGGTCGCATCCACCACGTCTGAAAGAACTAAAGGCAAATCGACATTTACTGCACATCAACTCAGGGGACAAAAGCATTTATTGCCGCCCCCAGCTTGTCATTTCAACAATGGTTGTCACCTCACCCGAAACTTATTCGACATGTATCCCTCTCCTAAGGCCAGGTTTAAAGGTCTCCTCTATAGACAGTGTAAGGTACGCATCTTTCTTCTGAAAGAAACACTGTCAAATTTTCTTGATGTTATTGACTTAGGCATCGGAGACTCTTCATTGAGAAAACCACCCCCATTTATCTTCCTCTTTAGAGTTCTTCCTTTGTGTTGTGTAGATTTTAGGCAGAGATGATCCCTATGTGGAGGAGAGATAGCACGCCACCACACGACAGAGATTTTCGGTAACAACACCCACTATGATTTAGCTAAATTATACAAACATTTCTATATTATATAATCACACACACACCCCCTATATTTCACATTCTATAACAAACATGTCTTAATTTTGACATAATTTTTTAACAGCAGTTAAAGGGACATTATAATGTCCAAAATACCAATATCTCAAGTCAATCACTGATGAGATCTTTCAAAATGATTATGAATAATTAAATTTGAGTGTCAAATGTCTCTAAAACATTGAGATTAAAAAAATATAATTTTGGTGCTTGAAGCGGACAATTGGAAACCCAAATTGAAAAAACTCTCTTGTGTTTAAAATAGTTTTCTTGTGAAATTTCATTATGCAGAAATTGACAACTCAGATATTTCAGATTACAGAAATAATTTTTTGTAAAATTTCAGAACCTAAGGAGTGTTTTCTAGCAGTCCAAATACAAGCGCAAAGAGAGTGGAGAATGGGAAAAGCCTAGAAACTGTATAAAAACCCTAAAATTACACAAATAATTTACTTGGAAATTTCAGTATGTTGAAATTGGCCTTCAAACTCAGAAATTTCAGATTACACAGAATGTAAAATTTCATTGAACAAGAAACTCTCACCTTAGTTCGAGCTCACGAAGAAGAGGATCGGTCGTCATAGAAGATCTTGTTCACCTCAGTCCACTTTCTCTCTGTCGGCTTCGTGGGGTTACGAAGAAGAAGAGTCCATC
Source organism: Datisca glomerata (assembly GCA_003255025.1). NCBI lineage: Eukaryota > Viridiplantae > Streptophyta > Magnoliopsida > Cucurbitales > Datiscaceae > Datisca > Datisca glomerata. The sequence continues at coordinate 1,213,872 of QANY01010576.1, forward strand.
GACGGAGAGAGCTCGTGGCTCAAGGATCGCCAGTCGTGAGCTTCTGGATTTTTGGGTTGAAGAGCTTTCTTCGTGGGTGTGGGTGTTTTGTATTGAGAGGGGCTATTTTCGGGTTTTCAATAAAAAAACTAACGGAAGTGAACAAAAATTTAATGGAGGGAAAATCTGTGTAATTATTAAATATAGAACGATGAATGTCAATATAATTTAGTCAAACAAGTATAATTTTCTCATTCATATATCATAGTTATAGTAATATTTAATCTCCAACTGCTGTGTTTTCCTTTTCTTGTAAAGACCCAAATGTTGGGACTTTAATTGGCCGTAAACGGCAAGGAGGGGAAGAAAAAAGAAAGTTATTTTCATTATCCTCCATTTCTCAAGATCACTAGTTTCAAAATCAAAACCAAAATTGAATTAATGACCGGAAAAGGATGGTAAAGATGTACTATTGTATGACAAGGGCACATATACTATTGTTATTCACACGCGATCATGTCGCATCCGTAAATGAAAGTAGCTTAATGGGAACTGTAATCTCATATTATATGTTATTCTATTCTATACTATTCATCAATTTCAGTTTTAAAGTTTTATGGGTTAGAAACTTAGATGCGGCAGTTAGCTACAAAAATCATAAAATGACAAAAAAAAATCCATCTTCCAGTGTGAATTGCAAAAACAGTTGACAAAAGAATCCATCTTTTGAGTATCTAGTTTCGTTATGAAAATCAGGCAGAAATAAATTAATAAGGTTACATCTACATATTTTGTAACTATATTATTTATTTCGATCATTTTTATAAAAAAAAATTCAGACACTTTTGTAAGTTTCCTTATTTTTTTGGTCATTTACCTTCTCGTTGTGAATGAAACATGTAAAGTGGGTTATCTTGTGTTTTGAGTTTTGACGAAAACAAGAGTTAGCCTTATTGAATCTAGATGATCTGTTTAAAAAAATGGATGCTCCACATATGATTAAAAAATCACATCAATTTTTTATTTTTGATTACTTTATTCAAAAGATTTAATCATTAAGATCTGCGATAACGAGACGATCGTTGAGATGTCGATTCAATTTTCTTTCATTTATATCAATTCAATTTAAGGTTGTTGTAACAAGGGGAAAATCAATATAAGGTGTTTTAAGGAAAATTTGCATTTTGAGAAAAAAAAAAAAGAGTGAGAGACATCTTTATTTCTTTTGACACATTGGTTGAGACAAAAATGATATTTACTATTATGAGTCGGAGATGGCAAGGGGAAAGACGGGAGCACGAATGAGGTATGTAGTCTGATTTAACTATAGTGATATGAGAGTTTCGCGTAGAGGAGTTGTTGATAATGTATGTAATTTCACATCACATTTAAAGTAAAAATAAAAAATCATATTTAATATGGCGTGGCTGTGTGTAGTTACACAAGAAATACAGATAACATATTCTCATTTTAACTAATTTTGAAAATAATTTTGTTAAGTTTTCATTTTTTACACTGAAACAATCGTAAGTACTGTTACCAAACATGTTCTATAAATATTATTCTTTTTTAGAAAAGAATATTGTGTTTCGTATTTTCTTTTATTCTTAAAAAAAGCATTTTCAAATCATAATATGTGATTAAGCCACATAAAGCTATTAAGAGACACTGCGGTCGAGAAGACCTATTATAGGACTGTGTTTAAGACACATGTTTTTCAGCAGCAAACGAAAAGACTGGCCTATAAAAAAATATATAGGGGCGGTTTGGTATAAATGAATGTGATATTTTTGTTTGTTATTTAATTTAAAGTAGGATATAAGATATTCGGAATATTCAAATATTCTTTAAACAGAGAGATTTAGAAACTCTCCCAAATTGAGAGGTATTTTGATGCCATACATGTTTGCATATATATTTTTTTTCAAAACTATCCCGCTTCTTCTTTTTTCATCTATTTTAGTTTAAGGGTAAAATTGAAAATTGAGAATATATTCATGAAATAACTCCTGCACATTCCATAAAAAAAATAAAGTAATTAATATTCTCACAATATATCATGACATTCTCAATTATTATCAAATATGAATTTTTCATATATCTATTTTTTTACAATCATATTTCAACAATCTTATTCTGGATATCATTTATTCTTAATCTTATACCAAACGGCCTCATACATTATCTTAATGCATAGACCTTGAAAAACATAAAGCTTGTTTTCTTCCAAACCACAGAATAAGACATGCATGCTGACCACACATAATGCCAATGTTTTTTAATGCGAAGACCTGAAAATGCTGTGTTGAAGCTTTTTCCTAAGGTCACATCCAAGACAGATAATGAAGTCGAATACTTTTGAAGTTGATTTAATTAAGCTGACCTACTTTGCATGCATGTAGTTGGAATTCATTTTATAAACTTCGCTTACTTAGAGCATTCCTCACTTTCATTGATTCTTACACCATATTACCTCTTCTCTTTTTTAGTCTTTAGCCTAATGCTACAGTATACTTATAGTAATTGGCCTCCATAATTTATGCCCTTATTATGTTTCTCTCATTTTCTTAGATTAGTACCGGATCTCCAGAACGTAGTTCTCCGACTAATCTTGTATATGCACAGACACTCAGTTATGAGTTTCCCGCAAGCACACAAGAAGTAAATCAAGAGATAAATCCACATACTGATGGTCACGAGATAGCATAACTGCTAGTTCAAACCTGCAACCTGGGAGAGCAAACTTCTACACACATGGTGACTGTTTGCAATACACTATGATGACCATTTTCCTCTCCATTTTCCCATGCATGAGGAAACATATATGTTTGATGTTCTTAATGTAATCATAATATGAAGATACTCTTTTCCTCTAGTCCACTTTTAACTCACATTTTTTTAAAACATCGAATGACAGAGAAATTTCAGGTCTTCTCTTATGATATATTGCCAGAAGTTACGGAGAATATTAAAAATTCTTAGATTTCAAAAAAAAATTACTCTTCATCAATTGGTTCAAGAAATAATGAGTTTTCAGTATATGAGTAGCATTGGAAATTTTTTCTTATTTCTTTAAGAAAATTCTCGAGTCATTTCATTTATCTAAAAGTTTGCTCGTTTCACAAATGTTGAGTGATACTTAGACTTCTCAACCTGAAAAAGTAGCTTGTGAGGTAGATTTTTCTTCACAATAATAGCTTTTCAAGTTGAGAAGATTCAATGTCATTCAAAATTGGTATCATAACTATGTAAGCTAACAAATCTCTAGCGAAAAGCTATGTCATTTAGTCATTTACTTGAAAAAGTCGCATATGTTAGTAGAGCGCATTTAGGAGGTTTTGGACCGTTAAATCTAATTTGGACGGCCCAAAAGCGAAGCCAATAGCACCGAATTCAAATTTGATGAAAACCATTTGTATATTAATTTTATGTCACATACTAATTTTTTGTTGAGAATATCTAATAACATTCAATATAACATACATGTATACTATCATTTATGCTAATTATTTCCCCTTATTAAAGCTGAGTAAAAATAACGTGGCATTATATAAATCATTTAATAAATTCAAACTAATAACGATGTTCACCAACCCCAATGACCATAAAATGAGAAGGCCGATTGTACAGTTAGTAGTTGCAATTAACTAAACCTCTCTCTCTCGAACTTTTTAGCAAAGACTAAGTTGAAATTGCAATAACCATATAACCAAAACCACTCTGAATTCATCCCCTACCTCTCCTCCTTTCTTCTAGCTCCATTCATTACATCGTTAATATTTCACTTTCTATATTTATTTTTAGTGTCACATTCTTCATTTTCTCTCCTTTTTTGCCTCCACATTTCTCAACCCTTTTCCAATTTTCGCCTACAAAAGTGATGAAGAAATCTTTGTACTCTTTTTGTTACCACCGACATCGTTGATCCTTAATCTTATATAAGCAAAGAGAGGTTGGTCTTCTTTTCTACACCCATAAAACTTAAAAGGAGCCACTTACTTAGCAATAGAAGAGTTTCATTGAAGGGTTATTGTTTGTTTGGATAGTGAGAAAATGAGTTTTGGTATTGGAAGGTTGATGAGATTGCTTGGTGCTGCTTGTGCTGCAGTCTTCTTCTTCCATGGCTTCACCGCCTCTGAAATAGGTATGATTTCTTTTGAACTCGTCTGTTTGTTTTTATTTATTATTTTTTTAATTTAAAAAGTTAAAACAATGAGTCATTTAGTTTTGTTATTTTCTTTTAATTTCTCATAGTTACATAATATATAGTGATATTTTATTTTTTATTTTATTTCAAGAATTTTAGACATTCTTACACAGTTAATTAAATTTGACAGGGCAAAAAAATTAATAGACAGTTTCAGTAACACAAGTTTGCAGGATTTTAAATAAAAATTTAAGTGAAAAAATTCTCTTTTTTTAACAGAGAAGTTGCATAATGATGTTGAAAATAGTTTATTGTGGATAAAATTCGATTAATTGGATAATTTAAAAAAAAAAATTCCCATGGTTCATCAATTCACTTATAAAAAGAATTGAATATTGTACCTCGAATAAAATGAATAAAAAAATATGACACTTTTTTATTTTTATTTCTCTTAACTGAAATTTCTTAAAAAATTATTGTTTTTTTAAGAAATAGTTTTTAGGCTTTGTCTGAGCTGAGACATGGTTTTGGAAGGAGAGCCGAGCCTCTCGAAGCTGGTGAGCATTGAGTGGAGAGAAAATTATAAACGCAATCAAATCTGCGGCATTTAATTCTTATTTAAAATGAAAATGACCCTTTCTTTTAACTTTCATAACATCATGTTGATATCATACTCAACCTAAGTCAACAACAATATTAGCCACAATTGATGGAATAATACAATAGTTCACATTTACTTGCTAAGATTTTGATTTCGAACAATATATTTAATAATAAAATTTATAATTTTGATTAGAAAATTAATAATTACTTTGAAAAGAAATCTTATATTTCTTGTTTATGTTGGATTTGATATTGTGTTTGCATATATTAGTTTCTTTTACATTAAATGTTGTTTTTTAAAATTTGCATCTCAAGTAAATTTCAGTTAATTATGTTGGAGATCGAATTTAAAATTTATTTTTTTTTAAAATAAGCCGATCAAACCAAATCCAAGTGAAATGATGATGTTCATCGGCCAATATAGTTCTTTAGGAATGTAATTGGTTCATTGCGATTTAAAGTTTAAGGTTCAGTTTGAAATAGAACTCAATATTTAATTCTTCATATCCTATAAATAACATAACCCAACTGTGAAAATTCTTAATTGGAATTGGTTTAATTTACTTCCATACATTTATTAAATCAATTTAGAAAACGATAATGTTTTCATTGTGAATTGTAATATAACATTAATTACTTCTCTCCTCACAGATTCAAACTTTACCTTTTTTCACAATGCGACATTGGCCCCAATTACATCATACTATGACTACATTATTGTTGGTGGCGGCACTGCCGGCTGCCCCTTAGCGGCCACACTTTCTCAAAATTACTCCGTTTTGCTCTTGGAACGCGGCGGCTCACCCTATGGAAACCCTAACATCACCAACTTATCGTCTTTTGGCGCCGCCCTCTCCGACCTCTCTCCTACATCCCCCTCTCAACGTTTCATTTCTGAAGATGGAGTCATCAATGCTCGTGCTCGGGTCCTAGGAGGTGGTAGCTGCCTGAATGCTGGATTTTATTCTCGTGCCTCCCCAAATTATGTCAGGTATACAGTTAGGATTATGATCATTTCATGTTTAAGAAACGTTAAAATCTCACGTGCACTTTATTTGGGTAATTACTTGTTTTTCTAATCATTTAAATTAGATCGATACAAATTTAGAACATTTTTAAATAAACTTAAGATGATCTAATTCCATTAGTTAGGATCATTTAATTAAAATTGGAAAATTAAAAAAAAATATACTTTCAATACAACAAGGAATTTGAGTAAGATTCTTACTATTATACTCTGATTATAAATGATTATATTTGAGTACCAAAAAAAGGTTTCATTACATCTGATTCTAAGCATTATTTATTTTTAAATACTTCTAAATTGTAGAATATAAATTAGAATATCTAACCTTGAAATAATTTTAATGTGTAACTCAATATTAAATTGTTAAAAAATATGGAATAAAACTAACAATAAGGCCATACAAGTGAGGTTGGCTATATTTAAAATAAAGAGAAATTTTCAGCTTCATACCCTTGGGGAGGGGACGTAACGATATAAAGACCTTTCTCCCCTTCTAAGTAAATATAATCTAAAATATTCTACTAGGTCTAGTCTAGCAGAAAACATTATGTTAGATCATAGTCTAATAATTTTGTGTTAAAATTAACACTTGCTAGATTATGATCTAGCAAAATATTTTCTGTTAGATCATGATCTAGCGAAGCAAACATATAATTTTGTCACGTGTCAGATTACTAGTTCATGGTTTAACAGTTTTGTATTAAAATTAATACTTGCTAGACCATGGTCTAGTAGAAAATAATTTTGCTAGACCATGGTCTAACAAAGTAACAGAAACATGAAATTTAATATCCTTGAAACAATCCAAAAGATCTTAATATCATTAAATTCTATCTCACTCATCCTTCATATTTCTCTAAAATAAAGTCAAGTATGACAAGTTCAAATTAATATAAATGAAATGGGACAACAGGAAGGTTGGATGGGACGGGCGGTTAGTGAACGAGTCATACGAATGGGTGGAGCGAATGGTGGCATTCCAGCCACCGATGGGGGCGTGGCAATCGGCAGTAAAGGAAGGGCTGTTGGAAGTAGGGGTGGTACCGGACAATGGGTTTACCTTTGATCATATGTATGGTACTAAGGTCGGAGGAACCATATTTGACCGGAGAGGACACAGACATACGGCTGCTGATTTATTACAATATGCTAACTCTTCTTCTCTTATAGTCTATTTGCATGCTTCTGTCCACAAGATTTTGTTCTTAACTCAAGGTACGCCCTCATTTTCTTTTTACCTAAATTTGACATTCTTATGCATGTTATTAACTATGTAATTGTGAGATTAGCGTGGAGCGGATAAATCACTCAAAAAAAGAAAAAAATTCAGTATTTATGATGTGTTGATTCTTCAGTAATTCTTCATATCAGTTTGTCTCCTCAAAATATGATCAAAGGCAAGAGCAGGAGCCACGTTACTTGCATGGGAAGGGGGCAATTGCCCCCTTTGCTTTCATATTTTGTGTGATAATTTATCAATAAAAAGACTATATTAGTAAAATTGAGGCATATTGCCCCTCTCAAAATTTGAAATTAACATCTTTATCTTCAGTTTGTCTCACTTATTAATTTACTTATAATTTGAAAAAAAAATTGAGCATTGAGAACTTGTTCTATTTTCTAAATGAATTTCCTTTTTCATGCTATCTTTTCTGTTTTCCTTCTTACATATTATATTGGTGAAATAATTAAATCGTTTAGACAAAGTTGACTCAGTAATTTAAACCCCTTTATCTATTTTTACATAAAATTAGTTCGAGTCGGTGTCTCCATAATCTAAATTTCTCTATCTGTTTAAATTTTGAAATAGCAAATGCAAGGCCAGTAGCCCGTGGAGTAATTTTCACAGACGAGAATGGGGTAGAACACAGAGCATACCTAAAGAATGGGCCAAACAACGAAGTAATCATATCAGCAGGTGCTTTAGGAAGCCCACAACTTCTAATGTTGAGTGGAGTGGGCCCTGCAGATCACCTTAAGGCCCATAATATAACTCTAGTATTGGATCAGCCATTAGTGGGCCAGGCTATGTCTGACAACCCCATGAATGCTATTTTCATCCCCTCCCCTCTCCCCGTCGAGGTCTCGCTCATTCAAGTCGTCGGTATCACCCGTTACGGAAGCTACATCGAAGCTGCCGGTGGTGAAAACTTTGCCGCCGGTACATTGTCACGGGACTATGGAATGTTCGCCCCTAAGGTTCGTTCCTACATTTTTCTTCTCAGCTTTAAGTAAATTTTAAATGGACATGTTTGCGTTCATCTAATCTTAAGATGAACAAGTTATAGAATAAATTAATTAAATTAAATAAATAAATTTTGAAAACTAATTTAAAAATTAGTTTTTCAAATTATAAGTAAATTAATAATTTTTCTTGTTAAATTATCAACCAACTGATGACGAAATTATAGTTTAACGTTTCTAACTTCGAATATATAGATTTCGCAATCTGATTTGGTGAGTTCTTTTAATTAATTAAAAATCAGGTAATTAATGATTTCTAATTCAAATGTTATTTCATTGATTTTTCTTTTTAATTAAATTAGGGGATAATTTGATTATATTTTCTTTAATATCAACTAAAGTTTATTAAGAAAATCTTCTTTCAAATTAATGACATTATTAATACCTCTAATATACCAGAAAAATCACCGGTATATCGAATTTCAAATTTTGAATGGTTATGGAAAATCAATATGTTTCTTGTTGAACGGTTATGGTAAATTAAATTTCAAATTGGTATATGAGCTATATACATCTGATATATCCGAAAAATTATCAAATACCATATATAGATTAAGTATTTCAAATTTTCAATTTGGAGCATTAATTATCACATTAATTCTAGCATCATTCAAATTGATATATCATATATATACCTCTGATATACTCAAAAAATTATCAAACACATTATATATAGATTATGTATTTCAAATTTTGAGCATTAATTATATCTTTAATTCTAGCATATTTCAAATCGGTATATCATCTATATAACTCTGATATACCTGAAAAATCATCAAACACACTATATATAGGATTAGGTATTTCCAATTTTGGACATTAATTACACCATTAATTCTAGCATATTTTAAATTGGTATATAATTTATATATCTCTGATACACATGAAAAATCATTAAAAATATCATATATAGATTATGTATTTCAAATTTCGAGCATTATTTCAAATTTTGAGCATTAATTATTAACTTAATTATAACATCTTTCAAATCAGTATATCATATATATACATCTGATATACTCAAAAAATCATCAAGCACACCATATATAGATTAGGTATTTCAAAATTTAATTTTTGAGTATTAATTACATAATTAATTCTAGCATCATTCAAATCGATATATTATCTATATACCTTTGATATATCCAAAAAAATTATCAAACACATCATATATAGATTAAGTATTTCAAATTTTAAATTTTGAGCATTAATTACATTCTTAATTCTAGCATCTTTTAAATCGGTATATCATTCTATATAACTCTGATATACCCGAAAATCTTCAAACACACTATATATAGATTATGTATTTCAAATTTTAAATTTTGAGCGTTAATTACCTCCTTAATTCTAGTATATTTCAAACTAATATATCATATGTATACTTCTGATATACCTGAAAAATCATCAAACACGCCATATGTAAATTATGTTAATTTTAGTAAAAAGTTATTGACATATTAAAAAATATACTATTAATCTAAAACTATTAAAAAACTACTATTTTTTGAAATAACCTTCAAAACTCATCTATTATGCATTATTAGGTTAATTTAAAAAATCATTTTAACCAGTAATAAAACATCACATATATGATGACTAGTTGCGCTAATAGTCCTAGCGAAGAATTCATTTTATCAAACTGGTCAAGAATTTAGTAATACTAAAAAAACATGCAAAAAATGAAAGGGTAGAACTATCTTTTCAGAAACAAAAAGTGGGTTGTTTTTGCAAACTACTTTGCATTTATCTCTAGAACTAACAGATAGTTAACTAAAATGTGCAGATTGGTCAGCTGTCAACAGTACCACCAAAGCAAAGGACACCAGAAGCACTAGCCAAAGAAATAGAAACAATGAAAACTCTTGATCAAACAGCCTTCAGAGGAGGCTTCATCCTTGAAAAAATCATGGGTCCAGTTTCCACGGGCAATTTGGAGCTCCGAACCCGAAACCCGAACGACAACCCCTCCGTAACATTCAACTACTTCAAAGAACCCATAGATTTACAAAGATGTGTGCAAGGACTAAGAACCATAGAAAGAATAGTGGAGTCAAACTCATTTGCCAAATTCAGATACAACAACATCCCATTCACAACGTTGATGAACATGACTGCTATTGGACCCATAAATTTCTTGCCAAAACATGCCAATACATCAAGGTCTTTAGAACAGTTTTGTAAGGACACAGTTATGACCATTTGGCATTACCATGGAGGTTGTCAAGTGGGAATGGTGGTTGATTCTAATTACAAGGTTCTTGGTGTTGATTCATTGAGAGTTATTGATGGTTCCACATTTAATAACTCTCCTGGTACTAATCCTCAGGCCACTGTTATGATGCTTGGCAGGTACATTTCTTTTTTCTTTTTTTTTTATCACTTGAGGTTGATCTGAGTTATTATTCCATAATTCAATGGCCGGAGTTATCTGATACGTCAATATAGTAAAATGAAATGAGATTGTCAGTCTTTTGAAAAAAGAATGCAGAGGATAGTTAGATAAATCTAGGACATCCAATTTGTCTTGAACGCACCAGATCTGACTGAATACAAAAAAGATAAAATAAAAAAGTTATTTTTCTAATTTTTAGTAGAATAGATCTGAGCCGTCCGAACGACGCGACATTAAATAGACCTCTCTCGTTCTCAACAAAACGATAAAGAAGTCGTATCCAAAATTGCATTATCAATTTTTTAGGTTTTACATTGAATAAATGCTTTCAGTCGTATATAAAACGATCCATGATATTTGCTTACCCATGATTTGAATTTGGTCTGAAACTTTATTAGTGTATGATATGTTTGGATTACTTGTGTGGGTGTTTTTGATTGGTGCAGGTGAATTTTTTTTCGTTTTTAAAACATTTTAATGTACATCTTTCCTGGTCGAGTTTTTATATCGTAATTCAATAATAAGAAAAAATCTCTTAGATTGAATTTCATATGAAAGAACGGATATGGTATTAAGTATAAAAATGTGATTTTTATCGTTTGGTCTGTAATTTGATCAGTGTATCACAAACGTTGGGATTATTAATGTGGGTGGTATTGATTGGTGCAGGTACATGGGAGTGAGGATATTAAGCGAGAGGCTTGCGAGCAGCGAGTCAAAATGACACATTTTTAGTACTTCATCCATGCGTTTGTGATTTTTCATGGTTTAGTATGAGAGTGGAAGAGATAGAGAGAGGGAGAGAGATGGTTGTATAAAGCTGGACAAAAAATAAGAAAAAGAAATCTTATGCAAGTTAGGATTTATAAGTTGCTTACAACAAATGCAATTAATAAGATTTTATACTTCAATTCAAGTACATGTTTTAGGAGTAAAAATAAATAATGTAAAAACTATTTGTTAAGAGCAATGATTCTTAATAAACAAAAATTAAAAATATAAAAAATACTTAGTCAAGTTAAGTAGTCTTTAATGAAAAATAGCATAAAAGTAATTTCACAATAAAAAAAATACGATTTTATAAGTTTCATTTGTATGTGATTTGACTTTTCAAACTATCATTTTTTTCAAAAATAAAATCTTTATCTTATATACATTAAAATATTAAAAAAAAATGTGTCTTGAAATTCATTTAAACAAAAATGCACTCTTAATAACTATTACTTATAACTAATACTTTTATAGTATCATACAAAAAATAGTGTGAGGTAATGTTAATACAAATGACCTTTAGAAAATACTTTTGGCACAAAAATGTATATGAGTAGCTTAAACTGTTAGGTAGGTAGGGTTCATTAATTTGTGCCATTAATTTAGGATAATTTGCGTACTATTTATGAATAATATGATGTATATATAAAATCTGTATTATATTTTTTGGATTATTTTATCCATTTTAATTTTTTTAATCTTAAAATACCCTTCTGAAGTACCCATGATGCATTTATATTTATCCATCAAATAAAAACATGTTAGAATATAACAACTGGAAAATAACTTTTGAAAGATAACTTCTAAAATATGACTCGAAATGAATATAATGACAAGTGATTTTTAAAATATAGCATCCATTCATGTTATCTTGGTTTAATTTTTTAGATTGTTCTTTACATATTACATATGATTGAATATTGTATGAAAAAAATGTCCATATAATAAGATGACTTTTATCTATTATTTCTTTGGTATTTGGTTATGGTTATATTATTAACATAGAACATTTTATTCATGAATGATATTGATACTAATTAGAAATGATTCGAGTAACGCACGTAAAGTTAACATAATAATGTCTAATAAAGAATGAATCAGACCGTAAAACTAATGTGAGGTATGTGAAATTCACAAATCTCCATTCAATACATGTTTAAAACGTTCTCTTTAACGTGCTCGTCTTATATTTTCTCTAATCTAATTAATTAGCCTCGGGAGAGAATGAGGATGGAGATGTATTGCGGGCTTCTCTTGTTCATCAACTTGAACCTCATTCTTCTGCAGTTGATGTTACGGATCAGCCCCACTCTTCAAACTAGTAACTTTGCTCAGCATCTTCTGTTGATTGTCAACCTGTTCAGTTGACCGTAGAGGATTCTCAGTCATCCTGCGCAACATTTTTATTCTGGACGGTGATTACATTATGTTTCTCAAGCTAGGACTATTCCAAAAGATCAATAGCCTAGCCTAGTTGCTTCTCTTCCAGTCAATTCCTCAGATCCTGGATCTTTCTCACGTTCGTCGATCCTCCCCAAGTTTAAAGGTGCTTGTGATTTCTGAAAATAAGCCTCTACCACTCGCTCATCTTCCTCGAACTTTCATCTCTTTTTCTCAAAAAAAATTCCAAAAAATTTGAAATCTGTAAAATCACTCCTCATATCACTTCGTTAACCCATCCCCTTCAGCATCTCTGTAAAATCACAACCCAAAGAATCCTCCATAGAAAACATATCGGAAAGCCATTAACATAGCTTGATGGCTACCTTCCCTCAATTTCTTTCATTTTTCATTCCTATTAATTTTTTTTCTTTTTATTATGATTGTTAACTTTTCTTCCTACAACTGGGAAGAGTTATTAACAAACGTACAATGCTTCCCTATATGAGTAGAAGTAGTTTCTCCTAACTGCTGAGTTGACTCAATAAAAAAGGTAACGTGCTATTTTTTATATTTAATTTAAATTGTGATGGATCTAACTGAAAAAATATTTTTAATAGAACCTACCATAACTTTAATTAAACATTAAATAAAAAGTAATATAACACATGATATTTTTTTATTAGGTCAATTTAGTGATCAGGAATAGCTCCTCCTGACGAGGTAAGGAGGGAAGTATTGTCTTGAACAAAATTAGGTTGTTCTCTTTTATTAACATTGGGTTATTTTCACGATGCATTAACACATGAAGTTGTATTAACATGATTTGAACTCAACTAAATTCTCGAGTAAAAATTTCTTGATATGTGTTGACCATATTAACACAACTTGAAAAATTGTTAAAAATTATTACAACAATTTGTTTTTGAATCATATTTGAATGTTAATAAAAAATGATATACAAAACAAGAATTTATTGGAGATGTGGATAATAAAAATGGGATTAGGATTCTCTACAGTTGGTGGCCAAGTGCAGAGGTGAAGTTCTATCTTAGCCGTCCAAAGAGATTTAGACGGCTAGGATCAAATGTAAAAAAGTGAAAAATATATTTTATTTTATTATTTTTCCCCAAGTAATGATGCACGTGACCTAGATCATTCAGATTTGATCAGACGGTTTTAGATCATCAAACTTCAGACTTTGTCGTTGGATACCAATCACTGAGAATGTATTTCCATAAAAATGATATGCACATCCTAATAGAAACCTACACATTTTCCAACTTGTCACAGATACAAACTTACGTACTTTTCAATTTATAATTTCTCATCTCTAGAAAGGGCAGAGAAGTTGGTGACGAGGCAAAACTTACCTATAATAAAAGAAATTATATTAAATTTCCAAGTCCTTCCTATTATGAAATAATATTATGCTTAATTAACTTCTCGTTAAAAGGTAATTTCCAAAAGTAAAAAAAAATCATAAAAAAATAAATGTAAGAAGAATATGACAAAGGATATACCATAATCCATGTTTTTTATGCCCAAATAGCATCTCCTCCTGACCCTCACTCATTTCCTCTCTTACCTTCATCTCCAACGAGAAAAAAAAGAAAAAGAAAAAGAAAGTTTCAGAGGTCTGTATCATTGTAAGAAGAATCTCATACATTTTCCCGAAAGGAAAAACCTCATAGCAAAGAGAAGACATTCCTCTCCTATTAGTCCTTCAAAGGAGAAGTCGAGTTCAGCCAATCAATCCAATAGATTTATTCTTCACCAACCAGATCATCTCAGTTAAGTTCATTCTAACTCTCCATAAAAAAATAGTTTAAAAAAATTTATATCCCGTTTAGATCAATTCCATTTGAAAGTAAATTTAACGGTTCAGATATAATGAACGCACAACTTTGATGATGTCAAATAGGAGAGGAGTCGGATTGGCCCATGTGGCATGGAATAAGTTAGAAAGCAAGCATGGACGGATATCCATGAGGATATGCTAAAACTACTACTTTCAAATATATCTTTGTTATTCCAAGATTTTGAGTCAATATTTTGAAGAGCCTATAAAATTAGGTCCAAGTAAGTGAAGGAAAGTTCAATTTGTAGAGAGGTTGCAAAGGGATTGATAAGTATATAAGCGAAGTGGTTGAAGGGCTTCTCTTCTTTGGCAGGAAATGATATTTATTTAATTTAGCATGAAAAATAATATTCAATATCAATTCATGCCTATTCATCACTCGCCAAAGGAGAGTTGCCCTTCAACTGTTTCTGCTTAATGCAAGCTAGTTGGCTAAAAATGGCCATTTTTTATGCAAAGGTAATGTATAATGCAAATTATATAATTTCTCTCTTATTATTTATGATATAACAAATGTGTATAACTTTCACTAAAATGGGTGGTAAAAGATGATAATGTTGTTCTGATTGATTTCTTCTATTCTGACTGTGTTTATCTGAAAATTCTCTGTGAAATTTATCTTTATTAATATATATTTCGTTAGGTTAAAATTTGAATTGTCTAGCTGTATAGATTGTGTCAATTTAGAAATTCTCTGTGAAATTTGTCCTTATTAACACGACAATTTGAACTGTCTAGTTATAACGTATAAGGTGCATTATGAAATGAGATTCAAACTTTACCCACTTGCTTAAGAATACTAGTTTACCTCTTCCATAAACACACCCTTCCCCAAACCGAAAGTAAGAAGGGCAAAATGAGTTTTCTATTTGATCCTCTACGTTTTATAGTGATGGTTGATTTTATCGATATAAATCTAGTTTTTCCGATTGACTCGACGATAATTTAAAATGTTATAATCAGATTCTTATGTTAATTAATGCAAAAATTTGGTATTTTTATGTTAGGGTGACTTAGACGGCTGAATCACACCTCGATATTAATTATAAATGTCAAGTATTATATACACAAGTAATTTCATGTTTTTGAGATTTAAAAAAAGAACTTGACAGAGAAAATTAAATCTTCATAGACCAATTTGAAAATTAGGATAAAATTTGGAGGACTAAAAGTTCATTTTACCAAAAAAGAAAAAGAAAGAAAGAAAAAGAAAGAAAAGAAAATAAAGAATGAAGAAAAAAGAAGAAGAAGAGAGGGAAGAAAGCAATATGATAAATCACATTCACTTCTTCAGAATAACATGTCGTCCCAAAACAAATCTCCCTCAGCATAACTTGCCTACACCAAGTACACATATGTCAACATCGGATAGGTATTTCATTTAACTTTGGCCAAAGACGCATTATTGAACGATTTGTAGTTTTAGCTCCCTCAAAGTCTCTTATTCCTGATGGTCCTTCAGGTCGACATGCAGGTAATTGGGCAGAATGTCGCTGAGTTTACTTACTACATGTCGCTTTGGCATTCATCAGACTCATTACCGAAGTTTGCAATATCAACTAGGGGTGTTCAAAACCGAACCGAATCAAGCTGAAAATGGTCGGTTCTTTATGTATGTTCGGTTTGAAAAAATCATCGAACCGAGGTTTTGGTTCGGTTCAGAATTTGGTGGTTTTCGAACCGAACTAAACCAAATCGAGACTTTAAATTTATATGATTTTTTATTTTTATATATAATTTATTATAAAACCAAAGCGAACCGAACCGAAGTAAAACTTTAATTTTATATTTATTTTTTCAATAATATCATTAAAAATTATTTTTAACTAATTATATTGAACCGAATAACCGCACCAAAACTTACAGCTCGGTCGGCTCGATTCTTTTATTATTCACGGTTCGGTTCAGTTTTGTCGCCAAACCGAAACTTTGGTTCAATTTTTCACCAAAAAATTGACCAAACCGAACCATGAACACCCTTAATATCAAACTTCAACTTGATAATGCCTAGGATCAAGACCCAAATATCCTAACGATATGATGATTACATTTACTCATTATTTAAATTTAAACCAATAATAAAAAGTCTGCCTGCATACATTAATCGGTATTCTTATTTATATCATCTTCGAATAGTCAAAAGAACACAGTTTAAATATGAGATTTATCGACATTGGTATCTAAATTTATAATATCTTATTATATAATTTTCGTTCGGATGTAGTGTGTCATATTGTCATGTTCGAGTTTCTATCATTATTGTGTTATTGTTAGTAATAGTAAATTATGGATTTAACAATTCTAATTGTTATTTTCGGCCTCCATCAAATATTCGTAGGAGCCATTTGGTTCGTGCAATCTAGAATATCCATCGTAATTCAATTGCTTACAAAATATAATTGTCATGTTTGATTTTACATAGTAATCTATGAAGTGATGAGTATGGTTGCTATGTTTGGTATAGGTTAACTTTTATTCTAAAGTTGTGTAGATAACAAGAAATTACTTAAATACATTTTTAGTTATATATTATCTAAAAATACTTTGACGTGTAATTTTAACATGAATTTAATTATTTTTCATAGATATTTAAATAAATTAATAATGCTGGAATAAATTTTTAAAAAAATTAATTTTAATTATATTAGTAAAATAAGAGATATAATGAAAAAAATTTCATGTGAAATTTTAACGTCAATTTTAATTATTTTTTATTAATATTGAGGATGCGAAAGTAATTTTTTTATATTAGAATTGCAATTGCATTGTAAATTAGGATTGTTTCTATTTCCTGCTGTAATTTAATTACATCAAAAGATTACAAACTAGGATTGCGTGCAAATTAGAATTGTAGTCTTATTTACTCTAAACAAACATGATAATTCAATTATAAAAGAATTAGATTGATTTGCTCAATTTTTTTGACTTTACGAACCGTACTAGAAGCTCCTAGCGAATAGGAGTTGCTTTCATCCCATTCCTTCAAATTCCCTTCAAAATTCTTAGGTATGGATTTCAATTGTAATGATCGTATTGATAATGATTTGGCCGGTCACCTTGATCGGTGTAACATCACGGAGGAGGAAGCATTCGAGATAGTTATTCCAAGGGAGGTGACGTATGGTAGCATGGTCTAAGTATTCTTGGGAGATTGTTTTCAGATAAAATATACATTTTTATGGATTAAAGTGTGCTTTATCAAAAGCATGGAAAGTGGAGTCAGATGTACGATCCGTTGAGATTGGGAAAGATGTTTTCCAAATATTATTTCTCAATGACGTGACCTTAAGCTTTGTTGTCAATAACGGTCCATGGTTACTTTGAGGGTAACATTTTCATTGTTAAAAGATGGTTTCAAGGAATGACCTTATCAACGAAAGAATTTATTCTAAATGATTTTTGGGTGCAAATTCATGAGTTGCCTCTTCAATGTAGAAGAAAACGTGGGAGAAGTTATTGCTGGTAATATCAGAAGAATTATTGAATCAAATGATGGATCCTCGAAGGATGGATTTGAACTTAATCGTTTCTTACGTATCATGGTGGAGATTAATTTGCCAAAACCCTTAGTTAGAGGTCCTTCATTAATTTTGATGGTCGTAAGACTTGGTGTAGTTCTAAATATGAGAGGCTTCCTAGGTTCTACATTTCTTGTGGTAGAATTATTCACTTTGAAGGTAAGTGCTCGATTATATGTTCAGATCATCGAAACTCTAATTCCTCTAAAAATTATGGGGAAAGCATAAGAGCTTTTAGTGGAAGATTCATAGAGAATAGTAGAGACAGTCACTGGCAAGGAAGAGGTAGAGGTCACCATAAGGGTTTCGGCCATGGTAGAGGAAGATGGAATGGGAAGAACATGATGGATTTACCGAGGCACGTGCAGAGGTCTGCGACTGGTTCAGATCAGAATTTGGGAAGTTTTAACTTCTCTTGCCAGGGTAATGAGCATCACTTGAAAGTAGGCCAGCCCAATGTCCATGATGATAAAATTTAGGGTCGAGTTGAAGTGGAAGTTGTGGATACTAGTAAGTGGAGTGTTGGGTTTGAGGGTGGTCTTGATGATCCATTCTGTTTGGGGCATGTTATTACTAAACTCTAAAAAAGGAAAAGGATGTTATGGGTCAATTAAAAAGAAAGAGGGTTTCGTTGGGTCATTCCAGTCAGGACAATATTAATTCACAATCTGGGTTGGAAAGAAGCATTCGGGTTGAGGATTTATTACCCATTTCTGACAGAAAATGCAAAACTGAGGCATTGTTGGTGGATGAGCTTTGTGCAATAGAAGAGTTAAGGGAGCCGAAGAAGAAAAATGAAACTTTGGCCGATGGAGATGTATCCTACGAATGGGTGGAGGAAGCCAACCCTAAGCGGCCCCAAGTTACGCCATGACAGCTTTGGTGTGAAATTATCAGGGTGTAGGGAATCCCCTTACAGTTTCCTTACGAGGGTTATCTAAATCTCATTCCCCTGGTTTAATTTTCTTGCTAGAAATGAAGAATAAATTTGTTATGGTTAATAAATTAAAGTATTTGTTAAGTGCTTCGGGTTGTGTTACGGTAGATCCTGTCAGTTTAGGGGTGGTTTGGATTTTTTGGGCTGATGATTCTGTTATGAATTTAGTTAAATATAAAGATTTTTTTTGGAATTGAGGATATTTTATGATGAACATTTATTGGCGCATCTTTGTGGCATATCTCATTTCTCTTTATACGATTCAGAAATCTCAGCTTGATATTCTTACTGCTCGTTGTAAAACTTGTGGTGAGGCCTTTGTGATCTTGGTGATTTTAACGATCTAATTTGTTCGGAGGAGAAACAAGGTGGATTGGCGAGGGAGCCGGCTAGTTTTGCTCTCTTACAAGAGTTTGCTCAGGACTGTGATTTAATTGATATGGGTTATGTAGGACCTTCGTTCACCTGGGCAAATAGAGTGGACAATGAGGGTTTGATTAAGGAGAGGTTGGACAGATGTTTTGGCCATCTTATTTGGCTATATTTTTATCCAAATGCGAGTTTCCATCTTGCAGCTCATGGATCTGACCACTTTCCATTATTGCTGGATACTTCGAATGAGACGAGAAAAATCAAACCTATTTTATGTTTGATAGAAGATGGAGCAATTACCCCGTTGTAGAGAGGTTATTAAGGAAGCTTGGCAGAATTCAGCGATGGGTGACGGAAGTAGAATTATGGTGTCCACTTTGGGTGGGGTTCGGGAGGCTATTCTTGATTGGAGGAAAAAGAATCTTTCGACTAACTTTAGTATGCTTATTAAAGATCTTCAGCAACAATTGGAAGCCTGTTATGGTAGGGATGGTGAGGTAGATGGACAAAATTTTTTGGATTTAGAAGCAAAACTAAGGAAGGTTGTTATTGAGGAGGAACATTACTAGAATGATCGTACTCGTGTTGAATGGTGATAGGAATGGTTAAAGCTCAACGCGATTATAAGAATATTCATGGCGTAGAGGATGTGAATGGAGTTTGTCAAACTAGAGAGGGTGGAATTCAGAGACTTGTGGTAGAGTACTTTCAGGAACTGTTTTCTTCTTCTCACCCTACTTCGACCAAATTAGAGGATGCTCTTTGTCATATTTTTCCTTCCCTTGAATGATCGTACTCGTGTTGAATGCCATGTTTGTAATAGTGTAGAAGAATATCATGTTCATTTGTTTTTGAAGTGTAATTTTATTGATGCCTTTTGGTTTCTTAGTCTCTTAAGGCTTCATTCGAATTTGTTGATGGGTAATTCTTTTATGGAGAATTGGAAAGAGATTACTAGGAAGATTTCTGATTTGGGTTCGGGGGATCAAAGGGATATGGTGCTGATTTGGTTCGTTTGTGGGTTACGGTGGATCTGAAAATTC
Organism: Datisca glomerata; assembly: GCA_003255025.1. NCBI lineage: Eukaryota > Viridiplantae > Streptophyta > Magnoliopsida > Cucurbitales > Datiscaceae > Datisca > Datisca glomerata. The sequence goes on from QANY01010576.1 coordinate 1,234,149, forward strand.
AGAAATAAAAATTGTTTTGAAGGTTTGGAGCCCATTCCTCAGATCGCAGTTCAACAAACTGAGAAGCAGTTCATGGAAATCATGGGCATATGTGATGCGTATAGGATTTCATTTGTTGTCGGGATAGAAGTTGTTCTAGATGCATATGATTCGTGGCTGCTGAAAACGGATGTGTCTTGGTCAAGTTCTAATCAGATTGATGGTTTAGGTTGTGCTTCGGGACTTAGATGGTCGGGTTTTTGCTGCTGGTTTCTCGGTTAAAAAATTTGTGGAGGATGCTCTTACGGGGGAGGCTCTTGCTCTTCGATGGGGGCTGGAAGAAGCTCAAATTTTTTACAAGAAAACGATTATCATATGCACAGATTCTCTTTTACTTGTTGAGAAAATTCACAATTCACGTAACTTTGGTTGTGATATCTACGTTATTGTATTAGATATCTTGTCTTTAGCGAAGCATTGGTTGTTTTGCAGATTTAATCACATTCCAAGGGAGGAAAATGTAACTGTTGATTTTTGTGCTAAGCAAGGTTTAATTTTAAAGGATTGTGATATCTTATATGGCTCTTTTCCTGCTTATTTCCCTTCCTGTGTTTTTTATTCTTAGTTGGGTTTTTCTTGTTCTGGGTTGTATTTGACTAGTGTTTCGTTGTTTTGGTGTTTTTTATAAAGTATTTAGTTGACAAAAAAAATTACAAAAGAAGATAGGGTAAATCAAGGGCCTTAAGAACAAATGAAATCCACATCAGGATTACCCTATTATTGTTAAATCATGCAATTAAGGATTAGATGTTAGAAATATATTCACATTTAGCTTAACCTATACGCATAATTCAATTTCATTTGTCTTTTTTCCACAGTAATTTCAATGGAGGGATTTGCTGTCACATTGAGGGTTGGCGTGCAGTGATTAACTTAAATATAAATGAACTAAACTCAAACATCTTGTTTAATAACTTAGATTTAAAAATCATCATGTGAATGATGAGTAGGTGGGAATAAACTAATATAAAATATATATATATGCAACTTATAAAAATCTAAGTAAGCCACCCGCACATTCCGCAAAATTCATTAAACTCAACTAGATTAAGTTTGAGAAATTTTCAGGTAACACTATTTAGAAGCCAACTAATGATATTTAAGACATCACTTTCTTTTTTTAAGTATTACTGGTTTTTTTCTGCAGAAATAGAAAAGACGTGCCTTTTCTGCAGTTTGGAGAATTTTTCTGTAACATAAATAAGAATAACAATAGAAGTTTGCGTGACATAGAGTATATGTCAAAAGTGTTATTCACGTGTTCTGGTTCCTAAATAGGAAAGAATTTATTTTACTTTATTTTCACAATTTCAAGGAAGGGGTTGAGCCTTAAGATACTAGATGGTTCTCGTAACGTTCATGCGACACGGGGCGGTGATTAAAAAATTTATTTGTAAAAAAAAATTTAAAATTGCCACAAATCATTTTAGGGTGTGATTGGTCACCCAATTTTAAAATAAAAATTTTGGTTTACGAAAATTCAAAGTTGATTCGAGAGTCATTTGCGTGTGGAGAAGATATTAGCAATACTCATTGTTAAAATGATTACCAAATTTAATCAAATGCTATCCAAAATATATTTTAAAATAAGATTAAAAAAATTCATTTTTGAATGTCCCATTTAATACATTTTACATCATAAAAGTGAAAAATATACATTTAATGGGTGGTACAAAAACCATTGAAAATTATTTATTTTATTTTTTTATATATATTTTTTAAAATCAAAGAATTATTGGAGACATTCTTGGTATCCCAGATCTGATGCATCAGTTTCATCAATTAATAGAGGCATCGTTGAAACTGATGCATCAGATCTGGACTTGAGCAAAGGATTGACTTGCAGAATGAATTTTTTATTTTGGGGCAAATACATAATTATGAGACAATTATNTATATATAAATAAATAATTATCGATAAGTGAGATAAAATATTTAATTTGTGAAATTAGATAATTAAATTATTAGATAATAATTTAAATCAACTAAATCTATTATTTGTGAAATAACAGAAAAGTTAGTTGATAGGGATAATCATATATGTTAATTTTAAATTAACTGATATCTAGATAATTATTTGATTAGATAAATATTTATTTCACAATAATTGCCACGTGTCAATCACCGATAGGGTATCAAAAATTGGCATGGACTACTATGGTGCCATGTGGCACTACAGTAGTGGGTGTGCAACACTGTAGTGCATTGTGGCACTGCAGTTGTGCACAATCGAAGTTGGTCCCATTGCAATTGGTAATTTTATAATTAAATATTATTTCTATTCATCCCTAAAAATTCGACACGTCAGTATCTAGGATATATACATATATTATTCTAATGACCTTAGTTGTTGAAAGAAGAAGAGAGAATCAGTTGACCAGATCATCAATTCGTCAATTAAGGGTTGAATTGAGAACACGATTGGTGTCAGAGAGATTTTTTTCTATGATTAAACGTTAATCATATCTCTAAAAGAATAATCATCACGTTATTTTAGATAATCGTCTCACTAAAATTATTCTCAATAAATCTCTAGATCTTATGTGTCGAGAACATCTAGACAGAAAAAGTGTCATGTAATATTCTACGTGGTCACACATCTCCTAGTGCGTTAAGAATTGACTTGGAAGATCTTGGTGTAGATCTCGGAATCTACTGATAATTGGAACGATTTCGAAGGAACGGATGTTCGATCGATTTTTGCAAGGACACTTGATATAGATTACAAGAGGTATATGATTCTTAACCTTGTATAGTGTAAATTTAACTTATAAATATATAATGGATCCTGACTGATTGAAAAAGAGTTTTCAATAAAATTTTTTATTGAAAACTCTTTTTATTTAATTTTTATTGAAAAAGAGTTTTCAAAGTTGATTCAGAAGTTATTTGCGTGTGGGGAAGGTATTAGCACCCGACAATACCCATTGTTAAAATGATTACCAAATTTAATCAAATGCTATCCAAAATATATTTAAAATAAGATTAAAAAAATTATTTTTGAATGTCTCATTTGATACATTTTGCATCATAAAAGTGAAAATTAAATTATTTTTATTTGTTTTATTTTTTTATATATCTTTTTTAAAATCAAAGCATTATTGGAGACATTCTCGGTATCCAAAAAATAAGGTAGTTCGAGAAATTTGGTATCCTAAATATCTCAAAATTCGTCATCGGATTCTTTTAGTTTAAACTAAATAATGAAATTAACAAAATTTACATCTAACGTTATGGTTTTAATTTATGAACATCAATTCTTATGATAAAATAATAATCATATACAATCATGATGATATGACAATAATACATAAATAAATAATAAGAGATAACAACTATAAAGAAAAAGAAAGAATAATTGGAAGAAAGGTTAGAGAAGATAAAATGTATGATAAATTGAAAAAGAATAGGTAGAGTGACAAAAATGAAACAATATGTGAAACAAGTAAAAAAATATATATAAACAAAATAAATTAAAACAAACTATAATATCTACTAATAATTTTTTTTAAAATACAAACAAAACGAAAAAACACAAAATAAAAAAATTGGAGAGAGTGATGTCACCCTCCATTTTTTTTAATTTCATTTTTTAAATATATATATATATATATACTCATAAATAAATTAATAATAAAACTTTTTTTATGTGTAAATAAATTAATCTATGAAAAATGCTTAATTCCATACATAATTGGTATGAGCATATTATTTTTTACTACATAATCTACTAATTACCAATTTTTCTTTCTTCCTTGATTGCTAATCAAATAGCAAATGAATGATCATTAATGGTAACTAATTTAAACAAATGTCACTAAAGAAAAATCAATAAAACTTTCAAAAATAGAATATTTTTGTTTGGGATATACCATTTTTATTTTTGGACTACTTACTTAGTTCACTAATTACCATTTTTCTTTCATTGCTAGGAATTATCATGGATGGTAATGAGTTCAAATAAGTATCACAAAAATGATGAATAAAAATTAAAAAAATAAGAAAAGACTTGTAAGAACATAAAAAAAATTCAAAACTTAAATATTTGCATAATCTTGTATATATGATTTACTCTCTATTTTATATCTTTTTATGTATGAGAAATTATCATAGGGGCTTTTTTCATCAAATGTACACTTTCAACCCATTAAAGAGTTGACTCACATTGAATCAATATTACACCCCTCAAAATCTTTACTCTCATCCTCATTGATTGAGTTGATGACAAAAATATCTCATTATCAAACTTGTAGAGAAATCAATAATACATGGAAATAAAACTTAAGAATAAGAGTAGGAGAAATGATAAAGAATGAACAAACAACTTATGTATGAAAATGGAAACAAAAAATATTAACTACATGAATATAAAGAAGAGAGATAATGGATAATAATGAACAAGAAATATTGTAAGCTAAAACACAAGAAATTTAAACTACATTAATAAAAAGAATAGGAGAAGATGAAAGATGAATAGAAATGAAGTCTATTTTTCTCTCTCTCCAATCCTCCTCTTCAAGTGAAGACCTTCCCTTTATTTATAAACAAACTTAGTATTTCACTTTTTATTTTTAGTCCTTTTTGCTCATTTTTTATTTTTTTAGTCCTTGGACAATTTTTCTTATTTTTAGGCCTTGAGTTATTTTTCAAATCATACATATAGTCTTATACTAGTATATAGGCCCAAAAATTAAAATTTATATGTTTAAAGTATTGGACCGGACAAAAATACGATATCTATAATGGTGATTTGAAAACGAGTGTTTAGGAAAATGAAAATAATGTTCTTTTTGAAAAAAAAAATATTAATACCAGAAGACGTATGTAATAGTAGTCTTCAAGAATTTAGAAACTTAGTTAAAAATTCAAAATTATTATTATTGAAATATGTTTTTGATAAATTTGTGTACATGAAGATTGACTATCTTTACGTTGACCCACCATAGCCAAAACTGACACATGCTATGCCGCCTCTCATACTATGTCGCCTCTCATTCTATGCCAACTCACATGGTATGCCACTCTGATGAAGTGCCTTCACTATAGGAGCACTAGTCTGCACCTCCATATGGTACGTCGCCCCCTATGAAATGTCTCCATCATAGAAGTGCTAGTCTACACCTATGTTATGCCTTCATCATAGAAGTGCTTGCCTGCACCCACATTATGCCTCCATAATAGAAGTGCTAGTTTACTCCTCTAATACAAGCACTCCTTGATTGCGCCACCTTTATGATGACCTCTCCTATGAGAATGCTACGATGAAGGCACCCATCACACTACTCGTTGTCACGACCAATAAGAACGATGGTTCCACATTGTAAACCTAGGCTTAATGGTAGAGCTTCCACTCATACATTATGTTTTCATGACATGGTAATATGTTACCATTCTCCAAACCACTAAGCCAAGTGACACAAAATTGAGTCGATATATTGTTGCCTGAGAATACTAGGGAGACTGTGATTAGTTGTGAAGGCTTGCCATATTGGAAAGCACGTACCTTCCTCAATATGGGCGCTTTGAGATATTAATGGTGTGCCACCTTTTTATCTTGAGAACGGGTTTGGTCTTAAGGACTCCCTTGAGGGAGATTTTAGGTGAATGCAACCCTTGAGCTTTATCGAAAATGCGCATTGTCCCAAAACCATCCTGGATTACGACCACCATACGAGGCTCATGTAGCGTCCATGGTTGGGATGACATGAGATCTCCCCTTCCACCTCAACAAATCTTGTTGAGGTTTGGTGTTAGTGATCATTAACTAATTAAGAGATTAGTCATGATGGTTCCCCCCCTTATGTCATCTATAAAAGGAGACGTTCTCCTTCATTTTCAAGGCTGAAAAAACTCTATGTCACAGAGAGTACCCACTCCCTCCCATAGTAGAGAGCACTTTGTCACCTGATTTTAGTGTTTAAAGTGCTCTCTCTTCATTTCTCGGCGTCCTCTCAAGCGTTTTCAAGCATTGCTCCTCTTACATGTTAGGGAATAAATCACTCTTATATTATTTCACCTCTTTACATTGACAACTTATTTTTGTGCTCTTACAAGTTTAAAATTTTGTATATTTTTGAAAAATGAGAATGAGATCTTAGTCATGCCCTAAACTCTTTGAGAGGTGTGCTTAGACCTCTAATTTGAGAACGTAAACATCATTTAAAGCTGACTTATATTCACCTTCTTTTTTGTTATAAATTTTACAGGATTTGGATGAGATATAAACACATAACCTGTTAGTATTGGTGTAGAGCTCATACTATACCATGTTATCCACTAATATTTACTTTCATTATGAAAGGAAAATGAAGAAACATTAATGGACATAAATTAGTAAAAACATTTTATAATATATAGTTGTTACACAAATTTATGAAGGATATGAGTGTCATTTCAGACTACTAAAAAGAGATTTCTACAATAAGAACAAACAATTAATATATGAACTCCGTGAATAAGCGGCATTGTAGTGACGAGTTCTTATCAATATGAGTCTCTTATGCTTAAATCAGTTTTGAGAAGAAATGTAGGCAGAGTATTGCATCTAAGGTCAAGCTGGTTCGAGAGAACTATGGTCGGGCCTATAGTTCAGTCACTTTAGACCTCAGATACGTCATGCACATCTATTTAATTGAAGGATTAATTATTTTTCCTCTATAATTTAAAATTATTGTATTGATCATCACATAAACGGTCGCGAGTAATATTTTCTTGACTTCTCGCGAACATAAATTATTCTTAAATTAAAAGGTAGTTATTTTTCCTCTCCCCACAACCAACTTGAACTCTACTAAAAAATTTCTTGTGAAAACCATAAATATTTTATTAATCCTACCATGAAGAATCATTCCCTAATATAGGTTGTTTGTCACACTTTTAATTAATTATGCATTTATCATTTGAGATATTAAAAAATTTATTTAATTAAAGAAAAAATTAGGCAAAGAGTTTGAAATTTCATTTTTCTGTAAAACCATCTGAATTTCTCATTACTACGTTAATATCCACAATTTTCCACAAAAAAGAATACTTTTAATATAACTTTTTTGATAAAAACTAGACAAACCCAAGAAAGCAACCAAAGTTATTAGATCCAGCACTGCCAAATCACCAAATACACCTCAGCATCTTCATAAGTCAACTACAAGTGAGTGAAGATGCCACATCATCATGATCACCTCTCCTTTTCCCTTTGAGCCAACTGTGCAAAGTGACAAAAACTGTGATGTGAAGGAATATTTTTCTGTTAGCTTAGCAAAGCTGTAAGAGAGAGAGAAGCTTCATCTTCTTCCTCATATTATCGGGTAATAGCTAGCAGAGAAGGTTAAGGAAAAGATAATTAATGGTAAGCTATGTAGAAAATACAAAATAGAAAAATAGAAGAAGGAGATCAGTAGTTCTGTACTGATCTTTCATTGATATCAATATATACAGTTCTTATTTCCTCACTGGCTTTATAAGCTTTGAGTTGGTGTCAGAGCCACAAGATGAAAGTCGTGACTGATTAAAGCGATAATAGTGGAAATACTAATACTATTAACACTGGAAATGCAACAGGAAACAATCAACATGTTCCCACGGCCAATCAACCAGTTGCATTGTCAAACACTGAGTTGGCTTAGGACCTCAATGACTGAGGGGGTCCTTGGTTCTGTTATTAACTACAGAATATCAAGTGAGGTATGGAACTCAATGGAAAGCAACTTTGCCAGCACCTCTAGAGCTAGGCTAATGTATCTAAAACAAAATCATAAGTGAGTATTGTGATCACATGAGGGCCTTAGCAGACTCTCTAACAGCTGCTGGGCAACCTGTTGGTGAAGAAGATCTTATTCTTCACATCCTAGAAGGACTAGGCTTAGTGTATGACTCTGTGGTAGTCAAACTTAAGATTTGCAAGTATGAGCCTAGAGGATGTTCAATCCCTTCTGATGAGTCATGAAAGCAGACTTGAAAGTTTTTTAATTCTATGAAGAGTAATGCAGTTCATGCAAATGCCAACTTAGCCACTTCTAACAACAATCAGAGAAGGGGTTTTTCCAACACTGGACACGGCAATCATTTTGGTAACAGAAACAATAATTATTCAAAGAATTGGTGATTACACAAGAGGTAAAAGAGGTGGAAGGTTTGACAAGAATAGCAACAGACTTATTTGTCAAGTCTCTGAAAAGCCTGGACATGGTGCAAATGTCTGCTACTATAGATTTGATAAGCTATACATTTCTTCTTACCTCAGTGGTTTTATAAGCTTTGAGTAAAGCAAACTTTCATATAAGTTTGACATTTTATTTTTCGGAAATAAAATGATGATCAAGTTTTAGGCTAAATTTTGAATGGTTATAACGTAATTTTAACAAAATTATCGTAAAATTCCAAATGGTATTGTAACCTTAACATACATATCATAAATTCCGAATCATAATAATGTAATCTTAACATAACTATCATAAATTCCAAGTGTGTTACACGAGCACATATATATTTTATTTAATTAAGAGCAGTTTTTATTCAAATAATATTATAACTTACTAATCTTAAACTAAAGAAATGGATAAATGAGATTTTATGTTGTTCATTTAAGAGGTATTTTCTTTTATAATGATAGACGATCCGTTCTCGTTATTTAAAAGGGTGTCAATATTTGTATGATATTTTATAAAACAATAGAGAGATATTGGTTTTAAAGAAGGTGGAAATTAGTGTAATCCTAACAATCTTAGGAAAAAACAAATTAAATTCCAAGATTACTTGTTTATTATCACAATAACAAATACTTCTTCATCCTGGCGTTGTGGGAAAACTAGTAAAATAAAGGCAAACTTGTGGCGAAAAATAACAGTAATGGTATGGTATGTGCATTTTGAGAATCAGTTCTTATATGGAATTGGACCTTTTCATATTTAGTATAACCATGACATAATAATTAGGATCATCTACTGTTTGATGAAAACAGAACCTAGGACCTGATAGGCCCATCTAAATAGTTGAACATAAGAACAACCACCCAAATTGACTTGACACGGAAATTTAAAAAGATAAAAGTTATATGCCGTTGTTTTTGAATTAAACGTCACAAACGAAAAATAACATTCTTCAGTTCGAACGAGGGGATTCAAAAATTAGTGGATTTATGATGTGTTTCCTTGATTTCTGTGAAAATAAATTACTCAGAATTCTATTTTAAATTATTATTCTGTTTGTTTACTAGACTGTGAAATTTGATTCTAAATGAGTCTCAACACCTTTAACCAGAATTAATTTATTTAATTGTCTGGAATGAAATTTTTAATAAATTGATGATAATGTGATTCCACATTTTGATTTCTTTGAAATGAAGTATGAAAAATTTATTATACCCTAAAAATAATTAATTAAAAAAAATAATATTTATTTTACTTGAAGGATATTTTAGTACGTCATATATTTTGATTTTGATTTTTTAATTTAGTAGAAACAAACAATTATTCTTATTCTCAATAATATGATTCTTTATTAGTTTTCCTAACAGTTAATAAATGTATTACTCTGATTTTAGATTTTAATTTATGTCAATCCATTCTTCATCAATTTTCTAAGAAAAATCAATTTCAAATTTGATCTGATTTCAAATATAAATAAACAAGTCATTATGTTGCAATTTTGATCATCCAAATTCCTTCCCATTATCTCTAGTATAACAAAGATACCCATCTTTTCCGTCTTCTTCTTTCCTTCTCAAAGTAGAGAAGAACAATGCAGCACCCCTACAAATGTTCTTTTTTCCAGTTTTCAATGAGCAATTCTTTTTTGTCAAACGTTAATATTTCTCTCTAAACTTTGACAGGGGTGTACAAATCAAAAAACCAAAAACTTCTGTGATCTCAAAAAATTAGAAGTTAAAAAAAGGATGTTGTGAAGTAATTTAAAATCCAGGTTGAAAGAGTATTGAAAAGCCATAATTATGTAAATTAATTTAATTTCTCATTGAAACTCTGCGAAGACATAATTCTTTGTGATCAGAGAAAGGCCGAGATGCCGAAAGGAAGATCCAAATCTTTCCTTTTTGCCTCGCTCTGTGGTCTTGCTCTAACAATGGTTGTTCCAGCTCAAGACCAATCAGGTAACCTATCTAATTCTCCATATCTGTGTTGTTTTGTTGTTTTATCTAAACAATCAGGTAAACTATCTAAAACCCATACTGTGGTTCCATCAACATTTTCTCAGACCTCCATAGGCTTTCCCATTTTCGTTTTCAACTTCTCATCGAATGCTTTGTTTCTCAACTTTCCTTCTTTTTTCCTTTTAGACACTGCTTTTTAACTTTCAGCTTCACTATACTTACTTAATGTTAAGACTGCAACATTGTCGAAGACGTTGTAAAGGCCTCAGACTTTCATGCTTTGATACCGGCGGCTACTGTCAAAGTTGAGAAGGAAAGAAAGAATACGGAAAAGATGAGTCTCCTTTTTATACCAGAGATAATGGGAAGGAAGAAGGAGGGAGGAATAAAAATATGAAAAAAAAATTCATATATAACTTTAAATTAGGGGATAAATGATCTAATACCACGTTTATTACCATGTGGTGATGAGAACAACATGTAACATTGCTCGAGAACGATGACCCTTCTCTCAGCTTCTATATAAATCCAATGCTCCTGCAAGTCAGCCTGGCCATTCTCTCTCTTACTCAGCGATTTTCCAGGAATTTCTTGCTTTCTCTCTCTTCTTTCTGACTGTTATTTCTCTCTCCTCAACTCTGAAGATTCGTATTTGGAGCGCTGAGAGGGACTGAGAAAAGAGAGCGAAAATAGAAAGATTGTTGGTGGTGGTTTGGATTTTGGAATCGGATTTTAGGTGCGAAATAGGCGGAGAAATGGCGAAGAATGTTGGAATTCTCGCCGTCGATATCTACTTCCCTCCCACCTATGTTCAGCAGGTGAGAATCTCTATTTGTTTCTGCTTATGATCTTTAAATCCTCTGTTTGGTTGTCGAGAAAGAATTTGTGAGAAACGGAAGGAATATTTTGGAGTTTTACATTTCAAGAGCTTATGTTTCTCTAAAGTGAAGATTCATCTTTGCATTCTGAGATAAATGGCGTTCATTCTTCTTGTTAAATTCATTCTCGTATACAATAAAAACTTGCATGCATGTATATATATGCTTAACTTATATATACCTGTAGATATAAATGTATAGAAAGATATGCATAATCATTCCCACATGTAATGCTTGTTCGTTACATTTTTCTCATCAGTAATGCTTGTAATTTTTATGATGTACACACTTGTGCTTAAGCATATGATATATACAGTCTGATCAAAAGTCTAATGGTAAGCTCAGTAAGGAAAGGAAATATAGTTATCTATTACATTTCCCCCCTGTGCTGGTCCCTGGGTCACTATATAAACCTCTAAAGTTTCTTTGAAGACTCAAGGGTCTGATATCATATATTTAACTGTTAATTAAATGGCTTAAAAAGGTTGACTTGACAATACAAATAGTTTCAGTAGTTTTCTTCATCAGTAAAGATAGATATTATTCATGAATATAGTATTATTAACAAATGAGTTTCATAAGTTTGGATTGCTTGTATCAAACTTGGTTTGTACTGAAAAAAGATTGCACACTATATTTGCGTTTTATATAAATGAAGGCACTCCCATGGTTAAACTTGTTAATACCAATTCGCGTAGGAAACAAACATTCATGTGACTAGCAAAGAGAAAAGTATTGCTGGGGACCCAGTTGGGCAAATGATAATTTACAAGTTTCTGATTCGCCTCTATATATCCTAATGATGGGAAGCATTGGAGGCGCATGATGGTGTGAGCAAGGGGAAGCACACTATTGGCTTTGGACAAGATTGCTTGGCGTTTTGTACGGAAGTGGAAGATGTCATCTCCATGAGGTATGTTTTCTCTTCATATCCCATTCTCATGCTTGGGGAAAAAAATATTGTCCTATTATTTCTTATGAGGTCGCACTAATTGGAGATCCTATGTCATAGTTCTAGAAACTCTATAAAAAGTAGAAGATGTCAAAGTGGCAGATTAAATGTGTGAAAGTTTGATTGGAGGCAAACTGAACCCTATTTTACTGTTTTACGGAAAAGTAATTTGAACCTACTAATCCAATTTAGCTATGAACGTGACGATATGAATGGACGATCCGGTCTTGGATTAAGGAACACTTTCTTGAGTATATCTCTTTTAGATCTAATTTAAGTGAAGAGGAAGCTGTGGTCTTACATTGTGAGATTAGGATGGCTTTAATTAAAGTTTTTTTTTTGTCATTATAATAGTCTTTAGTATTCTCCAAATACGTGGTTGCTACATGTGGACACAGTACTTATTATAGTCAATTGGATTCTGCTTCTAGAGTTGTATTATCAGGTGTTTTCGGCAGATTCGCTACTCACTGGCTCTTGAATTTTCAGTTTAACAGCAGTTAGTTCGCTTCTTGAAAAGTATGGGATTGATACAAAACAAATAGGTCGCCTCGAAGTAGGCAATGAGACCGTGATAGATAAGAGCAAATCAATCAAGACGTTCCCGATGCAGATTTTTGAGGTATTCTTTGAACTCATATCCTACAAAATTTTTCTGACTTAAAATAATTGTATATTATTAAGATAGTTGGTGTCCATATTAAAAAAAACGTGGAAGTCAATTGATATTTCGTAAAGTAGTAGTTGTCAGTGAAACCCTAAATTGGGTTATGAAGTAGTGTAAATGAGTACAGATTGCTTGCATGTGGTATAATGGTTCAAGGATTTTACTTTTATAAGATGTGTATGGGGCTACACATCCCATTATTTTAAGGGCAAAACTTATTGATATGTTTTCATTAATAAATTCTTCTTTTCCTCTCGTCGAACAAACAGAAATTTGGAAATACTGATATTGAAGGAGTTGATTCAACTAATGCATGCTATGGGGGGACTGCTGCCTTATTCAATTGTGTCAATTGGGTGGAACTCCTGGGATGGACGTTACGGGCTTGTTGTGTGTACTGACATTGCGGTATGATACTCTCCAGCGTATATAACATGTTCACATATATTAGCTCCATAAATGCCAAACTTGCTATGTTTGCTACATTCACGTGGAAAATTTAGTTCAAATCTTTGGTTGGTTCATAAGAATAGTTTGATATGTAAGAGACAACAAACTGTCCTGGTGCAGGAGTGTAAATTTGGCTTGGTACATGTTATGTTATCTGAGTTGAACTGTTCTTATCAGGTCTATGCAGAGGGACCAGCCCGGCCTACTGGTGGAGCAGCTGCTATTGCACACTAATTGGACCGGACGCACCTATTGCCTTCGAGAGTAAATTTAGGGGTAGTCATATGGCTCATGCTTATGATTTTTACAAGCCAAACCTTGCTAGTGAATATCCAGTAATTATCTTCATCCCATGCAATTTATTCGGTATTTTGTCACCTTATTTCTTTGTTACTCATATGATGTTAGTGTCTATTGAACTTTTGGAGAACCATATGTTGTGTATGTGTCTTTGTCTTGATAGGTAGATAGAAATAACACATATGTGTAGGAAATGCCATTTCATTAGAAATGGTGTTCATCTGCCTTCACGATTATAGAGTGACTTTTGTCTGATTAAATGTGTTTATAGGTTGTTGATGGAAAACTCTCTCAACCATGTTACTTCATGGCACTTGAATTGCTATAAACAATTCTGTAGCAAGTAAGTTTTTTGTGGTACTGATGGAATTTACTTTGCTGCAACATAGTTTGCTTTGTGAGTACCTGAATTTGGACTTGCATGCAGGTACGTGAAGCTGGAGGGAAAACAATTTTCACTCTCTGATGCTGACTATTTTGTGTTTCGTTCTCCATATAACAAGGTAGGTTACATCAGCAGTTATATCTGACTTCAGCAATTATGTTTGTGGAGCCAAAGCTTCTTGAATGTTTAAAGCAATTGCTCACTCCATGTATTTCAAAATTTTCGCTTTGAACTGATGCAGTTAATACAGAAAAGCTTTGCTCGATTGTTGTTCAATGACTTCTTCAGAAAAGCAAGGTTCCCTCTTTTGTTTAATATTTCATAATAACTATCTTTTCAGAAAGAAAATTTCTCCAACCTCCGTAATTTATGATTTCGTTGAGAAAAAAACGTCCCATTGAATTAAATTTTAATACTAGAATTACCCTTAATTTTTTTTATTCTAATCGTTGATGTTATAACCCAAAATCATCTCATAAACCATCTTATTCTAAGCAAAATGGGTCGGGTCGGGTTTTATACTTTGTGTTAAAAAATTAGCCGGGTTGGACCGATATGATAAAGGTATGATGGTCTTTTCATAACGAAACTAACAGTTTATTAAATAAGTATATTAAATGTAATTTGTGGGGTGGCTGTGACATGTAAGCAAACAAGATGGGAGGTTTCAAGAAATTTTCTCTTTTGAAAATTTTAGCTAACGCTTGGTCACTTCTCTTTGAGCCTGATTACATATTGTGTTTCCATCTATTGAGACTTACTGCTTTACAACTGCCATTGATAAAAGCTCGATCTCCAGCTCGAGCTCCTCTGCAACTCTCTCCTGTTCCAAAACGAAAAGAGAAGGGAAAGGAAATGATCAAAACACAACGTGTAGAAGGAAAGAACAAGAAAAGTAAAACGTTGAGTTGCATGAAAAGAGAAATTAATTTGTGTTTCATAGATATTTACTGTTAGAGATAGATTCTTTTTATTGTTCCCTCTGTATATACTTATATCTTTTTTAGTGGCTCATTAAGTCTATATATATTTCTTTGTACTATTTTTTAGGTAACAAGAAAAATCGGATTCTTCGACAACTTACTACTGTTGCTCATCTCCTTCATCTGTTTCTTTCTTTTACTTTGTTCACTGATTCTGTAAACAAGATTTTATATCCTGCTTTATGGTATCAAAGCCAACATCATCACAGAAGAAAAAGAAAACTTCAGAAATTACTACTGTTGCAGAAGCAACAAACGAGAAATCAGAATCACAGAAAAATAATGTTGTTGATACAGTTTTCTTCACTAATTTTTATAAAGCAACCAATCTATACCGGATAGAACCTAGAGATAATCCACAAATGGTTTTAGTCCTTGATCTCTTGACTAAAGATATCTATGAAATGCGGTCAAAGGCTATGAAAAGAGCTCTTAGAACAAAAAACAAACTGGTTTTTGTAACTGGAAGTCTTTTAAAACCACAGCCCTTAACATCTGATGATCCTATTAGCTTCGGATAAGATGATTTACTCATCGAATCTTGGGAAAGATGTAACGATATGATAGTTTCAAGGTTGTTAAACTCTATTTGCTCAGAAATTAAAACTAGTGTTTCATACATAAACAATGCTAGAGAGTTGTGGAATGAATTGAAAGAAACTTTTGAACAGTAAAATGGCTAACTAGTGTACACCATCAAGAAGGAGTTAACAAAACTCAAGCAAGGGAGTGATTAAACTCGATTTTGTGATGGTTTACTATGAAAAACTAAATAGGTTGTGGGATCAACTAGCTGATTTTGAGCCAATTACATTTAAAAGCTCTAGTGGAGAGATATCAGGGGGACAAAGTGATTAAATTCCTTATGGGATTACAAGACTGTTATTCAACATCAAGAGACCAGATATTAATGATGAGTCCCCTGCCTATGGTGAACAAAGTTTACACCAGATTCAGAACCAAGAAATGATTCATACCATTACAAAATGTTTAACTCCTGAACCAGCAGTGATGGTTGCCAAGAAATTTTCTAATTATGCTCCTAACAATGCCCTATTCCTAAATAAATCTGTAGATTATGTGAAGAAACAGATGACCTTTTGCTCACACTGTAAAATCATTGGACACAATCTTGAAAATTGTTTCAAGGTAGGAAATGAGGAAGCTCCAATTTGTGACCATTGCAAAATGACTAGACATCTAAAATCTAAGTGTTACAAGCTTCATGGCTATCCTGAGGGCCACAAATATGCAACATCTACTCCTAGAGTGAATAAGACAAGCCAGACTTCTAATGTGATTCCTACTGACATAGCACAAAAAGATCAAATCTCACTGTCCAAGGATGAGTACCAACAACTAATGCATCTGATTAAAGGAAACATGATCCAGGTATAAATCTGCCATATGTGAATACTACATTTGTCACTAATAAAGTTCCTTAGATCATGGACACTGGTGCTACAGATCATATAGTGTGCAACCCATCTTACTTCACTCAAGTTACTACCATAGCTAATATGTTCACCTCATACGCCCAAATAATTAGAGCTAGTGGGAATCCTCCAAACCTAAATCCTTTTGCAGTAGAATTGTTGAGAACAACTTTCACATATTTGATTATCTTCTCATATGATGACCGACCCATGGATAATTCTAAGAAATCTAATCTATATCGACTATTTGAAATGGTCGATGTCAATGCTGGTAGACGATTGTTTTGGCAAAAAGAGATTTTCTAAGCAATAAATCTTTGCCAACTTGATCTTAAGCTCTAGACTTGCATATCGAAAGGTATTAAAATAACAAATTAGACTTTTCCTAGACATGTATTTTGTTACAGATTTGAGATTAGGAAATGCTTCATCAAGTAATCATCGAGTAATGTTTCCTTGTTCAATGTTGGGTAGGGACAAGAATATAGTCCCGTTATCAACGAAAAATATTTAATACCAAATCTAATGACTTGTCCTTTAGTATTAAAATATAACACATCATTATTATCACTAAAGCACTGTCTCCTAGTTAAATGTAGAATTAACTGATGAGGTATTTTTGTTATTTTTATGTTGAGCATGCTTCCTAAACATGTATTTCTAAATACCTATTTTTCTTTTTAGGTTAACCAGCATTTAAGATTATTAAAATACTCCGTTTTTCCATAAAAGATTCACTTTCTTGTTATATTTCCTCAATTCAGCCAGTAACAACACATTGTAGTCATGCCAATAAATAAATAATAATAATATTTATATCAAAAATAGTTATCATACTTCTAAAACTACTATAGGTATATTTCAATGTACTGTTTGATTTGTTTACCTCTTTTCGAATCGTTGTGTTTTCATTATTGGTTTATGCTGATGGAGCATCTCTTGTGGGTGTGTCATTTTCTTCCATATTCACGTCATCTTGAATCTTTGATTGCATTTTCTTTCTCGCATGTATTTTTTTGCATGTGTTTTTTTGGCAATATGTTTTTTCCTCATCGTATTTTCAGCTGGATATATGTTTAAATACTTTGTGTAAATAGACAAATATTCATTCATGAATATTTATGTGCAAAATTTATCATGTGTGCTAACAAACAGTAAATGACTATATGCTTATATATTATCGGCATAACTAATTTAATTCACTGTATATAACTTGTCAAATATGGTTATTGGATATATACCAATAGTATATTATGCTTATCTTCATACACACTTAGCAAAAAAGGTTCAGATAGAATTTGAATTAATACCTATAGTATATGTTTAATTACTCAATGTTAAACACTAATTAAAATAGAAGAAGAGAGAAGAGCGTATAGCAACCAGTACAGATTTGTCATACAATTACCGTTATATCAGAGAATTGAAAATATATATTCGAATGAAAATTGCATATGTATGGTTTATAACTTAATTCAAACATTTTAAGAATAATATAACAGTAGATGTATTCATGGAATTTGATGTATACACCATAAATATTATCATTGACTTCTTTGTATATACTTTGTCAAAGCTGGTTATTTCAGGAATGGGATATGTACACATAGTATATTATGTTTTACTTAACTGCATATACACTTAGCAAAACAGATTCAGTAAGAAAAAGGATTAATAGTATAGTTAATGTTTATTTACTCACTTGTTTAACACTAATTAAAACATATATCAACAGAGATTCAAATGAAAATTGCACATAACGAAAATTACAGAGACTAAAATTACAAACTAAACTCTATGTTTAACAAGAAACTAAGTTCTCATAAACCCCACAAACACCCACCGGCCACCACCAAAGATATAGCAGAGATTTCAAACTGTATAAAGCATAAATTTCGAACAAAAATTACACTCTCTATTCTTCCCTTATGAATGAAAATTACAACTCATCTATGCTATTTTATAATCAACAATAACCGGCAATTCAGAAGACAAAAACAAATTGTGCATATTCAAACTGATACGAAATAGTGCATTAAAACATAACGTAATTGTGTTTGACAGATATGAAATCAGAGTCGAATGGGAACAAAACAATCGTGTAATAACATAGATTATAAGAAAATCATACTTGAACCAAAACAATTTCGAACTAATAATGGAGATTGAAACCGATGGCTTTGGATTGTAGAAAAACAGATTACGAAAATATATTCAAATCGATTCAAATAAAAAATAGAGGAGATTCAAGTTGTAAATATCACTTACAATTGAGATTCGTACAATTTAAGATTCGGATGAAAGATTTCACGCTAGAGTTCTCCGTAGTCCCAATCGCCGCTGCCCGAGGAGAGTTTTTTGTTTCTTTTGTTTTGTTAGAGTTTCACGATTTATTGGTTGCATAAGATTTTAGGTTTTATTAATAATATGGACAGATGTGTCAATTCACTATTTTTATTGTAAGTTTCAAAAATATGAGTTATATAATTTTGATTATTTGGGCAAAATAGAACTTTTTATATTTTTTATTTATTTTACCATTATGCCTATTTTCCTAAAAAAATGAAAAATAAACTATGGTGAAAGGTTTTCAAAAGCATAAAAAATAGCCTCACTACATTAACAACCCTTACTCACAAAAAAAAACTCACTTACTAGCAGCCCTCATCCCCTCTCCCAACACCAATGAGAACCCTGCATCCATTGACACGCAAGTTTGGCAGTTATGGACGGAGAGCTCACAACCATGCACAGAGAGCTTTATGGTCATGGACGACGAGATTCATGGTTTGGATAAGGGAACTGAGATAAACAACTATTAAATATGTGTACATATAACATATATAGTATATATGTTAATAAACTGCGCACTTCGAAAATCACATCAAACGATCCGCAGCTTTCATTTTGGTGTTTTTTAAAAATTTATAATATTGGTATTATTTTTTCAAAATGCTTGCTATTTTTTATAATTAAATTAAAAACTATATATTTACTAAACGTCACTTGAATAAATAACATAGTTCTATAAAGAAACAAAATCAATGGACCCACACACGTAGGGATTAGGATTGCCTGCCTTTGCTTACAATGACAGACACGGCAGTTGCAAAATCGTGGACCGATCAGATCTGAACGGTTCGTGGCAAATTGTTTAGAGAAAAAGAGAATTTTTTGAATGACTGAAACTAAATTTTCCTTCTACAGTACAATCATACTGCAGAGAATCACAATTCCGGCATGTAGTTAGTCAGAACTACATCAAGTAAAAAGATGAAACGGTGCACGATGATTTGATATCCTCACCCCTCGTTTTCCGATAGTGCAGGGACCACCATACATTTGTGGTTTCAACCAATGAAATCCCTTGTTAAGCCACAAAGACAAATTCTTCTTTCCAGACCCTTCTGACGCCACCCTCTTTCCCTATTGGTTCAATCCCGTAGACCATCCTTTCCCCAGTGGTCCACTTGGTCCCTCCGATTCGGACATCTTTCGGACCATGTGTGGGTCCTCTTCTCCAAATTCATACGTGGCAAAATCACCATTTAATTAAGAATATGTTATATACTAATATTTAAATCAATCATAATATTAAATTTTAGATTAATTAAATTATAAATTAAATAATCTATGAATATGTTATATATTGATATTTTCGCCCTTTAAAATTAGAGTAGAATTTTCAGAATCCTTTTACAACCAATCAAGTATGAACAAGATATATACTAAAAAAACTCATAGAAGGGTGACTGATGTATTAATCAATCATAAATGAATATTTTATCTATAATTAAAATCGTTAAACACATTAATATATAAATAATTTGTCTAAACTTGTTTTGTGTATAATTAATTAATACTATTATTTTAAATACAAGGTGAATGTGTTGTGTGATCAATAAACAACGTATGATGTCCTTTGCTGTTATGTATCATCACTTTTTTTGGTGTTCTCTTTCTCTGTTATATTATATAGTTCGTGTGGAACTCTTTCCCGTTGCTGTGATCTTTCTCACTCTTCGTTCTACCCAAATCAAACAACAACCAAATCCTAACTTTCCCACAGATTCTTGGGAAACAAACGGTTTCTACATCTCTCAAGGGGAATAGAATATTAGTTTATTGTTTTGGATTTC
The DNA here is from genome assembly GCA_003255025.1 of Datisca glomerata. NCBI lineage: Eukaryota > Viridiplantae > Streptophyta > Magnoliopsida > Cucurbitales > Datiscaceae > Datisca > Datisca glomerata. The sequence goes on from QANY01010576.1 coordinate 1,254,480, forward strand.
GTAAGAATACCAAGAGATGGAACAGGACGACGACGCGGGGGCCTCCGATCTCAGCACAAGCGCCGGAGACCAAGAGGAAGACCCATCTTCCGCAGTATTTAACAGTATCAACGGCGGCGGCAATGGACGTTCAAATCGACAAAACTTCGAGGCCACGACGGCGTTCCGGGCATTCCCGTTGAAAGAGGAACCGATTGATTCGGACTTTCTTTCAGACCAGGAACACAAGACTAAACCGCAGCAAACACAGCCACCCATTGGGGTAGTTCCTGTCGCGATGCAGATGCAGATGCCCATCTCTATGCCGGTGACGACGGCTCGGAGGTCGACCAAGGACCGCCACACCAAGGTGGAGGGTCGCGGCCGTAGAATTCGAATACCCGCCACTTGTGCAGCGCGAATCTTCCAGCTGACCCGAGAATTAGGGCATAAATCCGACGGAGAAACCGTTCGGTGGCTTCTTGAACACGCCGAGGAAGCAATAATCGAGGCCACCGGCACCGGTACTGTTCCTGCTATCGCAGTCTCCGTCGGTGGGACCCTTAAGATCCCCACAACGTCTAACTCCGACAGCCAAATTAACCAAGACAATAATTCCATTACCAAGAAACGAAAGCGCCCGTCGAACTCCGAATTCGTAGACATAAACGACTCCGTTCCGCAGTCCTCCGGCTTTGCTCCGGTTCAACCAATAACCCCGTCAGGCGTCCCACAAGGGCTGGTGCCGATCTGGGCCGTTGGCAACGCCGGCATGGTGGTCCCTGCTAATGCCTTTTGGATGATCCAGCCGGCGGCTCCGGGTCAAGTGTCAGTAGCTGGGCCATCCACCCAGCAACCTCAAATATGGACCCTGTCGCCTACTATGGCGCCGGTTTTCAACATAACTTCAAGGCCAATCTCATCTTTCGTTGCTAATCAACCGGCGGCCATGAGTGTTTCAACTGGGGATGAGATTTTTGCTTCGCCGGCAATGGCGGCGGCCTGTAACAACCTGCCAAACTCAGTGGTAAGCACGAGCACGGTGGGTTCTAAGGTGGCTAAACAATCGGCAACGATGGCGGCGCCGAGTATTAGTTCTAGCAGTAGCGGTAATGGCAGCGCAAAAGCCCAGATGCTAAGAGATTTTTCGTTGGAGATTTATGATAAGCAGGAGTTACAGTTTATGGGTCGAAATGGGAATAACCAGAAGACACATTAGCTCTTTTATTTTCATTATTATTAGCTATGTATGTTGTCTCTGTCCTATGCAAATAACAATCCGCCATGAGAAACTTTTTTCTCCAAGCTCCTTAATTATTGGTTTTATTCATTTAATTTTAATTATTACCATTCCAATATTAAAAAAATTGCAAGTAGCAAATGAGAAACTTTTTTTTTAATATATGACTTTAATTCGTAAGAAAGTATTATGTAGTGCTTCTCACCGTGTGTAGATCAAGAGGTATTGCCTATCGTGAAAATAAATAATTGAATAATATTAGACATGTATTAGATACAAAATCGAATTTTATTAAAATTCTAATCAAGATATTTGGTTCTGGTCGAAATTTACCCTAATTTAGATCAAACCACTTCAGCTTTGCTTTGGGGTACTTGGACTTCCAAGTCTTTAAGAATACTGTAAAAGTAAGGCACAATTTGGAACTTCAAATATTTTCTCCTTATTTTTTTAATACCCAAAAATTTGATTTTGAGATATTAATGAAATAAGTATCTTTTAATCAGACTTCAGACAAATATATTATTATTAATTAGGATAAACAATGAATAACGCACGTGTGGTAAAGTGATACACGTGTAGGATTTTCAAGAGTGGTGGAAATAGTAGGCGGAGTTCGTTGAGGTGGTGGGGTGGGAGTGGTGTGTGTGGTCCACCCTCCAAAAAGGTCGGTCAACTTGCCCCAAAAGAGGTTTGCTTACACAGCCGCCCCCACCACCTTCTTTACTATTACGTCTGTAATACGGTCCCACTTAAATGGATAATACAGAGTGCGTGGCAAGCACGGATGTAGACTAGCGTGCCTTTTATAGGGCATTTAAGTATGTGGATCCGTGTAGGGAGGGGGCTACATCGTTAGCTGTCAATAGTTGGGGAGAAGGGAAGGGTGTGAGGACGAGCTACGCGTGCACCGATAGCTGGGGGTCCTTCATTCCGTTCCCCCCTCTCTATCCGATAGGCGATAAACATATGTCCATACTCAAATTTACCAAATTACTCCATTTGAACTCTTTTTTTTTTTTTTTTTTCTTCTAACTTTCATAGATGAATTAACACTATAGTTGAACTTCTAAATATATGTCATGCCATGAGTTTATGTCGTAAATTTTTTTGTCTTTAGAATTATAATCTTGATAAAAGATTATATAAGACTATATAATGAATTTTGATATTCTAGGTTTATTATGGTTTCTAATATAATCTTTGTAGGTTTATTTTTTCTAATAAAAAATTCCATATGGCCCACATGTTGCACAAGTCCTCTCAGTAGGCCTTAAACTTTTAAACCACTTATGGACATACCCTATTTGTGAAACCCCATGCATGACCAAACGTGCAATAAAGATATAAGTTCTCAGTCTCGTCGAGGTCAAAATCGTTAGAAGAGTAAACAATTGGACGTAGAAGGAATATTTTACACCTTGAGTACCAGTCGAGGTGGCCTCCCATGGCGAAATCGTACCTGGGAACCCAATAAGTGCCTTAATTATCGAAGTCCACGAAGGAGGCCTCCTAATGAGCTCACTGCCGGGGTGACATTGCCACTAAGACCGAACACGGCCATCCCCCATCCTGAGGAAGAGACTCAACTGAGATAGAGAATGTCGGTGAAGGCATCAATCTCCTTCGATCCATTGATGCTACAGTGAATGGCGCTACCCCCGATGTAGGAAACTTGTTGACCACAATTGACATTTTATGCCAGTCACTCACGAAGTATTGCAAATCTTGGCAGCGTACACTGACTAGGTATGAAAAAGTGACAACTTTAATGACGTGTATTAAGGACGCAGTTAGAAAATCGTATTGCAGAGAGATCTAGATAAGTGGCTCGCCTCATTCCCTCCACGAGTAGCATGCCCCAAACTACCTCAACTGCATGGTCTTACACTATGAGCCGTTGAGCGATACAACTATCTTTAACTTACCTTCACATTTGTTCTTTTCTTATATACAACTGACTTGAGTTTTAAGTGTGTAAAACACTATTACTTCAACTTCGGTCTCTTACTATACCTTCCTACTTTGTAAGTTTTAAGAGTAGAGTGAAAACATCACGGATCTGATTTCACTCTCAAAATTTCACCGACAACAACTTACCTCATCGATAACTCGAACATTTATGATTAACATTCTGTTATGTCGAGTTGTCTAGGTCATTAACAATATAAAAAATATCAAACGTTGTGATTGACATAATAACTCGATTGTAATATTTTAAATCATTGAAATGATTTAAAATAATTAAATTAACCTGAATAAATTAGCATTCATGACTATAATTTATAGTCAATCACAGCACAAATTCTCACTTTCAAATGATCAAGTAGATTAGTCTGGTGAGTACAATCCCCGCACACACGCTGTTACCCAAAAAATATCAAGTACGGTATCCCCTCCCCTCGGTATGATACCACTCCAACACCGTAGAGAAATACATGCTAGCCACAAGGCAATTTTGAGCACATGAGGTCAAAATTGTCGTTTTCGCGATGGGGGTAGATGGTATGGGCTGGGGCTCCACTTGCTCTGCCTCACAAACCAAAAAGAACAAGTGGAGGGCCCTGTTTTCCTCTACCTTGGACGGCTATTATCTTTGGTGGTCCCTGGACCAACTTATATTTTTTTTAAATGTTTTTGGGACCCGTGGTCCACCTCATTTGTATGGGGACCATTCTACTCATCAAAATCCGATTCTTTTTTAATAAATCCTGACCGTCCACGTGATACTTCCTCTCTTACAATTCTTTAATCAAAGTTACATGACAATCTCGGAATGGTCACCTGAAAATAAAATAATTATTTTGAACAAAAGGTGGAAGATTTAAACTACTTGACGAGAATTAATTGTTTTTTACATACTAATCGGATTATCTAACTTTTAAAGTAGTAGGTAGCTAGATTTAAGCTCACTTGTTTAAGATAAGCCATGATTTTTGAAGTACTAAACACAAAAAAAATGAGCAAATATTGTCGAGTTAAAATCATTGGAGATGTGTAAAATCGATGGTCAATGTGTTATCATGTTTTGATGCGAGAATTGAAAATAAGAAAAGAGAAAATCACAAAGGTATCAGACTTGATACTAATGTGATGTCTAGCTGAATACACATCAACAATCAAGTGAGAGAAGTGTTTTACATAGTAGCAGTAATGAAAGAGAGAGAGTGAACTTTATTAGGAAAGCACTATCTATTGGTTTTTTGCTAAACTATACTCCGAGATAAAATATTTTATAAAATTATATCTCTGACCTAATTTTTATTTACCTTAACCCCTGACCAACTTTTCATTCAAAATTAGCTTATGAAGTTAGCAAAAAGTCCCTTCACGAATACCAAACGATGACTTAAAAAAAAGTAATGCTTACGCCTTTTCTTGAAATATTCCCTACACGAAACTCACCCCTCCTTGTACCCTCTTCACCATTTCTTCGTCTACTCGAGCATTACCTTCATTTTTCTATCTTAGGGTTACTATCTCTCTCTCTCTCTCTCTCTCGAAGTTGTAGGATCTCTCTCTCCCACAACAACGAATCGCAACAAGGTATATTTTTAGGTTTTTGTGCTTTTTTTTTTCTGGGTTTTTGAATTTATTTTGGGTTTCTGAGTTTCTATTTTTTGTAGGTTTCTTGACTACACCTTCTTCATGTACAAGATAACTACATTGTCATCTTCGAAGAGATCGTGTAATCATCATGTACACTATACGATGAGGTACACGATGAGCATGTAGTGTACAAGATAACTACGACGTCGTCTTGAACCCCATCCAGTACACTACACGATGGTTACACTGATTTCGTGTACCTATAGTGTAGTCCACATGATGGGTGCACAGTGACCGTGTAACTATCTTGTAGACTTAGGATGATTACACTAACCGCATATAGTCATCGTGAAGTCTACACGATGGTTGCACTTATCTCGTGTATCTATCGTAAAGTCTACACGATGGGTACTACACGATGTTTTCATGATTATCGTGTACCCATCATGTAGTCTACATAATATCTACATGATCATCGTGTACACTTTAATTCTTTGATCTTATGCCTGCCTTGAATTTTTCACAAGTTATGGCTTCATCAATGATGCAACTACTATATATCCATGACGTTACCAAATTTCCCAAAGCGAGGGTAAATGCAAAGTGAAATACCCACGTGATAGAGGTTATCACGAAGAAGCTGACAGCAACTCAATTATCCCTATTTTAGGAGACATGTTTTGACCATTTCCTGGATCTCTCATCCATGAAGTTTTCAGCCACTATCGACTATCAGGTGCTGGCCAGGAAAGCCAAATATGTGAACAAAACTCCATCTGAGGAGGAAATTTGGTTTATTGTCAATGAGGAACCACTGTGATTCTCCAAGAAGCAGTTCTTGCTGATGATCGAACTGAAGTTCGGTGAAGCCCGGGATGAGAGGAAGACCCGTGGCCCCAACAGAGTCTGTGATCTGTATTTTTCCAAAGCCCATGGAATAACCAGATTTGGAGGAGAAGTTAAAAAACAATGAATATAAGTCAGATTTTGATGCTGTCAAGGTGAATCTTATTTATTTACTAGAGCATTTTTTTGTTGGGGAATGAGTGCCAAATTTAAATTGAGAAGAAATGGATGGTTTTGGTTGATGACCTTGAAGCGTTCAACTAATATCGATGGGGGGAGCTCTATTTCTCCAGAACAATAAAAAATCATTATTATCTGTGAAGATTACACATGTTATTTTTTATGATCTTAAAGATCAAGGAAAAAAACACAGAAATTTCCCGCTGTTGTTCATGGATATTCACTTAATGGATGCCATTTTGCCTTCCAGGTAAATTTTATTTAATTTTATGTAGTAATATTTTGATTTATTTATGTGTTGAATATTGAATTACTCTATTTTGTTTAAATAGACATGAATATTTGAATCTATCCTCTTGGTGCGTAGTTTGTACGGTAACCAGGTTTCGACCAAGGTACTGAGGATCCTCAAGTGGTGTCTGACCACAATAGCACCGGTTGAGAATCTGTAAAAAAAATTTTTATGAAGGAGAATGTAAGTTGTGAATCATGTTGAAAACTTAATTTATATTACTTGCACATATACTAATTTATATTACTTGCATTTTTAGTTGACAGTTCTTTCCTTGATCCCTACGGAGGAGGAAGAAGAAACTAGCTATTGGAGATCAATAGCCGGAGAGAAGGTATGTTCAAAATCATTTTGTATCCTTCTTCTTCTTGTACATGGACATCATGAAGTCTACACGATGGTTACAATGACATCGTGTAGGCTACATGATGGTTACACTAACCTCGTGTACCTATCGTGTAGGCGACATGATGGTTACACGATCACTGTGTACTCATCCTTTAACTTGTTTGTCTGATTTATATTACATGTTTTTTCAGTTGACGCCTCAATTATTCTGACCATGGGTAGAAGAGGAAGATGATGAGGAGAAGAAGAAGAAGAGGAAGAGGTTCGAGGAGGAGGGCATTGAAAAGGTAGAGGAGAAGAAGAAGAAGAAGAATGAGGATTGTGCGAGGAAATATTTGATTGGAATGGAGCAAATATCACTTCGATGGACACGAACATTGTGTCCATGCGATCAGACATTTCATTTTCAATTTCCAAAATCAAGATTTTGATGGAGCATCTGGTAACATTACGGACGGATGATTACTCATTCTGCCCTCGATTTATCATGATGATGACTGTCGATGGGGAGGACATGGAGACAGAGAAACAAGAAGAGGAAAAAGAAGAAAAAAGAAGGAGAGAAAAAAAGATGAAGAGTTAGAAAAGATAGTTGAAGAAAAAGAAGAGAGAAGAAAGAGAATAAGAGAAAGGAGAGAAAAAAGATAATGAATAGTTAGAAAAGATAGTGGAAGAAAAAGAATAAAGGAAGTGAAAGAAGAAGAAGAAAAAGAAGGACAATAAGAGAAAGAAGAAGCAGATACGGGTAAGAAGGAGGAGGGAAATTAAAAAAGAAGAAAAAAGGAAGAAAAAATAGAGAATAGAAAGAAGAACAAGAAAAGAAGGACAAGAAGATAAGAAAGAAGAGAAAAAACTTGAAAAATTAGAGAATGAGAAAAATGAAGTAGTAAAAAATGAAAAAAATGAAAAAAATGAAAAAAATGAAAAAAATGAAAAAAATGAAAAAAATGAAAAAAATGAAAAAAATGAAAAAAATGAAAAAAATGAAGAAGAAAAAGGAGGGAAGGAGAACAAAATAAGAAGAAAGAAAGAAGAAAAAGAATTGAAAAAGGAGAAGAAAAAAGAAGACGAAAAATCTGAAAAAGAAGAAGAAAAATAAATAAAAAAAGATGAAGAAGCTAAAAAAGAAGAAGAATAAAAAAGAAGAAGCTATTGTTGCATCGATAATATCAGACTTGTTGGATTCAATTAAGTCAACAGAGCAGTGCAACGATGTGGAAGAAGAAGAGATCGTCTGCCTTGGTGATGGTAAGAGGAAGATAAAGAGATATCGGGTCCTAGAATCACCACAACGAACTTCAAACCTTTTCAACCATTCGGTGATGTATCTTAAGAGGATGAAGCCCATTTTAAAACCTAGTTTACCTCCCTAAGGATAAAGTAGGTTCTGTAATTTTCTTGTACATTTCTTCTTCTCATATACGATGATTACACTGACATCATGTAGTCATCGTGTAGACTGGACGATGATTACACGAATATCATGTACACATCATGTAGTTTACACAATGGATGCACTGACATCGTGTAGCCATCGTGTATGTTACACGATGGTTACACGGTCATCATGTAGACTACATGATTGTTACACGACCATCATGTACCAATCATAAAACTCCTAATTTTGATATGTAAATACGTTGTATAGGAACAGGAAATTAGAATTTAGATTCTGCACTGTTGACCTTACCTGGTTAAAAAAACTAGTCTTCCCACCTTATCAATGGCTTGAGTAAGATGTAAACAGTTATTTATAATCTTTTTTAATGTGGTGTTTAAAATAAATATAAATATCTTATCTAATCTTATTTACATTGCAGCATATCAATGCATACTTAGAGCTCATGATGAGGGATTTAAATGAGTACAACCCTCATATCAGAATTATTGTTGGTGATTTGATTATGCAAGTAAGTAAGATATTTTATATTTTTGAACTTCATGAAATGTACACAAGGTCTTCATAGGCAGCGTGTAGACTTCATGTAGTCTACACGAGGAATTCATGGGAAACATGTAAACTTCATGCAGTCTACACGGGGCCTTCATGTGAAGCGTGTAGACTTCATAGAGTCTATATGAGGCCTTCATGGGCAGCGTGTAAACTTCATGTAGTCTTCACGAGGCCTTCATGGACTGCATGTAGACTTCATGTAGTCTACACGAGGCCTTCTTGGGTTACGTGTAGACTTCATGTAATCTACACGAGGCCTTCGTGGGTAGCGTGTATACTTCATGTAGTCTACATGAGGCATTCATGGGTATCATGTAGACTTCATGATCATTTTTTATTGCTTAAAATGTTTCCCGTGACATTATTGGGAAACATGTCTAGCCGAGTGGAAGAGTTCTAGCAAGATCCTACCGGCTGGAATATGAAGTTGAGGATACGCTCCAATACGGAGTCCTTGTCTTGCAGACGAACTTCAGAAGGGACAGGGAAGAGTCTGATGAGATATATCTTATAAAAAAGCTAGTAAACATACTTTTTTTTACTTATAAAACCAATATTTATTCTTATCTATCAATTTCTATAAGTTATCTTTTCAATAAATGTGAGCAAAAGTCATTGGGTTGTGGTGGAGCTTGATTTGAATGGCCAATATATTCCTATTTATAACTCCATGAACACGCCACATCAACACTTATTGTATTCTAAAATAATGAAACCTTATATGGAGATTGTAATTTTTTAAATATTAATATAGAAAGAGACTTGTAGATGTTTTAAGTGGCTTGGTCATCCCGTTGAGAGAGAGGAATTGGTTTTCTGCACGTTTGTCCATTGTGGCCATTTTTCCCACAACGTGTGCACTTCCTTCTTACTACTTCCTCACCTCTAGGTGGAATTCCTTTTGTCCTAGGTCTGCCACTTTTCCGCCTTGCTATAGGTGGCGATACCACATTTTCTTGAACCTCGTGGTTGATGACCCAATCTGCTTGATCTCCGAGAGGATGTATTGTTTCCGTATACGCAATAATTAGAGCTTCATTTTTATAGTACATCGAACACATACTATATGTGGAAGTATGTAGTTGCCGACATGCAACCAACGTATGCTTGCATGTAGTTTGATCAAAATCAAATTCTCAACACGTATAAGTCTTGAGATGCAAGTTTACCACTGCTTCCCTACCCCTACCCGCGACCCAAAACTCATGGATGTCTGAAGGAAACAATGATAGGATCGTGATGCAAGATGTCAACCTAATGTGTCATCTGTGAGGTGACTTGACAGGTGGCTGTTCGTCGTTCATAGAACCACCGTTGTAACATGTCACAGATATGGTCTATAAGGAATGTAATGGAAAGCTTTCTAGCATATTTAAAAATCCCATTCAAACATTTCGCGATGTTTGTAATCATTATATTGTACCACCTTTCATCAAAACGGGAACGTGCCCACCTCTGCACTCATTCCACCGACACATATTGTGATATATCTGAAATGCATATGCAAAATGAGTCATCAGCCGATTGAATTCCAATCGATGGTATTCCTTTGCTGCTTTAAAAAACAATGAGACCGCATCTTCCTTTTTATAAATTGATTTGATATTTTTGCCCATATGGAAGATGCAAGCTCCATAAAATGCTTTGGGAAAGATAACGTGTACAACATTTAGTATACTTGTATGCCTGTCGGATATAAGTACCAAGTCTTCCGGATCACCGATTACATCGTTAAGTTTACGGAAGAACCATTCTCATGAATCATTGTTTTCTGAATCTGCAATATTAAATGCAATGGGATATACTTGGTTGTTCTCATCCTTTATTGTTGCAACAAATAATATCTCTTGTATTTGGCTTTTAAGGCAACCACATTAACAACAATGACATGAGATATACGACTGAAAATTCCACGAACAGAGGGTCTGAGAGCCATGAAAAATATTTAAAATGATCCTGCTCATCGGTCTCTATGTGTGTTGTTGTCCCTGAAAAATATTTAATATTGTTATATTAAAATCGGAAGAGTACATAGTGTACAGGATGTGTACACGAGGCTCGTGTACGCATCGTGTAGACGACACATTGATTACATGATCATCGTGTACCTATCTTATAGTGTACATGAAGAATAGTGTACCCATCGTTTACCTATCTTGTAGACTACACGATGGGTACACAATTGTTGTGTAGTAATCGTGTAGACCTTATGATGGCAAAATAAAAAAATAAGTAATTGGATTTTTTATTCTAACATGTGACATTATGCTGGGAGCATCATCTTCAGGCGATCCTCCAAACTGATTCCAATTCATATTTCCTAGCCCTCTATGCCTTATGATAATTTATGTTGACATCGAGACCAAGCTGAACATCTTCAATTATGTCTTTTGGCCTATATATACGTCCAACACCCGTGTATTTAGACCTTATAGAATGACCAATTAATGAAAATGTAGCCTGATGGTGTTTATGTCTTAATACTTCAAATGTGCATGTAAGTGTATTGATGAACTTTGTAACTTTGAAGTGTTGACTTGGAGATCTGAAACTCAAGATTTCTCTGGATGGCCATCATACGAGCTGTTGGGAGTCGTGCCCCCAAAACATGTGTATTGGCAGTTTGATATGAAATTTAATGAGGATTATATTTTTCTTAAAATTGTTCTTTTAAATTATTGTTGAATAATTTATATATGAAAATTTCATATTCATTAATGAGACTATGATATTGTATTAGCACGAGATGATTAAGATCATAGATAATGAATAAAATTATCAGTAACATATTAAAGCGTGGAATCATTCATGAATAGTTGTTAGTACGGTTTACAAGTATCATGAATACGTGTGATCTAGATCCGTATTATTGATGTGTATAGACATCTCAGTGAAGGTATTTTATATAATGAGATTATATATGGCAGGACCGATGTAAATTAATATCTTTATCAATGTACCGTTTATCATAAAAATTTAATACACGTCAATTTGATGATCATATGTAGATCAATATGAATCCTGAGTAGTCATGAACTCCTATATATGTCTATGGATCTTTTGATTCACTCATTAAAGTTTATTTGCAAAACAAGCTAGTGACTTTTATTTTAAAGCTTCAGTGATGTGGATGACTGGGAACATGATCTTACAAGATTTTGAATCTAAACTTTCTTAACGGATCGTATATTATTTCTCTTAAGTGTCAATTCTAAAACTAAATGGTTATTGAGATCAAATTTATAATAAGTTTATAAATTAGTCATTCACTAGTGGATTAATGGTACTTAAGGATCAAGATGTATTTAGAGGGGTAAAATAGTAAATTGACCAGCTCTAATTTACGAACCAATAATCGGAGGGCATAACTACATGAAATGATTATATCAATGAACTTAGAGTTCAATTTCATATTTATAGTGGAGTAATAATGTAATTAATAAATAAGATTATTTAATTAAAGAGTTTAATTAATAATCTAGTTTATTGGAGCTTAGGATTATAGGTCCATGGTTCCCAAGTCACCTCTATACTATGCAATCTAGAGTAAGAATATTTCAAAACATGAGAGAAGAACTTACTTACAAAGAAATTTTAATTTTAGAGCAATTACATAATTATGAGATAATTGTGTGTGATTACTTAATTAAAAATTAATTAATTATATATATAATTTTCAGAAATTATATATAAATAATTATCGATTTTTTTCAATTATCGATAAGTGAAACATAATATCTAATTTATAAAATTAGATAATTAAATTATTATTAAATAATAATTTGAATCAACTAAATATTTGATTTACAGTAATTGCCACGTGTCGATCAATGATTATGAATCATAGATCACCATGGACTGTTGTAGTGCCACGTGACACTACAACAATAGGCGTGTACCACTGCAGTGCTGTGTGGAACTGTAGTTGTGCACCGTTATACAATGGGTCCTACTGTATTGGGCAATTTAAAATTAAATATTTTTTTTTAATTTTTAATTATCCCTAAATATTTGATACGCCATTATCTATATATACATATATTATTCTAATGGCATAGAGAGATAGCTTAGTTTATCAGTTCATTAATCAAAAATTGAATTGAGAACATAGTTAGAGTTATAGATTTTTTCTCTGCGATTAAAAGCTACTCAAATCAAAAAAAAAATCATCATCAGTAAGTCTTTAGATCTCATGTGTTGAGTACATTTAGAGACAGAAAAAGTGTCTTGTAAAATTCTACGTTCCCACACACATCCTAGGGCCTTGATTATTGACTTAGAAGATCTTGGTGTGAATCTCGGAGTCTATTGATCATTGGAACAGTTTCCTGGGACGGAGGATTGATTGGTTTTGCAAGGACGCTTGATATAGACTACAAGAGGTATATGATTCTCAACCTTGTATGTTATAGATTTAATATATAAATATATAATAGATCCTGATTTAAAAGATTCGATCTTTATTAAAAGTTGAATTTTTAAATGGCCTTGCGCCACATGCTTCTGCTGTGCCTGTGCCGTATTTTCTAACAATTGATATATATATATATATATATATATATTTATATGTTAAATACTATGTGAGTTTTCTTGTATTATTCATATAATATGAGCTATGTATGAATGAATGGATGGTTATGGTTTTTGAATGTACGGAAATTAAGGGATTGTTAATTGTATGGTGATTATTGGGTAAGACTTTGTTATTTAATTTTTCCTTATATTTTGTGTAAGCCGTTTTAAGGTGTAGGAATCTTTTATCTTTTATTTTGAATATTTATTGTAATTATTCCGATCACGACAAGATGGAAAACGCACGAGACGAATGGCGGAGGAAAAAAAAATAATAGGAATTCTTTTAGAATTCCGACGCCAGCGCCACCGATTTTTGAAAATCGGCAATGTCACTGGAATTTACTGTTCCAGTGTTTTGGCGACGTCGCCAGAAAATCAGCACCGACGACGGTGACCGACAGTAGAAGACGGTGGTTGGCGGTGGGTCCGGTGGTGATGGTGGTCGGTGGCAACTGTGACCACATTTAGGGAACTTTCGCACAAACCCTGATACCAACCAACTCTATTACTGTCAACAACCCTCTATCTATCAATTATATTTTTGTTTTCTAATTTATGAAAATTAGAAATTAATAGGTTGATTGAGTTTAACCCAAATTTGACCAAGTTAAATAAAATATTTATTTGACTAAGTAAAAGTTAACTATTTTAAATGGATAATTTAAATATTAATTTTAATTTGGAAAAATAGTCTTCCTAGTTAAATATGATTTTATTCAAAGCACGAGTAAAATAATAATAGGGTTGCCCATGGTAGACATAATAATGATAACTAAGATTTAAGACATACCAGATTCAATATAATTGATAAATATTTAGAATTCAGAAAGTAAACGTGATGCATGAATGCAACATAATAAACACATAAATTTAACATTTACAAATCACAATAAAACAACCCAACGATTATTGTGCTGCCTTAGGGTCAGTCATATTAACCTCAGATTGTCTTTGACATTCTCATCCTTATTAATTAAAACTTATAATATCTCATATTTTCTCTTTTAACAATAAAGTATCGATTGTTCGGTCAAGTCACAACTATCCACATGAAAGCTTAATTGTGATTTTATGGGTGAAACTCATCATTTCAGATTTCATGACTTCATTTAGAATATGTCACCTTAGGGTTAGTCAAAACTAAACTACATCACTTCCTCCTATCTTCTTAAGAAGTCCAACCTTAGTACTGGTACATCTCGAAATTTTCTTTAGGGGGATGAAAACAAAGCCATCTTGAGAAGACAATATTTGGAAAATATGTATTCTTGAAGTTCGCTTTGTAATATTATTTCTTTATTTTAAAGGTTGTAATTTAGAAATATCCAATAGCCACTCAGTTCATTATTATTTTATTTAATTGTTAAATAATTGTTTAATTGTTATGTTTGATAACATGTCCATGCATTAGTCGATCACATGCCATACATGAAAATCTCACACAGTTTTATTTAATCATACATCTCATCACTAGAAACATGATTTATAATATGTTTATATGTATTATTTTATGAAATCCATTGCGTGTAAACTGTTAGGTTTTAATTAGTTAAAACTTGATAATCACACCACACTAAGGGTTACAATATCCTTAAGGATAACCGACTTTTGTAAAAGAGTTTTATTAAAGTTTGGCGAATATAATTAATTAGTTAATCTAAGTTCACATAATTATGACTTAGGTGCTTTAGAAGGTTAAATGAACTTAGACCAATGAGATTGACATAACTGATTATTAAATATTCATAAGGTTATTATTTTAACCGGTGATTAATTTGGAATTAATTGATTGTTGAAATGGAAACACATAATCCTAAAATAGTGAGTAGGAGAAGGTTGACATGTCAATGTAACCTATGATTTCTATCATTAGTATAACATCGTGAGGTGTAGTAAGGGTCTCGAGATGACTTTGTTTTCATCCTCCTAAGAAAGATTTCGAGTTGTACCAGTACCAATGTTGGACTTCTTAAGAAGATAGGAGAAAGTGATATAGTTTAGTTTTGACCAACCCTAAGGCAACATATTCTAAATGAAGTAATGGAATCTGAAATGATGGGTTCCACTCATAAAATCACAACTAAGCTTTCATGTGAATAGTTGTGACTTGACCGAACATGCGATACTTTATTGTTAAAAGAGAAAATATGAGATATTATAAGCTTTAATTAATAAGGATGAGAATGTCATAGACAATCTGAGGTTAATCTGACTGATCCTAACGCATCACAATAATCGTTGGGTTGCTTTATTGTGATTTGTAAATGTTAAATTTATGTGTTTATTATATTGCATTCATGCATCACGCTTACTTTTTGAATTCTAGACATTTATCAATTTTATTGAATCTATTATGTTTTAAATTTTAGGTATCATTATTATGTCTATCATGGGCAACCCTATTACTTCTTTACTCGTGCTTAAGAAATTGAATGGTGATAATTTTATACGTTGGAAATCATATATGAACTTACTGTTGATTTGTGAGAATCATAAGTTCGTTCTTACTTAGGAATGTCTTGAGGAGCCCGCTACTATGTCGCTTAAGAAATTGAATGGTGATAATTTCATATGTTGGAAATCGAATATGAACTTAATGTTGATTTGTGAGAACTATAAGTTTGTTCTTATTGAGGAATGTCCTGAGGAGTCCGCTGCTAATGTCCCTAAGAATGTTAGGGACAAATATGATGCTTGGATCATATCAAACAACAAGGTGAAGTGCTACATGCTTGTCGCACGAATGATATTCTGAGAACCAATCATGAAAGCATGGAGACTGCCTATGAGATCATGATCTAAGTCGTTATGAGACCATTAGGAGCTATATGACGACTAAGATGAGAAAGGGTACTTCTGTGCGAAAACATGTTTTGAACATGATTAACATAATGCAGGAGGTAGAAGTACATAGTGCGAACATTGATGAGCGGACTCAAGTTAGCATTATACCTGACTCGCTCACACCAACTTTTTCTGCGTTAACGACCAACTATGTTATGAACAAGTTGAAATTCAACATGACCTAATTGTTGAATGAACTGCAGACTTTTGAGTCACTCAACTTTAGAATGACCAAAGAGGGCGTGGTAAATGTTGTCGAGCAAAAGCCTTCTTCCATTGCTGTTAAAAGTAACAAGAGGAAGAAGATCAATGGTAAGGGAAAAAGTATTACATCCTTGTTCCTTGTTCTCCTCAGATACTTAAGGATATGCTTGACGTCATTTCAATGCTTGATTACAGGATTAGATAGGAAAAGAATTACCATGCCCATGACATAGCAAATGTCTGGCCTAGTATAAAGCATCACATACATGAGACTTCCTACGGTTAAGGCATAGGGAATATTTCTCATGTTTTCCACTTCTTGAAGAGTCTTGGGAGACTGCTCCTTGGAGAGGCTGACTCAATGTCTAAAAGGAAGAAATCTTTTCTTGGAGTTTTGCATACTGAAACGATTTAACACCTTATCGATATAAGATGCTTGAGACAGAGCCATTGTCTTTTCTTCCTATCCCAAAAGATCTGAATACCTAAGACACAATGTTTCTTATATAGAGACTCTTTATATCAAATTGATTTGCAAGCAAAATCTTGATATCAGATAATTTTCCTACATCATTCCCAATGAGTAGAATCATATCTACGTATAAGACTAGAAAAACCACATTCCCTTTATGTATCAGCTTATACACACAAGTTTCATCCACTAACTATTCAAAACCATAGTCTTTAATAGTTTTGTCGAATCTAATATTCCACAATCGTGACGCTTGCTTAAGTACATAAATGGACTTCTACAGTTCGCAAACTTTTCCCTCTTGGTATTTCTCCATAAACTCGTCTGGTTGAGCCATATAAATGCGCTCATCAAGATTGCCATTCAGAAAAGTAGTCTTGATGTCCATTTTTCAGATTTCATAATCAAGGGTAACAACAATGGATAAAAGGATTCAGATGGATTTAAACATGGCAACTGACGAGAAGGTATCCTCGTAATTTATACATTCCTTTTGAGTGTAGCCCTTAGCTACCATCCTAGCTTTGAATGTCTGTACATTTCCATCCGAACCTTTTTTCTTCCTTATAGATCCATTTTCATCCTATGGGTTTTACCCATTCAGAAGGATCTACAAGCTTCCAGACTTCGTTCGAGTACATCGAATGTATCTCAATGTTCGTGACTTCATGCCATAAGTTTGCTTCAGAACCTGTCATGGCCTCTAAGTAGGAGGCAAGTTCATCTGGGTACTTATCTAAGACAGCTATCAAAGCTTCTCTATAGGACACATACCTCTCAAGTTGTCTCACAACCCTCCCACTATGTTGAAGCTCCATAGGCTCTGGCTTTTTTCGTGGTTCTTCCTTTATTGAATCAGAAACAATTTCTGATTGAGAATTCAGTGTCCTCCTCAATAACTCCTCTAGCACAATTATGCTTCTCGACTGTACACTTTTAATGTAATCTTCTTCAAGAAAACGAGCATTCATGTTAACGAATATTTTCTGGTCATTCGTACTGTAGAAGATGTACCCCTCAGTTCTTTTAAGATATTCTATGAACATGCATAATTCTAAATGAATGGTCAACTTGCCTATCTTCAGTTTTAGAACATGTTGGGCACCCCCATATTTTAAAATGGTTAATAAATGACTTTCGTCCATACTACCTTTGATATGGTGTACCAGGCATTGTCTCCGATGAAACTTTGTTAAGAATATATGCAATTGTTCCAAGACATATCCCCAGAAGGAATTTAGGAAGGATGCGTAGCTCATCATTGATCTAACCATATCCATAAGAGTTCGATTCTTTCTCTCTGACATACCATTTTGCTCTGACATACCAAGTGTTGTAAGCTGAGAAAGAATACTTTATTCCTTAAGAAAATTTTCGAATTCTCCTAGCAAGTACTCTCCACCACGATCGAATCGTACTATTTTGATTTATTTTTCCAATCACTTTTCAACCAATGTCTTATACTCTTCAAACGTTTTCAAAGGTTTCAGACTTTTGACGCATTAGATAAACATGACCAAAACGTGAATAGTCATTAGTGAAGGTTACGAAGTATTCATAAAATTATCTTGCTTGGATATTTAATGGCTCACACACATCACTATGTTTGAGTTCAAGACATTGAGTGACTCTTTCACCTTTTGCTAAAAAATGTCTCTTAGTCATTTTGCCTTCAATACAGGATTCACATGTGGGTAGTGATCCCACACTTAAATTTTGCAAAGGACTATCCTTCACAAGTCTTTTAATCCTGTCCAGGCTAAAATGCAAAAGGCGTAAGTGCCATAAATATGTTAGATTGGTTGAGTCATACTTCAACCTTTTACTATCCGTTTGTGAATCATTATTCACTTAAGTGTCACATATCATTAGAACTATTGGGTTTACATGAAACAATTTATTAAATAAGCCTGCAACAGTAATTAAGGATTCATTTCTAAAAATACTAATATCTTTATATATGAATTTAAGATCAAATCCTTGCTCAATTAATGCATCAATAGTAATAAGATTCTTCCATAAAATTGAGATATAATAAACATAAATCAAAATAATAAAATGTTTCTCATAACATAATATAAAAGTTCCAATAGATACGACCGATACTAGTGCTTCATTACCCCAGTGGAAGCTGTACTCGCACTCATCAAGCCTTCTGACTTCCCTGAACCTCTGCAGGGAGCAACATATATAGTTAGTAGCTGCAGAGTCTACAATCCAAGAAATAGTAGAGTCTACATAACATGCTTCATTAAACATTACTATACCTTTAGATCCCAATCCTTTGAGATACTCTTGGAAGTTGTGTTTCCAATGACCAACACCTCCATAGTGATGACATTTGTCTTTCGTCTTGTCTACTCTCATGGTGTTCTTGCCTTTGGCAACTCTCAGCTTCTATTTCTTCGCTTTCCTTGGACCTTTTCTTTGTATCTTCTTAGTGCCAGAGGTGGAAGGCTTTCTTTTATTAAATTAGCCTCTCCAGACTTCCTCTTGCCTTTCAGATTTAGAGCCTCAGTAGCTTGCAGCTCCTTATGTGCTTAGGAAGTGAGTATATCATCTTATTCATTAAATAATTAAGCTTGAAATTCTCAAAAGTACTAGGCAAAGTATCTAGGATCATATCCACCTGGGTCTCACCATCAATCTCAGCACCCATGATCTCCATCTCATTCATATAAATTATGATCAACATCATGTGTTCTCTAACAAGAGTTCCAGGTTCCATCTTGCAGTTCATGAAGTTGCGTACAACTGTCTGTCTAGCTTGATGACCCTGATCTCCAAACATTTTGGTAATATTCAACATCATATCAGTGGCAGTCTCAAAGTTATGATATTGTTGTTGCAACACATTGCTCATAGATGCCAAGGATTTCATTAGGATTAAATTAGGAATTGATCATTAGATTTTTTTTCCTGTAACATCTGGCGATCTCCTCAGAACGCAGTCAAGAAGCATAAGCATCATTTTCCTCTTGAGTCGATTCAGCAATAGACTTAAGGGGACAAGGGGTAGTGAGCACGAACTTATGCTTTTCTACCGTCAGCACGATATCAAGATTTTATTTTCAATCCACATAATTTTTACCAATAAATTTGTTCGCGTTAAGAATAGTTTAGAGAGGGGATAACAACATGATTACTAAAAAGAATAAATAAATCGGTGTAAATAAATATTCAATCGTTTACGAAAGTATGATGCATGATGTAACTACTTAAATATTTAAAAATTCATCAAAAAATATTTTCCTTCATGATATTACGATAAAAAATGATAGTTTGTCTCATAGAGTGATGAAGTCCAAACTATCTCCTATTGCATCGAGACTCTTCACATCTAGCTTAATTAATCACTAATGGTTTCGATCACCTTTGCTCCATTGACTAGCCCCTAAGTGGGGATTCCAATGTATTTAAATCTAAGTGTTTAACAAACATATCGACTCATAAAAGTTCCTGTGGACTAATTGGCCGTCTATGGGACGGCCCTGCCAAACCACTTCCTTTAGAAGTCTAAGCTTCTCAAGAAACTCAATGACTCAAAGTGACACGACTCCAAAGTTTCTCCCATTCAAGAGAGGACCGCTATGGGCGGTTCTAAACCATTCCTCGTGGCACGATCAAGTTCGCGTTGGGGACCTTGAGAACGTTTCAACGTAAATGACCCTCCCACTTAGTTTTTGAAAAAAAAAGCTTTAGATATTTGGTTGTTTTTCAAAACATAACTTTTATTAATTTGAAAAACATGATGAAATTTATAAACCCTTTATTTAATTTTAAATCCTAATTTAAAATCATAACCATTATAAATTTCACATTATAATTAAATTATAACCATTATAATTAGTCTAGAATGATGCATGTACATGCTAAATTACAATTTGATATGAACGTATCCCTAGTTCTATATGACATGTTATATGATGATGCACGATTAAAATTAAATCACATTTAAAATTAACATCCCTATTGGCTCCGACACCAATTGTTGGGACCGGTTGATTTTAAATTTAATTAAAATAAGTTTGAACCACGAACGGTTCGTGGGAGGAATATCAATTTTTTTTTCAATCAACTTATTTAATCAAATTAAATAACTTAAAACCAAACAACGTGCGATTATGCATATACGACATTAAATGAGAAGATACTGTTACAAATAATTTTTTCACCTATACTTTGTATCAGATAATTTCTGAACTGACGGAATTCCATCGAGCGTTCTTCATGTTCTTTAAGTTTCAGAATCCGAATTACGCACTTGAACTTCAAGAATGATTTACAAATTTCATCCACCAACAACCACCCGTTGATTTTTGAAATGTATCTCACGAGATTTTTGTGTAGGAATTTGAGTGTGTGCTCTCAAAATGATTGAAGAAGAAAAATAAAAAATTTTCTCCTTCAATATAATTTTCGGCGGCAACAAGGAGGGAAGAGAAAACGTTTTTCTCCTTTTGCTTTGTTAACAAATAATTATATCTTATCCAAGATCTATCTGCAATTAGATTGTTGTAAGATATTGACAAAATGTAATTTTCGATATTTATAAATATACTCATATATTTTTAAATTTTCAAAAATTCACCCAATATATTCATAATTGCCGAAAATTACAATATATCCTTAGAGTTTGAGTTGTATCGTGGATTGATAAATTAATTGATCATTATCAATTAATTAATTAATTAATTTTTATTTACTAATCATTCAATAGTTAGAAAATACTAAACCAATTAATTTCAATACATATAATCACACTTAACTAATTAAGTGAAATGACCCATCACATATAGGTGTAGAAAATATGCCTTGACACCAAAACATAGTTTGATCCAATTTACTTTATTTCTCTATTCTTGTATTCATGAGCTATTTCTGAGACTGAATGAACCCACATAAGCAAAGTTAAAGATTCAAATACCCGGCAAATTTATCTCCATAAATTCCCGACCTATTTAATCTTAACATCGTATGACTCCACTATAGGTTCGATACCGAATCAACTCTCGATTCATGCACGCTATATTTTTTGTTGGAATAAATAAACCCTTTTGTTTTCACGGTCCACATAATATTTTAACATAATACCCATCGTGAATATCAGTAACAAGAGTGGAATATAAAATTACTGTTTTACGCCTCTTGTTATTATTTTCTTAACTCATTTATTGATTGTGAATACGAAAGACATAATGATGAATTGTCTCGTGCAATTCACAAGTTTTAATCAATGACTCAATTCATTGAATACCTGGTCAGGTTAATTTATTCACACACCCATCAAAGCATCAGGTGATATTGTTTCTTTCACAACCGAACCACGAATTTTCATATCTGTGAATTACATAATTCTAACTTAATTGAATTACAATCCCCACAGCCGATGTATTGCCCGCCAATTCGAGCTCACTCATTTGACATATCAAAGATCGGAACTAACTAAGTTCAGCTACGTAAACAATTTTGGTAATTACAAAAATACCTTTAAGGTGTAACAATTATATTAAGGTAATTATAAAAATACCCTTAAGGTTTAACAATTAGATTTAGAGCTTGGTAAACAATTTTGGGCTCTAAACTAATTTGTTATCGGTCTATTCTAAATGTTCACAACATGTCTAGGTTAACCGTTTGAGTCTCCACTTTTATGCTCCAAGATTGGCATCCATTGGTTCAACCTAAGAGTCATAATCAGATTCGATTGCCTAGTCGATTCTAAGACTGTGAATATCTTTCTAAACTTTCTCAGAAGATTTCGTCTGGAGACACCTCTATATCCACTATTCGTTTGTTAATGAAAGTTACAAAACTTGAGTAATTTATAAATATACTTTAATTTAAAATAAAACTTTTAATTTATTCATAAGAATTCAATAAGTACTAATATTTGAGAAATAACTAAATATAAATAAATAGTTATTACACGTTACTTTATGGACATATTCTAACAATGAATCCCCACCTCAATCTCGCTCCAAGGTGTTATGGGTGTCAAAATCGACCAGGGTCCCCGAACCTATGGGGAAGTTCCTAATGGAGTACTAGTATTAGAGAATAAATGAGTTACGGGATGAGTATGGAGCATTTGTAAAATTCCTTCCCTCCCTACCCAATTTATGTTCTATATTTTTAATATATTTATATCATGAAATGAGTTTGATTATTTACAAACAATTACATTGTTTATTATACAGTTTTTATTCTGATAGTTTTCATTTATATATATCTATTACAAATGGAATTACTGATTTAATATTCTTATAAAATTCTATACATGATTTTAGTTTTAAAGAATAGGATGAGAAATTATTGGAAAATTAGGCCACAATGGGATTCTCAATCCCGCCTCGTCTTCACTTTGATGGAAAATGGCGGAAATGAGTTGGACTCATGCGGCTTAAAGAGTCCTCAAATTGTACGAAATAAAATACTAAATTTGAGAATAAAATAAGCAATGACATCTACAGGGATCAAGATGAACAAGCGAAGATTCTGTTGAATCTGGGTAAAAAGAAATAAAGAAAAAAAAAATTAAAAGTTGTCATATAACCCTGATAATAGGTCGATTGACCGCCATTCTATAACGGACGATCATGATTAATAGAATAAATACCCTTCTGTTGGGTAGTGGTATACAAAACCCGATTAGACCGTACCTAAGTTTATCGGTTTAGCAGATTTTTTAATTATATATAGACGGTTAATTCTCAGATTTTGAAAAAAACAAACATTCAATTTTTCATATAGGAGAACTTTAATTTTCAATTCAGTCTAATTTTCTTATAAAAATCAGACCAAATCATCCGTGAACACTCATAATATTGGCATCCTAATAGGATGGATCTATTTCCCATCTAGAGACTCGCAGTCACATAAAAACGTTTACAGATAAATCTGTTCAATGGTTCAACCTAAGGTCATGCTCGGCTAGCTGTGGTGCATACTCGGCATGTGGTGGGCCAACTATAGGCGGAAGCTACTTGAGGAAGATACTCCAAATTAGTTGGCTCCTCCACTGGTTTATCAATTCTCCACATAGGATTATGTTTTGATGGCTCCTCTCGTTGACCAAGACTCTATTGTGTTCCACAATTGATTAATTACTAAACAATTAAAATGATAATGAAAATGCTGGACTATTAAATATGATCTAAATGTGGGGCCAAAGTGTAGTTCGACCGTCGGTTCTTCTCCAATCAAAGGCAAAGAAGATGCCAGAAAATTTAGACTAACTTAACTACTTTCCAAAGAAAGTTCTACTAATTTTCATGCAAAGCTAGTCCAGTTAGTAAGTATTAAGAGAGTTTAATAATATTTAAATGTATCGGGCAGACTAGGGGAGTGCCTCTAAAATCACCTGGGAAATTAAAAGAGAGGTCGATGTATATGTAAACTAACACAAACATCATATCATGATTGTTAAATAAAAAATAAATTTTAGTAAATAAATAATGTAGCATATTATATGAACATTTCAATTCGTCGCACATACATTTATTTTATTTGAAATACAGGGTAGAACATAAGCCTTATGAAATGACACACCTTCTATGTTTGAAATATTTTTTACAATAAATGTGCCTGATTTCATAATTTAGTAAAGAAATGATATATAACAGATTGGCACCACTAACAGTATGGTAGCACGTACTTTGTGCTAAGAAACTAAATTAAAAATTATCCCTATTATCCATAACAGAATGAAGAGCTGAAACAGACTTCAATGGAGATCCATAAGGATGAGAGAGAGAAAGTAACATTTTTATTGAAGAGAGAGAAATAGTTAAAAGTAAAAAATTTTTTTTTTAATAAAGTGAAAATATTTTTTATGAGTTGGAGAGAGAAAATAATATTTTAATAAATGATTGTGCACTTATGAGTCTCACGATTGTCATGTCATCTCTTAACGGGCAACACCATCACTTAACGCGATACGTCCGTTAAACTTAGTTAATGGAGAGTGATAAAATGACCATATTGAGACGTTAAGTAAACTAGGATGACTAAATTGAGACTTTTAAACTACAATGACCAAATTAAAAACTGATGTAAACTACGATGGCCAAATTAATAACTTTCCCAAAAAAATAATATTTCTCATAGAATCAAGCTTGGTATCAAGCTACTTATAGGTGAACGCCCTTGATCTTCTCCATAGCTACCCTAACTATACCTATCAGCTTGTCAGAGACAAGTCAAGCTCAGTCTCTTCTTAATACGCAAATTAGTAGCAAAGCTAATTTACTCAGGTATGCCTGGTTAAGTTGGACCGAAGTAGTTTCTTAATTTATGAAACAATAGTCCTCTCCGTTATCAAAGAACACAAGCTAGAAGGCTTCATCATGGGATAAAAATATGTCCACCACAGTTTATCAGCGCTGGACTTAAGAAAATCCTAAATCTAGAATATGAAGATCAGGTGTCATGTAACCAATTGCTTCAACTAAAGTTGAGGAATGACATTGGATATTAGGTCATATCTTAAGAAAAGTTCTTTTTCAAGTCTTAAAGTAATGTAATCTCATGTGAATCTAATGAAGAAATTAATATTTGCGAATCCTGTCAACTAAAAAAATCTCATACTTTGCCTTTTCAACAATCAAACTTTCATGCTCAATCAATCCTAGGCTTGATACATACACTAATATTTGGGTCCCTGCACCAGTTAGTTCCATTTCAGGAATCAAATTCTACATTCATTTTCTAGATGATCATAATAGATATACATGGATCTATCCCTTGAAACACAAAAGTGAAGCCACACATGCATTCATCCAATTCAAAAACATGGCAGAAACACAGTTTAACAGAAAAATCAATGATATCTTATAGGTACGAAATTACAAGTGCACAATATCATAGTTTTATAGTAAAGTGATGAGAAGAGTGTCGTCCTAAGAGATTGTTAATTTACTTTGTCAAGTCTCAAAATTATGGAATATCTCGATTTTATTTAGAAAAATTCAACAAGATTGTGTGGCTTGTAAATTGAAAGTACACTAGTTTAAAAAGAAATAATCAAATTTTATTTATGATGATAAAAACACAATGAGACACAATTCTAGGAATCTGATTTCATCAAGTCCTTCACTATGCTTCTTCTTACCTTATTAATCCAGTCTAATTCTCTAAATTTGCTAGTAAACAAAATATCATATGTACCAAACAATCTCTTTCGATGATATATTGAACTTTATCTTAGAAACATCTATTCATAAAAGATTATAAAAATTAATAACTCAAGAGCACGTTTAAATTGATGATTCAATTTTAACTACTTAAGCTTTCATAGGTTTTTCAATCTCTATAATTACCTAAGCCGAATTATCCCAAGATCTAACTTGTAATTTCCTCTTTCGATAGCAACCACAAGAATAAATTCATCTAATTCATGGTCAATCAATTAGAAGCAATGAGAATAGAGTAATTTGAATAAGGGACCAACTCCCATACCGGGAGTTTTTTTACTGCATGAATGCTGGCATGAATTCTTTGCCTTAGATACGGTCAAAGAAATCTCAGCCATTAGATCATAAAATGGGTGGGAAAATGCCTCTACATGTTGCACCGATTGTAGGTTAAAATGTTTTGGAAAGCTTTGAAAGGAAGCTTCTTCTTCTTCTTCTTCTTCGAAAGCTTCAATATGAAGCTTAAAAAAAACTGAAGCTTAATATCAAGCTTTCTAGGGCACATGATTTTCACCCCAATTTCCAGGTTCTCTCTCTTCGTCGTCCAGGCTCTTGCTTCGTCTCTGTGAGTTCTTCATCTATGTTCTCTCTCTGCGTTTGTCATCGATGCTCTCTTTCCGTCGTCGGCTCTCTCTCTCTCTCTTTGTTTTTCATCAATTCTCTTCCTCTGTCATCTACTCTTTCTCTCTATTATCAGTGCTATCTCTACCTCTCTCTTTTTCTCTCTTTCAGCTTACGACATTAAAAATTTAAGACTAAATCTCAAGCAATCTCTCTTCGTTGTAATATCTTGCATGTATATTTTTTAGGGTTTATGCAGAAATTTGAAACTTTTTAGGGTTTAGGCTCTGTTTAGATTTATGTATATTTGGATTTAGGGCTTGGTTTAGGATTTGATTTATACTTTGTTTATATTTTTTTCTCTGCTTGCTCTAACACTTTCAATGAAAGGTAACGATCAACACTCATGTTTCTTCTTCTTGCCATCTATCTCTATGTATTTATCATTAGCAAGGTCAATAATTCTGTCTTTGCAAGTTTTCTTTTCCTTATCATATAAATCTTGTTTATCATAAGAGTACTGATTGTGATTTTCAAAAATGGATCATGTAGGAAAGAGATGAAAATATATTTGGCTCCTAAAAGTTAACAAGTTTCTGGATTTGGAATGTTTTGTATGTCACAGTCCTAATAACAGTAAATGTAGCACATGGTCCATGTAAATTGACTATATAAATGAAATAGTATATGAAATTGTTGATCCTCCTTCTCATATAGTATGTTATTTGATGCTTTTTTAGTTTTACGAATCTTTTATTTGTTGGATGTTTGATTAAAAGCTTAAAATGAGGAACGAATGACTGACGTTGATACTGACATCATACATTAACAAATTAGGATCAATGAAGTCGCGGTAGGGTTTCACTTCTAGATTGTTCATATACGATTTAAGAAGCCTTGTAGTTGGGGTTTCAGATACTCATTGTTTGTTGATATGTTCAGATACCCACTGCTTGGAGCTGTTACTTCTAGAATTTTTTCTATTTCAGAGGTGAGATATTGTTTACATTATTTTGTTAAGCTTGAGAGCTTTGTTTGACGTTTTGTTTTAGTTTGGAGTTGAGATTCTTTTAGTTATATAATTGAGAATTTCTTATTCTTGGTGATTTAAAATCGATTTTTTGGTTTGCTTTAATTTTAATATTTGATTTCATTCTTGATAAAGATTATTTTTAACGTCTTTGGGGTGGTTTGAACATTTCAAATATTTCCTCGTTTATTAACTATTGTACTAGATATTGGTGTCGATTCTCATTCTGAACCATGTCACGAGTCTCACTTTCATTTTGCTGAGCATGCTTGAGTTTTACTTTACATGTTTTTTATAAGTTTTGTCTTGAGCTGGAGTTATGGTTATAGTTTTAGTTTAGTTTACACACTATTTCTGTAAAATAGTTTTGATTGCCCAGAAGCCTAAAAATCTGTTATTGTGGATCTTTTCATCTTAGTTGTGATGTAGTAAAATGAACATATAGTCAATGTTATTGGTGCATTAGATACAAACATATTTATCTATCTAGCATGGGCATTAAGTGTAGCTTATGCGTAATAAATTTGACATCAATATCAATGTTTTCTTCTTTTTGTTTATTCAGATATGTCAAGGCTTACGCAGTTTTAATGATTGATAAGGTTGACTCCAATTGAATTTAGAGAGTGGAGACTTTGTTGGCATTGAACAAGTTTCCTTGGAATTTTGCTCAGGAAAATCTTAACACTATTATGGTTTCATGGTCATCTAATATGTTACACAATCTTTAGTTTTTTGGTTTTCAATGTAATGTTTGGTTGTAATCTGAATAGTTGGTGCTGGAATATTATCTATTTTTTTTTTAAAATGGGATTTAAGAGTTACTCATCCTTGGTGCATGATCTTTTCCCCTCTCTTTTATGTGATGCATTTTCCTTTTATTAATTTAATTCTTTATCTAAAACTTATTAGTTAAGTTATTTAGTTTCCAAGTGTTTTTCGTTTATGAAAGTATCTAATAGCTAGTTTTACTTTTTTTTTTCTTTAAAATACATTGGTATGCAATTAATATAATGGTAGATAGGACCTTAGCATTCTTACTAGATGATGCTCAATCCATTATAAATTAGTATCATGGATAATCGTTATAAGAAGACATTGTCATATGGCTAAATTTATTATACTAAAATATATTTCAGATGACTAACACAAATGTGAATGCGAAGAATGCACAAAAGGGTTACTTTGTATTCTTTTAAGTAATTAATGAGATCATAAATTTAATGTTACATATCTTCATATCAATTGTTGCAATGTTAATGTGGTTATTTAAAATTAAAACATTGCAAAAGAATGTGTTAAAATGAGGGCAGCAGGTGAAATGATTAGTTGTAATGAAGTAAGTATGTTTAAAGAAACATTACATTCTAGCATGGAATTAATAAATTTTGATTGTAATTTAAGTGAGTTTGTGATAGTAGACACGAAAAGATCTAGCTTTAAAGTGGAATAGTATGATGAAGGAATTAAAACTCAACTATTTTAAGGAAAATGAAATCCATGCCATTGAAAGCGAAGCGGAATAACCCGATCCTAATCATCCGAGAAGGCCTGCCTTTAAATATAAGTTGCTCACACGCTGTACACTCGAGAAATTTACGGATCTTGTTGCAAATTTCAATGAGGGGAAGAGAAGTGTGGTCATGCAGATGGGATTTAGAGGGTTGTTGGATATTAAATGCTGCAAGCTGAAGAGGAACTTCTTGCAGCAGCTATTAGGTTGCTTCGATCCAGTCACTTGCATGTTGAATGTCCATGAGTCGACATTCAAAGTCACCACAAATCATGTGACTTCTATACTAGGTATCTTTGATAGTGGGCAGGAGATCAAATTCGATGGTGATGTGAATGAGATAAAAGATCTAAAGTAGAAATGGGTAAACACCAAAGGTGATGTTTCGGTGAACGCCTTGTCAAAATTCTTGATTGAGGAGTCTGACGGTGACTATTGGAGGTAAGCCTTTGTGCTGTACATTGTCGGAGTTTTGTTATCTCCTCGATCAAAACCAATCATCAATCATTTATGGTTACATACTGTGAAGTCACCCGCGACCATCCAATTGAAGAATTGGGCTTCTGCTTGTTTTGAAGATTTTATGGATGGTGTCGTGAGGTATTGAAATAACCACCATGATAGCATTACCGAATGCTTGTTATTTATACATGTAATATATTTAGTGTACATTGGTATTAATTTTGCATTATAACATACATGTATTTGCTAATAAGTTCATTTTAATGCTGTTGTTTTATCCGGAGAAGTTGGCATGTGCTGCCAACTATGTTGACTTGAACCAACCTTCGCCACTAATGTGGAATGACATAGCCGTTGCAAAAATGATTTATTTTGTAAAATTAAGGGAAGGAGAAGCTTGGCCTAAAAGCTGTGCTGTAAGCATTTTAGAATATAGCAAATTTAGTTGGTCATATTACTATTGATTATTCATTACTAATCCACAAATATTTGTATTATGTAGATCGATACAATCACGCATGCCATTCTGGGTGACCGTGAGGTTCGAGAGGACTGTGAGCGTAAGCATGTTCATGTGGACGTGTGTGCAGATCTACCTGAAGAGCAAGCCATCATGATAGGTGCTTGAAGTGCACAAGTGATCGCTCTTCAGACGGAGTCCAGCTCCATGTGCACAGCTCTTCAGGTGGAGTCCAACTCCATGAGGGAAGATATTTCACAATTAATGGCCGAGCAGAGAAAGATGATGGCTGTCCAAGAGCAGATGCGTATAACTTTGATGTGTCATTTGGCAAGGGACACTAGTATGTCTGGAGCCCAAGACGATGAGCCACGCGTCACCCTAATTGAAGGTAAAAACGAGGAGGTTTTGATGAGGATATGAGTCCCTCCCGCGAAGAAGAGCTACCAAATTTTCATCACCTTTATATAATGGTGATAATGATGAAAGGTGCATCCAGTTGGATGCTTCAGACAATGCATTCACTGACCTCTTATTGGTCAAGAAACCATCTATGACTGGATCAACTAAATTACATCAAAATGTATTATTCTATTTATTCGTATCTCATCTTTTCTATATATATATAACATGTATAATCAGACTATTAATCTAAAACCTTACGTGTGGCTATGTTTTGATAGGGCAAATAAGTCTAGTCTGAGTCTGCCGAAAGCCAATTCCCGATGCAAATGCGCAGCACTTGGGAGAGGAGAGATGGTCCTCTACTCAGTTCATCCTATTTAAAGGGTAAAACGACCACTAAACACAACAAGAAGGTATTTAAAGTGGGGCCGTATATGTTGTAGGAACCACTAGAAGTGAAAGATGAGTGTTTAGTAGAGTATATTTTTTAGAAAAGATGAGCGGATAGGTAGTAGTCACATTAATCTAACAAAATTTGACACACCATCACTTCCAAATTTTGATTAAGTTTGTCTATTATTTGTCTTTTGCAATGAGATTCTCGTTAGACATTCTGGCCTCCATGCTAAAAGGAGAGGAGCTAAAGAATTTCATTTTAGAAAATTGGCTTGGCTCCGACCTTATAGACTTTGTTTGTCAGCATTTAGACCCAGGACGCTCGTCGTGCGCGGATGAGCTTCTGGTTTCTTCCCACGTTCTTTGTTATGAGTATCTACTACTCAATATCATCCTTATTTTAAGTTTGTATATACGTTGTATATTATGTTTTTGTTGTGCCACTGCAGAGTCAATGTGTTTCAAAATAAGTATAGCTTCCTATAATTGAGAATTTTATTATTGTTTTGGATTTTCTCATTTGTGGTTATCGTTACATATTATTTGTTGTGCTGTAATGATAGTTTAATTAATATTCAAGCTCAGGAGTTTTCTGTTTTGTTTTAGTTTGGAGTTAGGGTTCATTTAGTAATGTAATTGATATTTTTCTGATTGTTCTGGACTTGCTCATTTGTGACTGCCAATATTGAATTTCTTGAGATGTATGATAGTTTTGGTAAATATTCAAGCCTTAGAACATCATGTATTCTATTTTGTTTTAGTTTGTACCTTTAGTTATGTAATTGCACTTGCTCGTTTGTGGTTGTCGTTATGGAATTTGTTTAGGTGTATGATAGTTGGGTGAATGTTCAAACCTTACAACTCTATTTTGTGTTTTGTTTTAGTTTGGAGTTAGGCTTCTTTTAGTTATGTAATTAGAAATTTTTTTGATTGTTATGCATTTGCTTGTTTGTAGCTGTCATTGTTGAATTTGTTGAAGTGTATGATAGTTTGTTGAATATTGAGATATTTCTATAGGAGTATAAATCGCACAATATTTGATGTAATATTTTGTTGAAGATTGTCAGCCATCATTTGAACGACATGTATGATATGTTACATGATAACGTTGACCGATTTTATAATAGGAACTCATCCATCTTGGAGACCTGGCTACCACTGAAGACGAGTCCTACTTTAAACCAAAGGCTTCAGAAGAGGGAAAAAATGAAGGGATAGATAATATTGTATACATTATTGTGATTGTGTCCTATTTTATGATATTCTTGTTCAAACACTCACCCATTTGCCATTTCTGAGAAATTCGATGAGCTAGAGGATATTGAAGAAGACAATAATGACGATGCAATAAATTTTGAAGTAGATTCAATGGGGATACCTCTGTACGCTTTGACTTTTATTTCCTCGTCGTTATTGTCTTCTTCAATAACCTCTAGCTCATCAAATTTCTCAGAAATAGCAAATGGGTCTTCGTTTTGTATATGATTATTGTGTATAGTGTATAGTGAAAATAAATAGATTTTTATAAGTTATTGTCTACAAGGATGATTAACAAAGTTTGTATATTATTGAGTATAACTATAAATAAAAAAGTTTTTTGTAAGTTATCGTGTGCAGTGGCGATAAATAGATGTTGCAGAATTATAGTGTACATGTATAAATAAACAGATTTTTGAAGTTGTTGTGTACAGTGATAATCTTCAGATTTTTCATAATTATTGTGTACAGTTATGAATAAGCAGAGTTTTAAGGGTAAACTGCATACATATTCGTACATTAACATTCCTAAAAAAACTACGAAAGCAAGTTAATACCAAAATGTACATTTACTGCGGTAGGGGATACAAAAAATTATACCAGTATGAGATGTTTGTGTTGTACATAGGGTACTCACCTTGTGCGTTGAATGGTGGTGGTATGAAGATGGGTCGAATGGGTACTCACCTTGCACATTGAATGGGTACGCACCTTGCACATTGAATGTGTACGCACCTTATACATTGAATGAGGATGCACCTTGTTCGGAGACCCCTGTCGCGTGTGCACCTTGCACGTTAGATGGTGCTGGATCATCATTATTATCTTCTAGAATCGTGACATGCACATTGCTCAGCAATTCTAGACATGTCCAATTGGTATGTCCAGTGTTCTTACAATGGCCACATCAACGGGTGGTTGATCGTGCTTTACTTGAGCTGGCACCTTGGCAGCCCTTTCTCTTCACGATTATTGGGTCTTGAATGGGGTCTCTTTTAATCTCTACACCATCCTCCTACTCCACATCCTATTCGTTGGTAACCTTATCATTCCAAAAGGTCTCATAGTTTGCACACAGCAACCTAGTCTCCATTTTGGCTCGAGTCGACCATTCACTTGACTTTGACGCAAAGTGAGCAAGTATTTTGGCAACTAGTTGGATCAAATTGTACCGAATCATATGTATCCATATGAGAATGTCTTGACCCGATTAGTAGCATGTTACTCTTCATAGTGATCCCCCACCGATCTAGTATGCACGTTCTTGAGATCTCTTACATATGTTCAGCTTTCATAACAGTGA
This sequence comes from Datisca glomerata, assembly GCA_003255025.1. Taxonomy (NCBI): domain Eukaryota; kingdom Viridiplantae; phylum Streptophyta; class Magnoliopsida; order Cucurbitales; family Datiscaceae; genus Datisca; species Datisca glomerata. Next base: position 1,287,544 of record QANY01010576.1, read on the forward strand.
ACATATGATGACATGATATCACCACTTATTCAAACTTACCATAACTGCACTATAGCGTATCAAGTTGTTGGTATCGTGACACTATGTATGAGTCATTCGGCACCCAAAACTCGACCAATGAATAAATCTGGGCCTCCCCATCATGTGTCAAAGAACAAATTGTAAACGAGCCCTCACCCATGATTTCCTTACGCAATAGCTTAAACAGTTTATGTGTGAACATGTTGCCACGTGTTGCTCTCACCCATGCATGTGAGTCTTAAGCAGAGGCATTTCATTTGTCAACTTGAAGTCGTCCAACCTCTCATCATGGCAAATAAGTGCCAACGCCCAATCAAACATTCATACCTTCAGGTCGTTACGCCGTTCTCATGAACGCAAAGAATTTCCTGAGTTTGAAGGCCTCTGCCCAGTGTTCACACTTGGCATACATCCATTGTACCATTTGTTTTGACTAAGGTTGAACGACTACATCAAATGATCTCTTTCCTTTTCGAACTCCTCTCCACTGAAGACATCAAACATTACTCTCTTGAAGGCCTCCAGAAAATCTGGGTTTTGCACCTTTGATTGGGCATTTCGTTCGAGATTCCATGCACAAAGCTGATGATTGCAATTAGGGAGGAACGTCTTGATTGCTTTATGCATCACCTTATCGCCGTTTGTAATGATCAATTGTAGCTTCTTGATTTACATGACATCCAGAAAAATCCTCAACACCCATTGATAGGTTTCCACGGTCTTATCAACAAATAATTCACAACCAAATATCGTGGTCTTGTAGTGGTTGTTCACTCCAAGGAAAATCACAAGTGGTTTCTTGTATGCATTCATCTTGTAGGTCGTATCGAATGCCAATATATCACCAAAACATGGATAGTCAACTTGGCACGTCGAGTCTTCCCATAACAAATTTGCTAGATGATTATCCATGTCAATGTTGTATTTGCAATACAAATCCGAATCCATCTCCAATTTTGCAGTAAAAAAGGCAATAGCTACCTCTGATTCAGTTTCGACTACCTGCAATTTTCGCTACCTGTCCATTTTATTGTATAGAACCGTTCTTAAGAACCTCACATTCTCGTAATCGCTAGCTTGGTCAAAAATGTAATCATACAATTGGCTTAGACTCACACCAACATTATGCAATCCAATTGCCTAAGCCATGTCTGCTTCATTCACTACTCTATTAGATCGAATAAAGGGCATGTCTTGTGGTGAGGCGGTGGGATGGTTTTGCTTAGCTTCAAAATCTTTTACCACCCATTTTTTAATCTTATTATCCAAGTTCACCCTAAAACAAGCACGGAAATCCACCATTCTCAAGCCTTTTGGTTCTCGCTTGGTGTCCTCTCTGCCCATTTATTTTTCTCACAGACTCATTCTTTTGAGCAAACACATCTCCGCAAACCCAGTTTCTCCATATCTGTTATTGCATTTATCATCTTTCTCTACACTGAACCCAACATTGACTGTACAGTAGAAATCTTTGACCTCTTGTATCGTATCAAATTTTTCACCAATGACATTTTCATTTCACAAGTTTGCTAATGTGGATGAACTAGGTCGCATACTTGTCTCACCCTGGTTTATGAATACATCAGGATGACTCATCTTCGAAGATGCTTAACTATATTGAAAAAAAATAGTTGAAGTTGATGAAATATGCCAATAATTGAAGTAGAAAGTTTAAGAAAATAACAAAAGCATAAAAATAATGCATAATATGTGCCTTAGTCAATGCACGAAGCAAGCATGATCAGGTCCTGAAGAAAAACTAAGGACATTGAAAGTAAAAGATAGTTGAAGTTATGTTCATAAACTAAGACCTCCTAAAGCATCTAACTTATGTTCATAATCTTAAAATCATTAATGAAAATGAAACAAACATTACATTTTTGGTGTAGCCGATTACTTATTTGGATTTGAAAATTGAATTCTAAACAAAGAAATTAAAGAAGCAAGTGTATTTGAAATTGAGAGCAATTGAGAAGTAGTGAGAATGTGTTTAGTTGAGTGAAATACTGAATTTAAGGGTGGTTTAAAAAGAGTAATTGCCCATATTAATTACACAACCACCAGACACCAACCAAATACCAAACAACCTGTAAATGTATTGACATGGGCCAAACGTCAATGTGACTGGCGTTTGGGGTCCAAAATTGACCAGGACACCCCAAACGTCATTCATGAATGGCGTTTGACCCGTGTCACTTGGACGTCATTCATCGCAAAGTTGCTCTTTGTTGAAGGGTTCTATCTCACATAGACTAAGTACATATATGATCTGTTGAAGAAAACTGGCCTGGAAAAAGTTAAAACCTATCTTCCACCAATTGAAGCAAGCCAATCTCTATCTTCGATTCAATGGGTAGCACTATTGAATCCAACTCCATACAAACAAGTCATTGGTTCTATCTCACACAGACTAAGTACATCTATGATCTGTTGAAGAAAATTGGCCTGGTAAATGTTAAACCTATCTTCCACCAATTGAAGCAAGCCAATCTCTATCTCCGATTCAATGGGTAGCACTATTGAATCCAACTCCATGACAAGTCATTGGTGCGCTCGAATACCCCAAAACACCAGACCAAATCTAGCCTTCACAGTGAACAAATTAAGCCAATTCTTATAAACACCCACAACAGCTCACTGGCAAGCAACTAAGAGAGTCCAAAGATACTTAAAAGGCACCATTTCACTAGGAATTCATATCAAACACAATGATGATCTTGACTTAGTTACTTCTCTGATGCAAGCTGGGCAAGTTATTCAGATGATCGCAGGTCAATTACTGGTTAGTGTGTTTATTTTGGAGATACATTGGTCTCTTGGTGCTCAAAGAAGCAACATGTTGTTGCACGATCCAACACATAATCAGAGTAACAAAGTATTTGCTCTTCATACTGCTAAGTTAACCTGATTACAAACCTTGCTCAAAGAGTTCTCTTTTCCTCTGCATGTGAATACTTTAATAAATCACTACTACTTCTAAATGGGGCTTAGGTGGGAGAAATATTTTTGGACACAAATTAACCTTACTATTATATGAAATTCCAATTGATAACTCTTCTGGTATTCTTTACCAAAATCACATTTATCAAATCAATTATTAACAAAATATTAGTTGTGAAAAAGTAAGTGATAAATTAGTCTAAATAGATCAAATTCTTATAAAGAATTAGAGAAGTGAATAATTTGATATCGAAATTAATACTTCAAATCTTTTCTTACCTTTATTAAATCTATAGTATATATAAATGAGACTAAGAGGGGAACATTTTTCTGACACATGCCCTCACTATTATATATAATTCTGAACTGATACGTCACCTGATAATCTCTCTACCAAAATTACATTTACTATTTCAATTATTCAAAATATATTATTTATAAAAATATCAAAAATAAATTAGTTTAAATAGATCGAATTACATCAAAGAATTGTATAAATAAATAATTTAATATTGAAATTAATAGTTCAATATTTTTTTTACCTTTTTGAGGGAATAAAATCCATCAACAAAATAACAACAAAAAACTAATTAACAATAATCAATATAAGCATCAAATGAAAACACTAGGAGGAATCATATCAAATCAAATACAACAAGGAACCGAATCTAGGAACATGTAAAACTGTGATATTAATTGCAGTATCACAATACAATCAACAACTAAATTGCAGTATCTTGGAACATGTAAAACTGTGATATTAATTAAAATATTATTAACTCTCTATAGCAATACAAAATTTTTAACAAAAAATATCAATTTTTGATAGATTAAATTCTTAATATTTGACATAACAAGTTAGAAGGTGATCAAACACTATTGTGTGTAGTCCTATTCGTATTTTTATATATATATTATTTATTGTTAGTTTTTTCGACACGTACAATTGACTAGTTTATATAAATGTATGCTAGTAAGAATATATATTTTTGAATTTAATATAAATTTAATTATTCTCGAATAACAAACAATAAGTATTAATTGATAATACTAAATATTTTGACTAACAATACTTATATTGTTTTTAATGATTTCTTTCGTAAATAATTTTTGTCTGAATACTAGTGAAATACTTGACAAGTTTACTAAATTTAGGTAAATTATAAAAATAGTTATCAGATAATGATTGCAATCTACATTAATATTCCTGATATATGTGTTTTCTAATCATCCTATGTACAGTTATTAGTCTAAAACTTATTGTAAATATAAGTTTCGTAAATTGATTTCAAAATTTATTGAACGTAGTATTTTTACGTTTATCAATAAATCTTGTGAATGTTGTAGAAGGTATAAAAGGAATTCTGTGGAAAGGAAAAATAGTAATTTTGTTATGTAAAAAAATCACAGTTTAGTAAGATAAAACAAAAAGTTCAAAAGTTAGTAGGATACTGCAAGATATAGTGCAGCACGTTAAAAATTTAGTAAAAATAATTTAGAAAATTAATAGGATAAAAGTATTTGATTCCTAAAATAAAAGGCATTTGAAGTAATTGATGTTAAATAAAAAATAACTATTAGCAATTATAATTATTAATTGTTTAAAATATAAAATTTTATATTGGTATTTATGAGTAAATATTGATTCTCACAAAAAGAGTGTAATAAGATTGTTATAGCCATTTTTCGGCATTCATAAAAGAATATCATAGGACAAGGTAATACCTAATGATTAGTTAATCAAGTATCCCGAGATAAGGTACCCAAGTACCCAATGATGAGGACGAGGTCTCAAAGTACCCATGGACGAGGTCTCAAAGTACCCATGGACAAGGTCCCTTTTCATCCGAGGACGAGGTCCACAAACACCTGAGGATGGGGTACCCAAGTATTCGAGTACGAGGTCCCCTAGACCTAGGGACGAGGTCCTAAAGAACCCAATGACTAGCCCCCCTCGACCCGAGGACAAGGCCTCCAAGAACACGAGGGCAATCCCTAACCTTAAACGCATAAAATATGAGCTCGATCTCAACGCTGAAGTCCATCTATTAAGAGACTGCCCTCAATGGTCCGAGACTGATGGTTAGCGAACTCAATTTTATTTAAGTCCAAGAAGAGAAAAATACACTCAGATATAAGGAAAATCCTTAGGCGGGAAAAGTTTCCGCCTCCCTCAAACTCAACTCCTAAATTGAGGTGTGAACCAAGCCGAGGATAAAGTGTCATCAGTGATATTAAATGCACCCCCACGAATCAGGAGCCAGACTGATGGTGAACAAACGAAGCCCATTAACCCATGAGTCAATCAACTGACCATCTCAGGGTGTCATAAAGAGCATTTTAGTATGGTCCAATGAGGGTCGAGATAGTACATTGGCAAGGATGAGAACATATTGTCTTGACACCACACGTCATCACCTGCCAGTGTCAATCCAATAGGAAAAATCTAAGGCCGAAGATACTCTAAGACAACACCTCAATGGATGGTGGACTATTGTCCGTACCTGAGACTGCCTTGCCCTAGCTACCCTAGCTGCCCGAAACAATACTATATAAAGAGAGGTAATGACATTCATTGCTGTATGAAAAAAAACTCAAACAACTCCCAACTTAGTCTCTACTTTGCCATCCTCTACCTCCTTACTAACTTAAGTTTTGGAGGGGTAAAAAGGAGACTATCCTCTTCACCTTGGGCTGCAACTTTACCTTCTCCCATTACAAGTTTTGAGAGACATTGTTGGCGTAGCCTCGCCTCTATGATTTGACCGTCAATAATTGGCATCGTCTGTAGGGACACGACTAAGCTTTGTGATCTACCTACTGTAGAGGGCTACTTGCTTTAAAAGGCATGTGGTCATCAGAAGAATATTACAACTCATCCCAATCCTATAGCTCACCCAAAATGAAATATTTACATCATTGTCTTCTAAAGTCTACCCAAGTCACACTTAAAGAACCTCAGGCGGAATATTGCCTATGTCATAGGGGGTAACCCTAGGCTCAACATTGCATTGGTCATATGAGAGGATTCCTGGACCCAATCAACTCATTTGTAGCAGTCATCGAGGTGCTTGAGCTCATTCTCCAAAGACCACGTCAAGTATTTTTGGGTCACCTATCTTATATTCAGTTTGACCCGCCAAAAATATGTTTGCATCAAACTGGGGGGCAGCTAGTAGAGTGACAACCACAAAAGCAATATCTTTCAAATGAACTTAAAACAAAAATAGTACGAGAATGAGAACAGTCCACCAAATAATTATGAGAAAGACAACATTGTCTGCTTATCAGAGGTGACCCCAGACTCACCATCACCTAAGCCGTCTTAGGCGACTTGAGTCTTATCCTCGCCGATGATCCCAAATGTAGACTCACGTAAGTCACCTTAGGTGACCCAAGGATCATCCTCATCAATGACCCCAAGCTCAGCCTCACATAAGCCACCTTATGTGACCCGAGGACTATCATTGCTAGTGACCCCAAGCACAGCCTCACCTAATCCACCTTAGGTGACCCGAGGCTTATCTTCGCAGGTGGCCCGAAGCTCACCCTGACCTAATCCATCTTAGGTGACCCCAAGATCATCCTCACCCAAGCCACCTTAGGTGACTGAAGGATCATCCTCGTCGGTGACCCCATGCTCATGTTTGTCGGTGACCCTAAACGTAGCCTTTCTTAAGCTACCTAAGGTCACCCCAGGCTTATCCTCGTCAATGATCCTAAGCATAGCCTCACCTAGGCCACCTTAGGTGAACCGAGGCCCATCCTCACAAGTGACCTGAAGCTCATTCTTACCTAAGACATCTTAGCTGACCCTAGGCTCATCCTCACTGGTAACCCCAAGCTCACCCTCACCTAAGCCACCTTAGGTGACCCAAGGCTCATTCTCATCGGTGACCCCAACCTCATTGTCACCTATGCCACATTAGGTGACCCAAGGATCATCCTCGCCGGTGACTCTAAGCTCAGCCTCATATAAGCCACCTTACGTGACCTGAGGCCTATCCTTGTCGGTGACCCTAAGATCACCCTAAATTAAGCCCTCTTAGGTGACTTAAGGTCCATCCTCACTAGTGAACTTAAGATCACCCCCACCTAAACCATCTTAGGTGACCCGAGGCCCATCCTCACCAGTGACCGCAAGCTCACCTTCACCTAAGCCTCTTTAAGTGATTGGAACTCAATCATTATACCAAAGTCTCCAAGGGGAACTGAGATCATCCTCGTTGATGTCATCGGAGGATACCCCAAACTCACCCTCAACTAGGTCATTTGAGGTGACCCTAAACTTAATCTCGATGAAGTCATTAGAGAAACCCCCAACTCAACTAATTCATTCGAGAAGACCACGAGCACACCCTCACCTAAGTCATTTAAGGTGACCCTAAACTCACCCTTACCTAAATCACTTGAGGTGACTCCGAGCTCAACCTCGCCAAAGCCATCAGAGGTGATCCAAAGCTCAATTAACTCCTAAGTCATTTAAGGTGATATCAAGCTCACCCTCAGCTAAGTCATGTGAAGTAAACTCAGGCTCACCCTCATCAAAGTCATCAGAAGTGACCCCAAGTTCATTCTCACCTAAGTTATCTGACGTGACTCTAGGTCCATCCTCAATGAAGGCATCAAGGTGAACCACTAATTATCATTTGGGGTGAACTTAAAGTATGAAACTCAGGTGAACCCCATGACAATTGTCGAAAGTCACACCCTAGCTACTTGCCTCGGCTGTAACCTAGCATCCCTACTTACTTCGGGCTCCTAGACACCCAGTCGAAATGAACTTGAATTATGGAGCTCGACCGAATCCCATGGAAATCGACGGAAGTCGAAACCTAGTAACTCACCTCGGCTGCAACATAGCAGACCTAATTACTTCAGGCTCTTCGACACCTAGTGGAACTTAATGCAAAGTATGAAACTCGATTGAACCCAACAGAAATTAGCGGATTTCGCACCCTAGTGACTCGTCTCAGCTACAAGTTAGCAGCAGTACTTACTTTGAGCTCTTCGACATCCATTCAAAGTGAACTCAAAGACTGAAACTCAGTCGAACCTAACGACAATTAACAGGAGCCACATCCTAGTGGCTCGCCTCGGCTGCAACTTAGCAGCCCGACTTACTTTGGGCTCTTCGGGCTCTTCGACATCCAGTCAACGTGAACTCAAAGTATGGAACTTGGCCAAACCCCACAACAATTAACGAAAGTCACACCCTAGTGAATCGTCTCGGATGCAACCTAGCAGCCCTACTTACTTCGGGCTTTTCGACATTCAGTCGAAGTGAACTCAAAGTATGAAACTCGACAGTATCCCACGATAATTATTGAAAGTCATGCCCTAGTGGCTCACCTCGGCTGCAACCTAGCATCCTTACTTTGGTCTCTTTGATGCCCATTCGAAGTGAGCTTAAAGTATGGAATTCGGTCGAACCCCACGACAATTAACGGAAGTTGCACCCCAACGACTCACTTCGGCTGCAACCTAGTAGCCCTACTTACTCGAGGATGGGGTACCCAAGTATCTGAGGACGAGGTCCCCTAGAATTAGGGACGAGGTCCTCAAGAACCCAATGACGAAGTCCCCCTCCACCTAAGGACAAGGCCTCCAAGCACCTGAGGGTGAGCCCCAACCTTAAACGCATAAAATATGAGCTCAATCACAACACAGAAGTCCATCTATTAGGAGGATCTACCCTCAATGGGCCAAGACTGTGGATTAGCGAACTTGATATTTTATCTGAGTTCAAGAAGGGAAAAATACACTTAAATAGAAGGAAAATTATTAAACTGGAAAAGTTCCTGCCTCCCTTTAACTCAGATCCTAAACTGAGGCGTGAACAAAACCGAGGACAAAGTGTCATCAATGACATTAAATGCGCCTCCACCAATCAGAAGCCAGGAAAATGGTGAACAAAAGCCATGCTAATGGTGAACATATAAAGCCCATCAACCACGAAGTTAATCAGTTGACCATCTCAGGGTGTCATCAAGAGCATTTAATATGGAGGGTCCAATGAGGGTCAAGATAGTACCTTGGCAAGGATGAGGACAGGCTGTCCTAACAGCACACGTCATCACCTACTCCTATCAATCCAATAGGAAAGGCCTAAGGCTGGAGATTACTCTAACACAACACCTTATTAGATAGTGGACTATAGTCCGTACCTTATGCTACCTTGCTTCCCGAAATAATACTATATAAATAGAGGTAATGGCATCATTGAGGTATGCAAAAAAATGTAAACAACTCCCAACTTAGTCTCTACTTTGCCTTCCACTACCTCCTTAGTAACTTAAGCTTTGGAAGGGTAAAAAAAAACCACCCCCTCACCTTAGTCTCCTACTTTATCTCCCCCCAATTGCATGTTTTCAGAGTGAAGTGAAGACATTATTGACGTAGTCTCGCCTCTGAGATTTGACCATCAACAAGGATTATATGAGTTGTAAATTTATGGTCAAACCAAATTGTTATAAACTTCATCTATCTAATTTAATTATATAAAAGAGCCTTAAATAAGAGAAACTTTTGATTCTCATATTTACTCTTCAAGTCTCCTTAAAATATAGTACAATTTAGAGTTTTTACTTTTTTCTCATCTAATATAATTCAAATAATGAAATATTATTTTATATTCAATAATGATTTATTTATTAATAGTTTTTAAAATTAAATATTTTTATAATATTATATAATTACAAATATAAAAATCTCTAAATATGAACTTTAATGAATTTGATATTATTTTTAAGTAAATAGTAATTTATTCGTTAGAAATCTATAAAGTTTTATATTGTGTATTATTTATCTTAGTAGAGCCTAAGTTATATATAAATGATATAAATGAATTGAGAGAAATATTTTCAAATAAGATAAATTATCTTTTATTGTTAGAAAATCTGACAAATTAATAAATAATCAATTTATATATTTTATTCAAATAGCAATGATATATTATACAATTTTAACACTATTACAAAAAAGTAAATGTATTTATTACTATTATTATTATTATTTTATTTTTACAATTATTTTAAAAAATAATATATTCATTTTCAACACCAATATTATTTCAAATTGTACATGTACTTTAAATTACTTAATATGTGCGAAGAAAATATTTTTTATTAATCATGTTTAAAAATGATTAAAGAAGTATAACACCGTGTTTTTCCTGTGATGCGATTCGTTTCCCGTTCCTACCGCATCTTTCCTATAAAGTAGCTTTTCGTATTTATCTTTTGCCTCTTCGGTTTCCGGCTTTCAATTACTTTGGGTGACACGTGCTTTGTCTCTTTTACTTTTTCCAGCTATCATCGCACCATTGGTGGCGTAGGTGACGTCTCTATCTCAGTCATGCCTTTCCAAAAACGTCCATTCAGAATCCCGTTTTCAAAAATTCATGGAGCGCGTTTTGATTTTCTTTTCAAATTCGCAGCCTATTTAAATATTCTCTTTCGTCATTCCTTCCTATCTCCGTCTTCTTGTGCTAAGATATTCTTCCTCCATATATTTTTTCTTCGTCTCATTTCTCAATTTCTTGCCCAAAATCCCTTCTTTTTCACCAATGGCACGCGTCTTTTCCGGTCATTCCTCCTGGCCCTTTTGTTGCAGCTGAGACTTTTCAGCAGCGTCCTTCTACTCCAACCCCTTCACCATGAGATTCAACTCTCGTCCAGTCTTATGGTTTTCCAAGGAGGGGACGAAGACCCTTTCTTGTGGAGATAGAAGAATTTTCATAAGGTCCCCCAAATCCCCGCTTCTGTCAACTTCCTGGGTGACCCCCACTCAGCTCACATTATGCTCTGCTGGGTCCAGTCAGACACGGACATGGTAGTAGCTCACAATATGTCCGTCGGGATGAGCTTTGTTCTGTAAGCCATGGCTTGATGAAGTTATTACCCTTTCCTCTTCTTTCCCCTTTCTTCATTCGTCATTTTCCTTTATTTTACTCAATTTTGTTTGATTTTATATTTTTTCAAACCATTATCTTCCACAATAGTCTTCAGGAGCATTTCCTAGCCAATGAGTAGACTATTACCCAGTGGAAGAGGGAGATCGAAAGCAACCGTGGGGTATTGAAATTCAGAAGGCTAAAATTGAGCAACTCTCTAAAAGAGAAGCTGAGCTCTAGAGCACTGTAGAACAGTTAGCTCAGGGAGCAGCGGTCGTTATAGTAGAGCATTCCAGCCTTGAAGTGTCCTTGAGGGCTGCGAAGGAGGCTCTCGAGGAGTCTGAGAGGTGCCATACTACCTCTTTCAAAAAATTGAAAATTGTATAAGAGAGGCTAGCCGCTGCTGAAGCTGTCAGCGAGGAGGCTGAGCGAAGAGAGGATGAGACTGGTGACATTTATCAAGCTCTCTTTGATAAGGCCGAGAAGAAGGTTTACCTCACCGGGTACAAGGACGGAAAGAAGAACCTTCCCCCTAAGGTCTCTCTAGATGGGGCCACTAAAGCCGAGGCGGAGGCCATACTCAAGGATGTTCCCGGTTCTGAGGAAGCTGCAATCCCTCCGACTAAAGAAGCTAGCGTTCTCATCATGGAGGTCACTGAGGACGCCGCGACTGACCCTCTTGCTGTTGGGATCATCCTCGTGGATGAGTTTTAGTCCTCTTTTTCCTTTCTGTATGTTTACTTATGTAGTTTGTATTTTTTCCTTTTCTTTGTACCCTTTCTCTTCCTTTATTTTAAAGTCATTTTGCAATTTTACCAAAGGAAATGACCTTCTCTTCTTGGCATGCTTTACAAGTTTACAAATTATACTTTGCAAAATTTGAGTAAGTAAAGTAAAACTTACAAATTTCGTACTTTTAACAACTTTCAATCAAATATTTTTTCAAATGCTTGAATGAAGAAGAATTATTAAGTAATCAACATTTTAGCACATAGCGATATATTGGTTCCAAGGTATTCCTAGTAACAATTTAAGTTAGAATTCAACAATTCAAAAGATTTTCCGCTTACAGTGTTTTTCCTGCTTTCAGAGTTATTTTCTGTTTAGAGCGGATGAGTTTTCCCGTTTCCATCTTCTTCTGAGTTTGCCATTTTTTCTCCTTTCCTTGCATTGTGTTTCATCCCTTCTTTGCTTCTTTCCTTGGTTTTCTTCTTTTTTTTTTTACTTTTCACATTTTAGAGAGAATATTTTTTTTCTCTTTTAAGGGCATAGGCTTCTAGGCCGCCGACCTTTTTCAAGTTTGATTTTCTTTTTAGAGAGTAGGCGTCCTCGCTCTCAAGCCTTTAGGCTTCTAAACCATCAATCAGATTTCCATTTTAGAGAGTAATTTTGGTTCCACCCTTGGTGAGTACTCCTTTTCCATATTTTAGATAAAAGTTTTTTCCGCTGTCAAGAGCTTAGGCTTGTAGGTCGCCAAACTTTTTTTTTCACATTTTAGAGAGAAGGTTTTTCTCGCTCTCGAGGGCTTAGACTTCTAGGCTACTGAGAAAGAAGAAAATAATTGACGCTAGTTTTTTATGTGGAAAACCCTTGTGGGAAAAAACCACGGGGGAAATTATATATTGCAATAATATTCAACAATTTAAATGAAGTATTTCTTAAGATTATTGACGTTCTAGGGTCTACTCCATCTTCTATCATGAGGTGATAGTAGCCACTTCAGCCTTCTATTTTGACTATGAAAGGGCTTTCCCAAGACGGACCAAACTTTCTTTCTGTTTGAAAGATATTTTACAAAACTAAGTCCCCTTCTTGGAATTCCCGCCTTCTAATTCTTTTCTGGAAGTAGGCTTTCCTTTTCTGATTGTAATTAGCTATTTGCACGAGTGCTGTTTCCCTTCTTTCTTTTAACAAATCAAGACTTCCTTTCATGATATATTCATTTTTTTGTTCAGATAATTCTTATCTAAGAGTTGGATTTCCTATTTCCACAGATATAACCGCTTCTGTTCTGGAGGCTAAGGAAAATGGTGTTTCACCTGTCGTTTCTCTGGGAATTGTTGGATACGCCCACAGTATTGCTGGTAATTCTTTATCCCATTTTCCCTTTACTTACTCTAACATTTCTTCATGTTGTCAAGTATGTTTCCTTGTGGGTAGTAAGGTATAAAGAATCAATTGGCAATTTGCAGATCTTTGTTAAAAGTCCTCACCATCTTTCTAGTAAATTGAAGCCCGTTGTCAGATACTAAGACTCAAGGAATTTTGCATCTACACACTATATTTTTCCATAGGAATCCCCTTACTTCTTCTTTACAGATCCTAGCAAAGGCTTCTTCCTCAATCCACTTGGTGAAGTAATCTGTGGCATCTAGTAGGAAGCGTTTCTGTGCGGGTGCCATGGAGAGTGGTCCAAAGATGTCTTGATCCCACTGCATGAATAGCCAAGGGCTTGTCATGGTGTTGAGCTCTCCTATGACCAATTTTATCACGGAGGAAAATCGTTTACGCGTGTCGCACTTCTTGACATATTGTTTAGCATCCTGGTGCATTTTCGGCCAGTAATATCCTTTATTTAGCACTTTGTGGGCTAGAGATCTGCCCCCGCTATGATTCCTGCACACCCTCCATGAATTTCTACTAACATGTATTCGATTTCTTTTTCCTTTAGGCACTTCAGATCTGGTCCTGAAAAAGACCATTTATACAATGAATCGTTAATTATGCAGTACCTGACACTCTGTTGTTGAATATTTCTAGCATGAAGTTTGTTTCGAGGTAGGATTCCTTATTTCAAGCAATGAATCACGTCATCCTACCAAATCGGCTCCTGTTCAAATTCCAGTTTTGCTACTTATTTGGCTGTGATGCTTGGTCTTTTCAGAAATTCAACGGGTACGCTTTTTTTTCATGGGAGTTGCAGTGAAGACTCCAAATTAGCTAATGTGTCTGCGTGTCCGTTTTCTATTCTTGGAGCATGGTAGATTTTGAAATTGTTTATTTGTTTGAGCACTCCCTATGTCCGTTGCAGGTAACTAATCATCCTTTCATCTTTCGCCGTGAGCTCCCCATTAACTTCTTTACTACCAACATTTAATCACAAAAGATTTTTATTTCATTTACCTTTAATTCTCGTAACATAGTGATTCCCGCTATCAGAACTTCGTATTCGGCTTCATTATTTAAGCTGCTGAATCCAAATGAGATGGAGTGTTCGAGCGTTTCACCAAACGGAGTTCGCAGCACCACTCGCACTCCGGATCCCTTATTGTTTGAGGCTTTGTCAATGTATAACTCCCACGTCCCACTCTCAATTGCTTGTTGTCCACTTTTTGTTTCCTCCTTAGTGTCAACGGTAAAGTCTGCCACGAAATCAGCCAAGGCTTGCCCTTTAATTAATGTTCTCGACTCGTAGTGGATCTCGTATTGGCTTACTCGATTTCCCATGTTGCCATTCTTCCACTTATTTCAGGCGAATGTAGGAGACATTTAATTGGCGAGTCCGTCAGCACCTTTATGATGTGTGCCTAAAAGTAGGGCCTTAGTTTCCTTGCGGCTACCACAATGGCCAGTAGCAATTTTTTCATGTAACGGGTTTCAGCTGCTACCAGACTTTTGCTGATGAAGTATACCGGCTTTTATTTCCTTTTTCTTCTAATTAGAACATCGCTAACGGCAGTCTGCGCGATGGCTATATATATGTATGAAGTTTCCCCCAGCTTTGGTTTTGACAATAATGGTGGAGTTGTCAAGTAGTCTTTTATCTTGCTAAGTGCTTCCTCACATTCGTCATCCCATCCATCCATTGAAACCTTCCTCAGTTTTGTAAAGAATGGTTTACACTTATCGGTTGATCTTGAACGAAATCTTTTCAATGCTGCCAACCTTCCCGTTAAGACTTGTATTTCTTTCTAGTTTTACGAGGACTTCATCTCCATTATGGCTTTCACTTGATCCGGGTTGACCTCAATTTCTCGTTGCATAACCAAGTGGCCGAGGAATTTCCTGGCCGCCACTTTGAAGGTTTTCTCACAACTCTTCACTACCATGTCATCTACGTACACTTCCATGGTTTCCTGACCTGTTCTCAGAAGATTTTATTTACCAACTTTTGGTAGGTTGCAGCTGCATTTTTTAAATCAAAAGGCATTACCTTATAACAAAATGTACCATGTTCAGTTATGAAAGATGTTTTCTCTTAGTTATGTTGGAACATTTTCACCTGGTTGTATCCTAAAAAGGCGTCTATGAAGCTCAGAAGTTCGTGTCCTGAGGTAGTGTCCACAATCTGATCTATTCTAGGTAATAGATATTCATCTCTTGGGCATGCCTTATTTAGATCTGTGAAGTCTACACAAATCCTCCATTTCCCCATTTTTCTTTTTCACCATGACAACATTAACGAGCCACTCTGGGTAATCTACTTCCCTGATGAAATCCTCTTTTAGCAGTTTGTCAACTTCTTCTTTAATGGCCATGTCTCTATCTGGAGCGAAACTTTTTTTTTTCACTATTTCATTGGTTCAATAGAATGGTTAGTATTTTGTTTATGACAAAATAATATTTTTCAATATATCTAGCATCTCATGAGCGGTGGTTGCAAAAATGTCCTTGTTTCTCCATAAAAAGTCAGTCAACCTTTCCTTTTCTGTTTCCTCCAAGTGGGCTCCATTATTTGTCATTTTTTGTGTTTCTTCATTTAAGAAAATGTGTTCGATTTATTCTCCTTCTCCCCACCTCGGACCCAACTACGCATCCTTATGTGATTGTTATTGTTCATCAGCAACCACCAACTTCTTTCCATTTTTCCCATTTTATGTTTCCTCGTTGATTCTAATGCAGTTATTATGAAGATCCTGGTGGCACTTGGGTCCCTTCTAATAGTTTTAATCCCTTCAGGAGATGGATATTTCAGCACTTCGTAGTAGGCAGATGGCACTGCCTTCATCTTATGTAACCATATTCTTCCCAAAATAGCATTGTAAGGTAAATAAATGGTTCTGCACTAACTAGAAAGGTGATCAACCCTTCTGAGTAGTTCACAGTCCTGTTGAAACCTACTAGTGGTTGCGGTAGACCCTGTAACTGTCGTTCCCCCATAAACATCTTTTCAAGCGTTGACCGATGGAGAATATTGATGGCACTCCCGTCGTCAATTAGCACCCTTCTCAGTAGACAATTTCCCACCTATATTGAGATGACAAGGGGTTCATTATGGCGTAAGTCATACTTCAAGTCCATGCCGTAAAAAATGAGCGGGGGGTTCCCGCTTTTATTGGCGGCACTTCCCTGTTTCCAGCTTCCTTCCAATAGTGGTCTTTTGCTGTAAACTTTCCTTTCCTTTCTAGTAGTCACCCTTGTTTAATTAATACGATGATGGTGTCGATTATTCGGAGTGGCTGCTTCCCATTATCCTTTTTTCCTCCGTCATGGACTTCCCTTTCAGCTTCCCACTTTGGTGCTTCTCTCTTTATAAATTGATTAAGGTATACTTCTTTCACCAGATTCTCCACATAATCCTCCAAATGGAGACAATATTTTGTGAAATGTCCGTTGCTCTTATGGAATGAGTAGTATTTGTCTTTATCCGTGTGGATTGGCTCCCTTGTAAGAGGGGCCAGTCTTATAAGCCAAGGTTTATCTTTTATCAACTTCAAGACTTGGTTTATCGAGATAGTCAACGAGGTGTAGACTTTGTCTCTAGGATATATGTCATCCGCGTATCTCCTTTGAGTAATAGTTCTTTTCTGCTTGTTGTCTCCCCGCTCCCCATCTTTTTCTATTCTCTGATTTTGCTTTCTGCCTGCAATTGAGCTCCGTTCTTTTTTATTTGGCTCATTAATCCGTCATCCCGCCTGTTTTAACATACTTTTCTTGTCTTCTTCCAACGTGATGTATGCTTGCGTTCTTTGGAAAGCCTCCATTATGGTCAAAGGTTTTATCTTTGATTAATCTTCAAAGAAGGCTGATTCGTTATCCAACCCTCGTCTACAAGCCAGCCTTGCTACTTTGTCTTCACAGTTTCCACCTTAGCCATCTCCTCCTTGAATCTATGAGTGTACTCTCAAAGCGTTTCTTTTTCCTTCTGGGTGGATACCGTCAGAAGGTAGTCTAAGTCTTCCATTACTGCTCGGTAAGCAGAGTAATGTACAAAGAAGACAGTGGACATGACAATAAAGTTAGTAATAGATTGAGCAGGGAGGGAGTGATACCATTTAAGTGTAGTCCCGTCTAGACTTGTGGGGAATATCCTGCACATTAAAGCGTCTTCATGTTTGTATAATTCCATGACTTGCTTGAACCTTCTGAGATGATCTATAACCTTCAGATTTTCCTTCATAACATTTGAATTTAGGTGCCACGAACTTCCTCGGAATTGGGGCGGCCAAGATTTCCAGACTTAATGGAGATCTGGTGAGTGATTCTAGGTCAGTTTTTCCCGTGTTTCCGAGGCTCCTTAGCTCCATCATCTTTCTTTCCATCATCTCCTCGGTGGAAGCTTCCGTCACGACTTTTGGTTGGCGAATTTCTACCACCTCCTCCTTTTCGTGTTCCTTGGACTGAACTTCCCCTTCTTCCGTTCCTACTATTTTCATTGTCTCATTTCTGTCTGATTTCATGTCTGTTTCCTTCTTGACGGTTCTTCCGTTTCTCACGGTTAGTGTGCTAACTGAGTTTTGCCTGTGTCTTTGCAAAGTCCTGTTGTAATGCATCGATCTTTTCCTGCATCCGTTGTGTAACATTTCAGCATTTCACTATTCCATCTCTTATATTTGGCTCAGGATAGCCAGAAGTTCTTCTCATTACAGTTTAGCTCCTTCCCAGTTCACTCTCAATACCTATAGCATCATCCTCTAGTTTGAAGGGTTAAATAGGTTGTTTAATCTAGAGTCAGGGTTGGTATATCTCTGATTGACCTATCAAGTCAATTCTCAGTAAGAAAAACTATTTTATGGCACCAGAACGGACAAAAGGGTTCCTCATTAAATATCTCTCTAAGGTATATAAAGTATGAGAGAGGGACGTTCTCAACGTCTGGGGAAACTAGAGCGGTGAAGGCTACTAGATCATCCTCCGTACTTGCGATGTTTTCAGTAAGTTTCTCGGCGTGAACTATATTTCCCTATATCCCATTCTTAGTTTTCTTCTTCTTCTTTTTTATTAATTTTTCCCGTTCATTAACTTCTTTCTGGTTGTTTTGGAGAAGGTAAACGAAAGAATATGAAGCCTTTTCATTTAAAGGAAAGCGTTGAGCGGATCAAGGCTGTCTACAATTGTCTTATACGCGATTGACACCTTCTCTTTGATCCGAGGAGAGATATGACCAACACTTTTATGCCCGCTTCTTTAACTCCCACTTCTTCACTTGTTGCTTTCATTTCTCCATCTTCCCTTCTGAAAACCATCCCCATACCTTCTTTTCATCAAGTATCTCCTTCTCGATAAGTGGTTTCAGAAGATTCTTCTCAATAAATGGATTCAGAAGAAGAGAAGAAGAAGATGCATATCTCTAACCTCTCCTTCATAATATAGAAGCCATGAGGAGGTTGAGAATAATGATTGGCAATACCAAGGGGGGAATGACTATCCTCAGAATGACACTTCCGGCTCGACTCCAACTCCCGCAACGGATGAGGGAACATTTGTTTGGCCCTCAACACCTGAGGTTCCTCTTGTCATATATCTGGAGGTCAACATTCATGTTGTTGGCCCTCCTCAAATGAAGGTTGAGGAGATTGTTCCATGGCGGTTGAGGAGGTATTCTAGTGATCCTCCTATTCTGGCTTAGAAAATGAGCCTTAGACTGCTCATTCTAATGCCTGCGGGATCCTCTTTGAGATGAACATCACTTGTCCCTATCAGAAGAGAGCGAGACTCTGTTCTCTGCGCTTAATCACAATTTGATCATGGTAAATCTACTTTCTTTCTACTTATTTTAAATGTATTTATTTTCTTTTAACTTATGTCATTTCGTCATACTTCATCTTTTTTTGTAGGGAATCGGCTACCATAATGCTCTTCATGAGTATCATGGTCTGAGTGAGAAAGCCATGCTAAGGTATTGTGTTGAGTTGGCGGAAGCTCTCGTCCGAATCGAGGGACTCCAAGTTGAGTTTCAACAGATGAAGAGGGTCGAGTCTAAACTCTGAGAGACAATCGAGAAGCAATTTGAGGAGATTGTCATCCTTAAGGTAGAGAACTTTAAGTTCGTTGAAGCTTTGAAGGTTGTTGATCTAGAGGAGAAAGATGTCGAGAATCAATTCCGGGAGGCCTTCCACAAAGCTGAGCAAGCCATTTACAGCCTTGTCTACCATGATGGCATTGCTCAAACTCCTTCGTGGTGACTTCTTTGTAATGAGCCTCCTGCTCATACTCGTCACCCGTTTCGCACTGAACTTCCAACTGAGACTACTTCCCATGTGGCTTCTGATGTTTCCATCATCATTTCCAGATTTCCTTGTTATAGTTTTTTATTGTTGAACTTTTCTCGTCTCTTTTTTTTTAATCTAATCTTTTTTTCAAATAATGAAATGTGAGCTTTTACTTTATGCATCTTTTTGTTTCTTTAATGTGGGACTTGGATTTTTCATGAATATAAAAATCTTCCTTCTTGCCTCTTTTCCCAACTTTACCTGTTTACTTATATGTTTGAAGAGACTTGGACTTATTATAGAGTTTCTTCCCATTTTCCTTTATTGTCGTGCAATCCATTTTCAGAGCTTGGGATCACTGTCTGAGTTTTTCTTTTAAAGGAGGTTACCCATTTTTCTTTTAAAGAATAGTTTTCTGTTCTCAATGATTTAGTAGGTTCATTGTAGTAACGTGTCCCAAATTTTCTTTTAGATAAAAATTTCTCGTTCTCAAGGACTTATAGGTTCATTGTAGAATTATGGCCCCATCTTCCTTTTTTACAACTGTTTCCTATTCTCAAGGACTTATAGGTTAATTGTGGAATCGTGACCCTACTTTTCATTTAGAGGCTGTTTGGTACTGGTTAAATTAGAATACAGAAAAAGTTTAGTTGATGGGTAAGTTTAAATGATAAAGTTAGATGATAAAATTTTAAGATAACAATGTTTGATAATACATGGTTAAGTTAAAAAGTTAGTAGAAAAGTGAATTACCTTTTTTGGTATATATTGAAGTGGGTAAAGTTGTTGAAAAAATTGTTCGGACAAATTGCTAGAAAAGTTGTGGAAAGAATTTAAGAAACATTAAATTACTGTAGAGCCCACATTTTAACTATTTAAACCTTTTTTAACTATTTTAACTACACACTAATAAATTCACAAATCTGTTGGAAACTTTTTCCTTTGCTTACAATGTACAATTATTTTTTTAGAAAATTACATATTTAGCCACTATATATTATAATAAATTTTAGTATGACCATTATAATTAAAAAAATCTCAATTTCATCATCAACGTTTACACATTTTGTTCTTGTGTCCATTCTGCCAGGCGACATTAATATTTTTAACATGTTTGCTGTCATGACACGTGTACAATAACGCTTCACACAACCAAACTTTATTGACGGTGGCTGACAAAATGACCTCATTGAAAAAAAATGTATAAATATTGATGATGAAATTGGATTTTTTAAGATTACATTAAAACTTAATATAAACTATAATAGTCAAATATATGATTTTTTATATTTTTTTGAAACAAAAATACAAATGAACTAAATATCAGATTGTCAAATATATAGATCATTTTCTCCAATATCACTTAATTAATTTTTGTATTTGACAATGAACCACTCAGAACTTCTTCTAATTAACTATTAATTTCAGAGATTTTTTTAAATTACAAACGTTCATTTTAATCATTTAAATTTTATATTATACATATATAAAGAATTTATGAATCCTTAAATTTTTTTAGCATAATATTTTATATCATCCATTCCAATTAACGTTTAAAGTATAGGACAAGGCAAAAATATCATTAAGAATTCAAAGTTCCAATCACGAACCAAATGGATTCGAGACACGAAAAAAATCTCAAATTCACGATCGGAACGGGGTCGATCAGAATTCTGGGATCAAGTAGGTAGAAATGAAAATAAATAATAATATTTTATGGGAATTTGGAAAGTAAAAGATATTTTGGAAAATAAGTAGATGTATTAGAAAGATGGGTAAGTGAGTTAAGAAAGTTATATGGTGAAGTATATATTTACGGGCAAGTGATAGGTAAAATAATGTGGGATGATTATTTAACCAGGTTAAATAACTTTATCATGTCAAATAAGAATATTTTAAACAAACATAGAAAAGTCTTAGAAAATAAGTTTATCACATACTTTGACATGCATAATACTTCAACCAAACGCCCCCTTAGAGAACGATTTCCTATTCTTTTAGAGGAATAGAAGTGCTCACAGATCCTAAATTATAGAAATTTGAACAAGTAGACAATAGTTTTACATGGAAAAGCTTTGACGGAAAAAAACCATGGGAAGTTATAGTTTCATTAATAATTTAAAACATAATAAATCATACATAATATCTCCACATTCTCTAGGGTCCTTCCCAGTTGAGCCCCAGATTTCATTTTCCAATATGGAATAGTTTCTTCAGCACCAAGTCTCCTACCTCAAATTCTCATTTACTGACCCTTTTTTTTAAAGTAAGATTTCCGCTTTTGGTTTTGCTTGGCCTTGGCCATAAATTCTCTTATTTCTTCCAGAAAATCCAAGTTTTCCTTTATTAGTTTAGAATTTTGGGATCATCCAGCCTTGACCTCATTGATGGGATTTTAGTTTCAAGTGGTATGATTGCATGTGCACCATAAGCTAATGCGAAAGAAGTTTCTCCCGTTGGCTCCCTTGGGATCGTTTTATAGGGCCATAACACCACTGGAAACTCTTCTACCAGTTTTCTTTTTGTGAACTTTTGCCATTTCTTCAAACCTTCACGAATTATTCTATTTGACCTTTTTATAGTAGTAAATTTATGTTTTGGTGCTCACTTCAATTTTTTGAAAAAATGAAATATTTTAAATATTTTAGTATTCCGGTGCTTTGTTTCAAAAAAAAAATTCCACTCATATAAAATTATATGATAAATTTTATCATAAATAATATAGGTGAAAATTTTGAAATAATGACTTATTAACTTACAATACATTAATTTCTAGTTAACATCAACACATATTTCTCATTAAAAAAATTATATAATTAATAGTTAGCTACTAGATTTTTTATTTATAAAAATAATAGTAAGTTAAAGTTTCAATAATAAAGTAGTATAGATTAAAATATATAGAAACCTTATTTTGTCATTAAAAATGAAAGAAGAAAAAAAACCCAACAACATAAAAATTTAGCACGTCTTGGGAATTGAACCCAAGACGGGGGAGGCATGCTGGGCTCCTAACACTAGCGCCCAGTGCCAATGGCCCAGTGATAATTATGTTAAGAATTTTCGCATATAATGATACTCAATCAGAAAATTTCTAAAATATATGGACCCCATATTCCGTCCCGTTCTCATGTTGGAACTGGAATATTCTATCTGTTCTGGCCGGAATTGACCACTATGGACCTTTTCACTTGATTGTTTCCCTCCAAAAAATAGGACGCTGATAACCAGTTCTTTATTTGAAGTCCTTTGTAGAAGCTCCTGACTATTTTTCCTGTGAATTGTAGGTCGTTGTCTAAAATTAGTACATGAGGTATTGCGTACCTATAGACAATATTCTCCTACAGAAACCCTTTTACTTCCTCTTCACGAATTCTGACGAATGCTTATGCTTCAATCCATTTCATGAAGTCATTTGCAACAAGTAGAAACAACTTCTGTGTTGGTGCCATTAGGAGTGGTCCCCACTATATCCGAACTCCATTGCATGAACAGCTGCAGACTTGTAACAGTTTGGAGTTCTCCATGTGTCATCCTCACAACAGGAGCAAAGCGTTGACATTTGTCACACTTCTTTGCATATTGCTTAACTTCCTTATGCATCTTGGGCCAGTAGTACACTTCGTTTAACATCTTATGTGTGACTGATCTTTTGCCGGTATGATTTTCCCAAATACGTTCATGAATTTCAGCTAATACATACTGGCTTCACTTGGACTTAAACATTTTAAATATGACCCCAAAAAATGACCTATGATAGAGTCTGCCATCAATCAACTAGTACCTCATACTTTGTTGTTGGAGTTTCCTTGTTGGAAGTCTACCTTTTGGTAGTTCCCCGTTCTCCAAGTACCGGATAATGTCATTTTGCCAACTAGGTTTCACATCGACTCCAACTTCTACAACGATTAGTAACAAATTTTTATGCTTGGTTCTTGTAGGAATTCTGTGGGGACATTCCTTTTATATGGGAGTCGCAAAGGCATCAAGATGACTTTTTTTTTTAGTTCAAGGAAACGGTTTGATCTTGTACCAATTCATTGTGATTCTTAGCATCTCCTTTGTCCGTTGCAAATATTCAATCATCTTCAAATCCTTTGTTGCATATTCTCTTGTGATCTGTTTAACAATTAGCGTAGAATCACAATAAATTTTAATTTGTGTTACCCCTAGTTCATGTAGCATTCTGATTCCTGATATTAGGACTTCATACTCAGCTTCTTATTCAAGACTTTGAACTAAAGAACACAAGGATTGTTCCAAGATTTTCCCAAACGGGGTTCGGATGACAAGTCCGGCTCCTGCTCCGCGGTTGTTTGAGGTGACAACCACAAACATAATGCAATGATTATTTTCTATTTCCTCTATAGTTTTTCTGTTCTAAGGTTCCTCGTAACTAGTGAAATCTGCGACGAAGTCCGCGAGAACTTATCATTTCACTGACATTTTGGGTTCATATCAGTTTTTGTACTTCCCTAACTCGATGGCCCACTTCGGTAACCTTCCACCTATATAAGGAGAGTGTAGTAGACTTATGATGGGTGAATCTACTAGCACTATGATTGCAGAGAATTGAAAGTGGGGTTTTAGTTTTCTTGTCGTCGTTACAACCACTAGAATCAACTTCTCCATTCTTTTGTACTGCGTTTCAGCCGTTGTGAGACCCTTGCTCACGAAATTCACTGGTTTTTTCTGCTTGTCTTCCTCAATTATCATAACGACACTCACCGCTATTTATGATATTGCTACGTATAAGAGAAACTCTTCTCCCGAGAAAGGTCTGGATAATAGTGGTGGTGACGTAAGATACTCTTTGATCTTATTGAAAGCTTCTTCATATCATCATCCCAGTTGTTCACGTAATCATTTTTTAGCTTTCAGAAGAATGATTTGCATTTGTTTGTTGACCTGAAAAGGAATCTATTAAAGACTTATAGTTTTTCCCTCAGACTCTGTATTTCCTTGTGAGTCCTTGGGGACTTTGTTTCAATGAATCCTTGCACTTCGTGTGGGTTGACTTTGATTCCCCGTTGCGTGACCAAGTGACCAAGGAACTTCCTGGCGGAAACTCCGAACGTGTATTTCTCAGGGTTCAGCTTCATACAACTTCTCCTTAAGACTGGAAAGGCCTTATCAATGTTCTTTATGTGGTCTAGTCGTTTCTTACTTTTGACTAGCATGTCATCTACCTATACTTCCATTGTCGTAATGATTTGATCATGAAATTTTTTTATCTACAACATTTGGTACGTCGCACCTGCATTTTCAATCTGAATGACATCACCTGATAACAGAAAATGCCTTGTTCAGTTATAAAGGATGTTTTTTTCTAATCAGATTGGAATATTTTCACCTAATTGTATCATGAGTATGCGTTGATGAAGCTGGAGGGTTGATGTCCAAACGTGGGATCCACCATCTGATCTAATATTGGCAGCGGGTAGTCATCCTTTGGGCATACTTTGTTTAGATTTGTGAAATCCACAGATATCCTCCATTTGCCATTCTTGTTTTTCACCATACCATGTTCGCAAGCCATTTTGGATCTGATGTAGCTTTCATTCAAGAGTTTCTCCATTTCTTTAATCGTTGCATTTCGTTCTGGTGCGAAGCTTCTTTTTTTCCCACTTCACATTTAACAGAGGGGTCAAATATTCAATTTATGAAAATAATTTCCTTGGTAATACTTAGCATCTCTTAGGCTATGCTTGCAAACACAGTCTCCATTCCTTCTTAAGAAATCTATTAGCTCATCTTTCACCGTCTCGCTGAGTTGGGCACCTATCTGGGTAACCTTCTCATTTCCGTCTCTCAAGGATACCAATTCTGTCTCTTCTGTTGATTCATACTCGGGATTCGACGACTCGTCTTGTCTGTTACCCTTTAATTGCTATTGATCCACTTCTGCAACTTTCTGGCTGTTCCCATTGGTTCTTGATTCTTTTTTAGTCGCACTACGCTTGATGGATCTTAGGGCCGATATAGCACAACACCGAGCGACGGCCTGGTCTCCTCCAATTGTCTTAATCCCGCTTGGGGATGAGTATTTAAGCACTTGGTTATGCGTTGACTGAACAACCTTCATTTTGTACAACCACGTTCTAATGAATATGGCATTGTACGGGACAGTGCATCCACTACTACAAACTCTGCCAAATGGATGAACGGTTCGCATTTATCGGGAGTACTTAAATTTTGAAAGGCTTTTCTAACAATTTGGTGGATTTTCTGTTATATAATTGTTTCATCTAAAGAAATGCAGCTGGTGTATTTCAAAAGGTGTGAATTGATAAAACTTTTCAAAATGTGTGAAATTATAAAACTATTAGAAATCATACACGTTAATAAGAGAAGGGTAAAATTGAAATAAACTAAAAATAATTGGACATTTCTACCTTTCATGTTAACCACCACATATGCCTATTGATATTGTTACCTTTCATGTCAATTCTTCGCAGAGGGTTACGCCATCGAAGGGGGAAGGGTTTCTAATCTCTGGTGTTTCTCGTCGTCGGTGTTTCTCGTCGTAGGGGTTTCTCATAGTCGGGGTTTCTCACTGGGAGATCCATCGCAGAGGTGTGTTTCTGATTTTGTTTCAGTCGTGGGTTTCTGGTTTTTTTCGCTTGGGTAATTTTCTTAGGTGAAATTTTCTGCAGTTATATTTTGAAGCCATGAGTATTCTGAAGTTGTTTTCTGAAAATTTTCATAAATTTCTTAGTGACAATGTCCGTGAGTTGTTTTCTGAAATAATTTTTTGAAGTTGTTTTCTGAAAATTTTCATAATTTTCTAACGTTATATTCTAAAGTTTAGTGTGGTATTATTTGTGCAATTTTTCATTTGGTCCCTGGAATCCGTTTGATGGATGTAACTTCTAGTGCTTCGTGTGAGATTAGAGGAAAAGTACTAATTAAATATTATTACTTTGGTATTAGGGCTCCATTAAATACTTCTTCGGTAGATTTGAGATTTGAATTATGAATAAAGTTGAGTTCTTTAATGAATTTCTTAATGAATCTTAGTTCATTGTAAAACCAATGCACGAGGGCTATAGATGTGATTATTTTGAATGGTTTGATCCTCCATCTGATAGTCATAGAGGCAATAAGATCACTACCCTTAACGATAGAAATGAAAATGAACATTGAGAAGATTACAAGATTAGAGAATAATCAAACTTATGTTATTGTATTTTGGTCATTATTAGTTGTATTGGGTATTTTCAATGTATCTAATAAAAATTTGATATTTTCTCATTTAATATTGGGAGAGAGGTCATTTTAAAAATTAAACTTTTAATAAAAATCGAATCTTTTAATAAAATAAAATTGCGCAACGCTACGATAACCAAAATATTTTTTTTATTGAAAACTTTTCTCAATCAGTTAGAATCCATTATATATTTATATATTAAATCTACAATATCAAAGATTAGGAAACCATTCCAACAATCAGTAGATTCTAAGATCCGCACGAAGATCCCAAGCCAATTCTCAATGCCTAGGACGTGTGTGGACACGTGGAATATTACAAGACACTTTTTCTATCTCTAGATGTACTCAACACATGAGATCTAGAGATTTACTGAAAAAGACGTTTGTGAGATGGTTGTCTAAAAGAACACGATTAATGTTTTTTTTTAGATTTGATTAACTATTAATCGTTGAAAAAAATCACTCTGCGCAATTGTGTTCTCAACTTAATTCTCTGATTGATAAACTCAGGAACTGATTCAACTCAATCAATTTGATTGATGAACTCATTCTCTGATTCAACTGATTGATTTGATGAAATGGCCAACTGATGCATCAACTCAAGCCATTCGAATAAAATATGTATCTTATTCTAGATAATGATGTATCAGATATTTAGGGATAAATAAAAATTAATATTTAATTTTAAATTGCCAAATATAGTGGGACCCACTGTATAATGGTGCATAAGGCACTACAGTGTGCCGTGAGGCAGCAGAGTGTCTTACGACACCATTGTAGTATCGTGTGGCACTATAGTAGTCCATGTCAATCTCTGAAACTCAATAAGTGATTGACACGTGACAATTATCGTAAATTAAATATTTATTTTAATCAGATAAATATCTAGACATCAATTAATTCAAAATTAACATATTTGATTATCCTATCAACTAAATTATCTATTATTTCAGAAATAATATATTTAGTTGATCTAATTATTATCTAATAATAATTTAATTATTTAATTTCACAAAATAGATATTATGTATCACTTATCGATAATAAAAAAATAATCGATAATTATTTATATATATAATTTTTGAAAATTATATCAATATATATAAATAATTTAATTAATTAATTAGTTACACGTAATTATCTCATAATTAAGTACTAACCCTAGAATAAAAATTCATTTGCAGGTTAGTTATTTTCTCATGTCCTAAAATACTCACACCCTAGACTGCGTAGTATAGATGTGGCTTGGAGATTATGGGCATATAATTCTAAGCTTCAATAAACCATATTATTAATTAAACTCTTAAATTAAATAATTTTATTTACTAATTTCATTGTTACTCTACTATATATATGAAATTGAACTCTTAGCGATTATAGAATGTATTTACAGAGTATTCTCATGTAGTGCACTGATATAATCAATTCATGTAGTTCTGTCATACAATTATTGGTTCGTAAATTAAAGCTAGTCAAAATCACCGTTTTACCCTTCTAATTACCTCTTGATCCTTAAGTACCATTAATCCACTAGTGAATAGCTAATTTATAATTTTATTATAAATTTTAGCTCAATAACCATTTTGTTTCAGAGTTAACACTTAAGAGAACCAATGTACGATCTATTAGGAAAGCTTGGATTCTAAATCCTGTAGGATCATGTTTCCAGCTATCCATATCACTGAATCTCCAAAACAAAAGTCACTAGCTTGTTTTACAAACAAACGTTAATGAGTGAATCAAAAGATTCAATAGACATGTATAGGAGTTCATGACTACTCATGATTCAGAATGAACTACATATGGTCATCGAATTGATGTGTATTAAATCTTTATGATAAACGGCATGCTGATAAAGATATTAATTCACATTGGTTCAGTCATATATAATCTCATCATATGAAGTACATTTACTAAGATGTCTATCCACATCAATTATCCGAATCTAGATCACACGCGTTCATAATGCATAATGAACCGTACTAGCAACCATTCATTAAAGATTTCATACTTTAATATGTTGCTGATAATTTTATTCATTATATATTATCTTAATCATCTAGTACTAATATAATATTATAGTCTCATTAATGAATATGAAATTTTCAGATATTTATATAGTTTATTCAATAATCGTTTAAGAGAATAATGATAAGAAAAATGCAATCCTCATTAAATTTTATATCAAAATGTCAATACACATACTTTGAAGGCATAGCCCCAACAGTATTGACATTTTCTCGAGTAATGTTGGGAGTGTGTACTGTCATTTATTTTTTTTTAAAAGGCAAATATATTAACCAAGAAAAACGTAAAGTACACAAATTCAATGGGCATACTCAAGGAAACGAAAGAAACACATAATCACTTAGCCCAAAAGGATTATTACAACCAATTAACTCATGAATCATCAAACTGAAAGTTCATGATTTTAGACAGAAAAATTAATCTCTCCCTAATCAAGATTTATCTTTTTGAGAATGAGGGAGGACTCTAGAATTTTCCCTAGAAAATCCCTCCTATTCCCCTCTACCCATATGCAATATGTAAAAACATTGAAAGTAAGCTTGATAGATAGAGAAGTAACAAATTTAATATCTGTAGTATGATGAAGCAAGTCTTGGAGGAAAGACCATCAAGAAACAGCAACCTAGACTCCACACCTTCCTAGAAAATCTTGAAGAACCTTTCTGGTGTAGTAACAACCAAAAAATAGGGCTCCATTGAATCAAAACCAGAATTACAGAAGACACATCCTCTTTCAACACTCAGATCCCATTTTTGTACATTAAGGTTAGTAACAGATTTAATATGTATTGGCATTTTCTCTTGCACTTAAACTCTCCTTAATATATTTCTAATTCACATAAATACTAACATAACAAATATTTTTTATTCACATGTTGTTGAACATTCACATTAAGACCAAAGCCAAAAAGGTTCACAAAAAAAATGTTGGCCATCCATATAAAGGTCAACATAAAACAATCCCTATTCTCGGTCTTCCTCCTCTTCCTGCTTGTCCCGCTCTTCCAGATGCTTGGATGACTTGGGAAAGCTTGGGACGCTTGGGATGCTTGGGTTGCTTGGACAAATCGTTTTTGGACAGAAATCATTCTGGCAGCCTGGGCAGATATAGTTTAGACAGAATTACTAGCTCGGACTGCTTAGGCTAGGGAAGATCTTTCCTACGTATACAGAATAATCATGTCAAACTCACAGACTAAAAATTACAAAGCAGTAATAAAGCCAAAACTATATATTGGACAGTAATTCAGTAATAAAGCACTTCAAACAGTAAGTTAATCACGACAGTATTCACTATAGTAATAAAATAGTATATTCTCAGTTACTGGCCAAAACAATAAGTTAAACACTAAGTTTAAACATAGTACACTATAGCATTACAGTATATAACATAAAACAATAAGTTAATCATGAGAGTCCAGTATACAAAACCTAGACAAATAACATTATAGTATCACAATACACTATCACGACAGTCCAATACATTATCTATCACAGTACACTATCACAGGACACTATCTCAGACAAAAGCAATAACAAAATCAGAAATCAAGGATAGAATTTGTACATTTTCTTTCCACAAATTTTTTCTTTTTGGGTTTTGGG
This sequence comes from Datisca glomerata, assembly GCA_003255025.1. Taxonomy (NCBI): domain Eukaryota; kingdom Viridiplantae; phylum Streptophyta; class Magnoliopsida; order Cucurbitales; family Datiscaceae; genus Datisca; species Datisca glomerata. Next base: position 1,317,616 of record QANY01010576.1, read on the forward strand.
ATTGCTTATGTTTTTCCTTAGAGCAGTTTCCACACTTCATGATCTTGTCGATCCTAGATGCTCTGTTCGGGTTAGATGTTTATCCTTCTTCTCATCATCTTATTTGTTTCTTAGGTCTACCCAGTTTCTTCCTATAAACTAGAGGTATGATTGGTTGCTCGCGGTCCACTATCACCCACTATTCAGATGATGGAACATGCCTGATTAGGTTTTCATACGCTTATTCAAACTTCTCCTTGCAGTAAACCTCATCGACATATAGTTATGGATCTTCCATGTTTTCATGGATACACACAATCGGATGACAATAAGGAATTCAAGATATATCCCAGCCTTTGCATGTAGAAGTCCACTTCTCATGGTCAACAACGAACCTTGCACGATACATGTGCTCAACCTCCAATAAATGGTCCCCAGTTCCATTTGGTCAGAGTTCTAGGACAAATTCTCCTAGAATATTGTCTAATGCCATCTCTCTTCATTTGAAATCATTTCATCATATTTCTCTGAATCATCTCCTACATGGAAATGATTGGCTTGTCCCTTGCCTCCTTAATGAATGCATTAAAACACTCTTCAATATTAGTTTTCAAAATATCACACTTCAACCCTGGCCAAAATGCATGCCTTGGCCAAGAATGGTCCTCTAATTTCTCCAAAGTGTGCCTGTGCTTTCTTACCTATCTCTTTGATCCATCCCATACAACTATTGAATTGATTTAGGGTTCTTACCATCACCCCACATTAGGTCCTTCAGAACCCTTCCTTTATACGTTTTAATGAAATTGGCTAAAAGGTGTCTAACACACAAATGATGCCTTGAATAAGGCATCAATTCCGTGAACGTTTCTATCAAACCCTTTTACTAATCAGAAATAAACTTCCATGGTCTTCTATTGACGCCTTCAATATCTTCCAAAAATAACTTTACAAACCATTTCCATGTTTCATTGGTTTCGACCTCAACCACTGCCCATGCAATAAAAAACATAATCTATTCCCACAACAACCAACAATTGCCCACCAAACACTCCTTTCAGGTGGCAACCCTCTAAATAGATAACAGGTCGACAATCATTTATAAAGTCTGTCTTTTAAGCATGTAAAAAAACCATAGTACTTTGAAAAACTTAATTATTCAAAAGCAACCACATTCTTGAACTAGGGTTCATACTCTTGACAATATCACAATAATTGATTTTGCATTATTGGTTTTATCATCTTGCATACATCTTACCATATGTAACGCCAACATTTTCGCTCGATAACACTTTTTGTATTGACACATTGACTTGGTAATCTCTTTTTATCTCCTCTTTCAAAGTACTTGTGTAGATATCATATTTTATCTGGTCCAATACTTTAAAAATATAAATTTTATTTTTTGGCTCATATACTAGTCTAAGACTATATGTATGATTTAGAAAATAGCTCAATACCTAAAAATAAGAAGAATTATCCAAGGACTAAAAAATAAAAAGGGAACAAAAGGACTGAAAATAAAAAGTGAAGCCCTAAGTTTGCCTATAGATAGAGGGGAGATCTTCACTTAAAAATGGGGATTGGAGAGTGAGAAAGAGAAGGGATTTTAGAGAGAGAAATAGAGGTCTTGAGAAAATAGGAGACTTTTAAAAGTGAAAGAGAGTTTTCATTTCTATTCATCTTTCATCTTCTCCTATTCTTTTTATTAAGGTAGTTCAAATTTCTTGCATTTTAGCTTACAATATATCTTGTTCATTATTGTTCATCTTTCTTCTTCATACTCATGTGTCAATATTTCTTTGTTTCATTTTTCTTACTCTTAATCTTTAGTTTTATTTCCAGGCATTGTTAATTTCTCTACAAGTTTGATAAAGAGATGTTTTTGTCATCAACTCAATCAATGAGGATGAGGATAAAGCTTTTGAAGGGTGTAAAATTAACTCAATGTGAATCAACCTTTTAATGGGTTGAAAGTGTACAATTGATGAAAAGATCTCCTATGATCATTTCGCATACATAAAAATAAATAAAATTGAGAGTAAAACCTCTATACAAGATTATGTAAATATTTAAGAATTAATTTTTTTATGTTCTTACAAGTCTTTTCTTCTTTTCTTTTTAATTTTTGTTCATCATTTTTGTGACACTTGTTTGAACTTGTTAACATCCATGATCATTCCTAGCAATGAAAGAAGAAAGAAAATATGATAATTAGTGAACTAAGTAGTCCAAAATAAAAAATTGGTATATTTATATCCCAAACAAAAATTTTATTTTGAAAGTTTTATTGATTTTTCTTTAGTGACACTTGTTTAAACTAGTTATCATCCATGATCATTCATAGCAATGAAGGAAGAAAATAAAATGATAATTAGTGAGCTAAGTAGTCCAAAATAAAAATGGTATATTTATATACCAAACAAAAATTATTTAGTTTTTTTTAGTGACACTTGTTTAAAGTAGTTACTATTAGTTTGTTTTAATTTATTTTTGTATATCTTTTTACTTATTTCACATATTTTTTCCTTATTTTCACTCTACATATTCTTTTTAAATTTATCATACATATTCACCATCTCTAACATTTCTTTCCATTTTTTTTATAATTGTTATATCTTCTTATTTATTTATGTATTATTGTCATATCGTCACGATTGTATGTGACTATTATTTCATTCTTTTATCATCAGAATTGACGTTCATAAATTAAAACCATAATAATTTAATTTAAATTTTGTTAATTTTTTATTTAGTTTTCACTAAAAAAATCAGATGATGGACTTTGGAATTTTTAGGATATCAAATTTCTCGAACTACCGAGGTGAGGAGTTATTTTTAAGAGACCGAGAGTATCTCCAATAATGCTTTCATTTAATAAAAATATTAAAAAAACAAAAATAATTTTTCATGGGTCTTTGTACCACCCATTAAAGATCATTTATTTGCTCATTTTTATGATGCAAAATGTACCAAATGGGACATTCAAAATTGAATTTCTATAACATAATTTTAAAAAATAATTTGGATAGCATTCATTAAATTTGGTAACCATTTTTCATAATGGGTGTTGTGGGGCGCTAATACCTTCCCCACACGCAAATGACTTTTGAATCAACTTTAAATTTTTGCGGACCAAAATATTTGATTTTAACATTGGGTGACCAATTACGCCCTAAAATGATTGGTGACAACTCCGAATTTCTTTTTTTCAAAAATATTTTTCAATCGACGCTCCGCGTCGCATGCACGTTACGACAGCTTGGTGACTCCGTTGGGAACAAATAATTGGTCTAACCATTTTTAGATCGATAGAGAGTCAAGCCAAAATTTCATCATATGTTATCCTTTTGTGTGGTTCTTTGTTTGTTTATTTGATTCATTCTTTTTTTTTCTAATTGATGCTTGTAGTTGTATATATTTCTTTTTTTACGAAGTATATTTCTTTACATAATTTTTAATTTCACACATATACATTATCCCTGTACCCGAGCTTTCCCTTTAGGATTAGCTAGCATGAGTAGTGAAATGCCTTTATGGAACTGCGGTTCCCATGTAGGCTCATGAAAGTTCTCTCTCAGGTCGACCCTTTCAGGATACCGTTTTGGGGCCCCTGTTACTCGGTTCGAATAATAGTGAGGACAACCTGAGAGCCTGTTAAGAGATTTGAGAGCCCAATCATACATGCATTTTGTTCTTAGAGCCCATCTTATGACCAATGTTTAATAAAAATAGAGATTCTGCTTAATTATGATATCATGACTAATTTTGTTCATGTACATATGCTTACGCTCTTTAAACATTTCTTTTCTTTCCCATTGTTTGACTTCTGACTTCGTCTTTCTTTTTTTCATACATGCATCATGTTGCTTAATAGAGATTGTAAAGAAGTATTCAATTCATTCATATTTTAGACACCATGACTTCTACTACAAGTGTGATAGAAGATCAAGTTACAGTAGCCCAATGGTCAGAGGAAACGCAGAAACGAAAGGGAGATTGTCTGAAAAAGGAGGATGTCGTTCTTCTACCTTCAATTACTAAGATAGAGTTATTACACACTAACTTGAAGAGGTTAAAGATGATATGAGGAGATTTTTCACCGGAGCAGAAAAATTTATTTGTCGGCAAATATGGTCACATCGCTTATCTTCTGTATATTACAGTCAATGCTCCCAACCTTAAGGCTTATCTTCTGTACAGATATTTCACCTTTGGAACAATTGATCTTACTCCTACAATTGAAAAATATCAAGCGCTACTGAACGTCCCGCTGCAAACCACGGATAAAGTTTATAATTACGACAAAAACCTCACATTGAAGAAAGGTTTATCAAAGCTCTTGGGTACTGTTCATGCATATGAGATTGAGAAAATGTTGAAAGTTAATGGGGGAAATGAGTGTTTACTACTGAATTACCTCCTAGATCTCACCCAAAATGTCTTGAAGGAAGATAAGGGTACGGCTATTTATGCTCTGTGTATATACGGCACCGTGTTGTTTCCAAAGATTTAAGGTTATGTGGATGATAAAGTGATAAAAATGTTCCTACAAGTAGAACATGGTGTTAACCCTATTATCTCAATTCTAACTGAGACTTTTCGTTCCTTGAATCACATACGAGTGCTTGGAAAAAGGAAGTTCATCGACTCTCCATCTCTTTTGTTTATTTGGATTCTTAGCCATATAAGATGTCCACCAGATTTCAAATGTCCTCAAGTTAATTTTTTAAGTCCATGGATGAAGACGAGAATCTCCATTGCAGAATTTGGAATTGCCAAATGGAATCTGCAGTTTCCTACAAAAGGGGTGTGGCTCTCACACCTATCAAATTTAAAGATAAGGATGTTATCTAAAAAGCCCAATGAATGTCGTTGACATCGATGATCTACAGATGTGGAGACTATCAATGGGTCCCGCTCCCAGGACCATGGGGTTGTACTAGTTATGCTCCTCTAATGGTGCTCCGTCAATTATACATGAAACAGTTTATCCCTGCCACGCACGCATTGAAGGATATTGAGATCAGTTATGATTCTCAAGATATTGAACAAATATTGCAGCGACAAAAGAATTTAGCTCTCTTGAAAGAAAATAAACGTCTAACAGTCGAGACAAATTTTTCTGGAAAACATAAGATCGAATCTATAAACAACTTAGAGATTTGAGAAACAAGGTTAAGGATTAAGAAGATCTGAAGCGGAAAAACTTAGAGTTGGGAACTAACACTCACAAATTGAACAATAAAATTAGAAAGATGGTAGAGGACAATGAGAATTTACTAGGGGTAATCTATGAACAAGAGGATCGAATCATGAAGCTAGAAAGGAAAAATAAGCTTGTACGAGAGATTTTAGAAGAGGTTAAGGGGGCTATCGATAAGAAGAATGCATATATCATTGAGTTAGAAAAATAATATGACTCATTACGACGAATCACTGATAATTTACAAGTTTATTTAGAGAATTAAAAAGTTAGGAAGACGGAGTCACCAAATGATAGTGAAGAACTATTGAAAGTCATTGCAAGTCTTGAGCACCAAGTTAGAGCGTATCAGAACGTGGCAGAGAAATTGGCAAGAAATAATGATGTTAATGTCGACGTACTGAGATATGATTACCAATTACTACGACAAGAGCATGACTTGATTCGACAACGATCAGGGCAGGCTATGGAATGGTTTAAAGGCGCGGCTTTGAGAGCAAGCAATTTGGCGAAACAAGCATCACTTTTGAAAAAAAATGTTTTGCCTATCCATCCTAATGGGGAGTACTTGTCTAAGTTTTTAGAAGAAATCAACAGAGATTTAGGTCATTTTGGTCAATTTGTATAAGCTCATATTACGGAGTAGTGTAGTTGACTTCTACATACTAAAATGTAGTGGATGGCTCTACTAATTGAATAAAATTGAGTACTTTTGGACTTTCACTTTGCGCAATATCATTTCTCATGCATAAATTTACTTTCATTATTATTATTGTTATTATTAGTCATTCTACTTCATTAGCAAAATCTATCATCTCATTGTTTTATTTTTATTTATTTAAGAAATTTTTTCAAAGATAGCCCCTCAACTCTAACATCCCTATCGAACGCGAGCTCAAGTTAGGGTCATGGACGAGCAAGAAAGAGAGAAATTGCGAGAGGAAATGAAATGAGAAATTAGTGAGCTGAAAGAGCAAATGACCAGAGTCCTGGAACTCCTCGTCGCGAGTAAGGAAAAGGCCTGTCTTGAAAATCTGTAAGGGGCTCAATCATAAAAAAATCAACTGCAAAATGATACTCCACCTTACCCTCCTGGGTTCACTCCAACCTATCAATGTCATCAGACCGACCACTTTCAGCATGCTTCACCACCAGTAAATATCCAGCACTATCCATTTCCAAATGTCTAGGGAATGATGCAGACATGATAAATTGGGTACAACCCATCCACAATGGCACCTGGCCACAACCAAACTTTCACTCCACAAGGCGAACTCGCTAATGAGACAATCATCATACCCAATGTTGATTACCTAAAGGGGCAGATGCCTGTTGCTAAACCAAGCAAAGACCCGTTGTCGAAAGATAAGCTGGACTTTTTAGAGGATAGATTACGCGTCATTGAAGGGTCAGGTGTATATGGTACCATTGATGCCACCCAATTATGTTTGGTCCCATATGTAACCATCCCACACAAATTCAAATTACCCGAGTTTGAAAAATATGATGGTATTACATGCCCGTGAAGTCACCTTATTATGTACTGTAGAAAAATGGTTGTTTGTGCAAATGATGATAAGCTGTTGATTCATTTTTTTCAAGATATCTTGACGGAGGCTGTATCTCGCTGGTATATCTAATTGGATAACCAACATATTCCGAGGTGGAAAGATATAGCTGATGCTTTCATAAGACAATAAAGTACAACGTAGACATGGCTCCTGATCGTCTCGATTGACAAAGGATGGAGAAAAATCATATTGAAGGCTTTAAAGAATATGCACAAAGGTGGAGGGAATTAGCTGTTCAGGTACACTCCCCTAGTCAGAAAAGTAGATGTGGGTGTTTTATCAACTCCTTGTGATCTTCATTCTACGATAAGATGATTGGAAACGCTTCAAAAAAATTCTCTGACATTATAGTGATTGGTGAAAGGATTGAATATGGGGTAAAGAATGGAAGAATTTTGGAAGTCGTATCAGATACATCCCTCATAAAAAAGGGCCGTTGTTGAAGTGAAAAGAAGTAGATGTAGAGACGATTAATTTTGGTACCCATCACAAGTTGTGAACCCGAGGCCGAGATTTTCAAAGTATAGTGAAGGGCCCAAATCTGTGACATCATATATGGCAAATGCATTACAAATTCTGTATAATTATCATTCTTAACAATCAGCATTTCAAAATAACCCGAGACCCAGTTTCAGACCACCGACTTACTAGGAAAATGTTGGTCAGGCTGATCAATCTCTGAGGGGAAATAGAAATTCAACGTTTTGTCCAATATGATCCAATCCCCATGTCATACAGAGAACTCTTATCACAATTGATACATAATAATCAATTGGTGTCAATTCCTTATGAACCTCTACAGCCACCATACCCAAGGTGGTATGGTCTGACTGCTCATTGTGATTATCATGCTGGGGCAGTAGGACATTCGACTGAGAATTGAATTGCATTAAAAGGTAGAGTACAAGCATTGATCAATGATGGATGGTTGAATTTCAAAAAGGCTAATGGGAATCGAGATATCAATTCTAGCCCTCTACCAAATCATAGGAATCTTACCGTAAATGCAATTGAGGAATATTTTTCATATGGAAAGAAGGACGTGGAAGATGTGAGCAGGTCAATGGAAATATTTTTCCATCTTCTTTCTAAAACAGGGTACATCTACCCAACACACTCAGAGGATGAAGGCGTTTCTAGGAAGCATATGCATGACTTTGATTGTTTGTTTCATAAGAATGTGACGGGGCATACAATTGAGGAATGTGCGGATTTTAAAATGGAAGTGCAAAAGTTGTTGGATGCAAAGATACTTACAATAAGTCATAAATGAAAAAGGGAATACCAGGAAGATGACTCCTTAGTCCTTATGATAACTAAAGAATCATCTGAAGTTAATGTTGAAGTGTCGTCCTATATCCCAAAACCTCTAACAATATATTATGAGGAATAGTCAACTCACACAACTACATCTTATGCTCTGATGTCCATCACCATCCAAATACCGGGTGTGTTTGCTTACAAGGATTTAAGAGCAGTACCATAAACGTATGAAAGAGGTCATCACAAGCGGTAATGATAAAACTCAAGCGCTAAATCTGTCAAACCTTGATCTCCCCATAACTAATATTTCGGGAGTAGGTGAAATGATGAGGAGTGGTAGATGCTACACGCCAGAATTTTTTAGAACGGATAAAAGCGATGAGTTTGAAAGGTAAAGGACAGGGAAAGCCAAAGAAGGCAACAATGGTCATGAGTTCCAAGGAGAAATGCATGGCGGCTAAGTGATAGACCTGGATATAATAAAAGGTACATAGAAAGAAATAGCACTGTCTGAAGAAAAGGTATGTGAATTTTTGAAGCTCTCAAGCATAGCGAGTATAAGGTGATAGAACAACTTAATCGCTTACATACTTGCATATCTTTATTGTCACTCTTTCTAAATTCATAACCACATCGCCAAGCATTATTGAAGGTTTTGAATCAAGCATGACATTACGATGGTGAAGTTGAGTGGAATTGTGGGAAGTATCACCGCACTAAATTTTATCACTTTCACAGATGTTGAAATCCCTGCCAATGGTACTGGACACACTAAAGCTCTACATATATCTATGAAATGTAGCAATTATGTTGTGTCAAAAGTATTCATTGATAACGGCTCGTCCCTAAATGTAATGTCAAGATCCACACTAGCAAAGCTCCCCGTGGACGCGACACATATGCGACCGAGCATGATTATAGTAAGAGCATTCGACGGTACCTGAAGAGAATTAGTCAGAGACATAGAGATACAAATTCGTATCGGGCCATGCCTATTCAATATTGTTTTTCAAGTGATTGACATAAACTCAGCATAGAGTTTTCTTTTAGGTCGACCATGGATTCACTCTGCCAGGGCAGTACCGTCTTCCTTACGTCAGAAGATGAAATTTATAAAGGATCATAAACTCATTTGTTTATATGGAAAAGAAGATTTATTGGTATCCAAGCCGGCTACCATGCCATATATTGAGGCGGCAGAAGAAGCATTGGAGTGTTCATTTCAATCATTTGATATTGCGAACACTACATTTGTTGCTAGTGAGAAACTCACTCCAACATCAAGCCTATCAAAAGCACCACAGAGGGTGGCAAAGTTGATGATAAAAGGGGGATACAAGCCAGGAAAAGGACTCGACGGTAAGCATCAAGGCATAAATAAGTTAATCGAGTGGGACAAGAATGAGCAAAGGTTTGGGTTTGGATATAGACCGACCAAGGTTGATAGAGGGAGAGTGGAAGCTTAAAAGAAAAAAAAACGAGGATTGCTAGGCTCGAAAATAGGGAATTCGATATAGAAATGCCGATCATACCCCATATTTTTGAATCCTTCAGAAGTGGGGGAATTTCATTCGAAGAACTGGTTACAAGTGCAAGTACAGAGAACTTGGTTTCTCGATACGATTCAGATCATGAGCTTAACAATTGGGATGTCACCGAGCTACCAATGCTTCTTGAGAATTTTCAAGAGTAATGTGTTCATGCCAAAATTCTAATGATTCTACCCAATGCCTTAGGAACTTTGTTGTTATGGGCCTATGTTCTCGTCTATTTCATGTCATCTGTTTGAATGAAAGTCTAAAAACTTGTTTCGCTTCCTTTTGCTAATGATAAATACAATTTCAGTTCTTTTTGTTCTTCGTTTTATGTCTATATTTTCGATTTTTGAAATGTTGTTCATACTCATACATTGTTTATTTTCTTTTCTCGCCTTCCTTTCATCCAATAATCTGATTCAGGTTCAAGAACGGTGATTTTGAAAACAAGATCATAAGCATTAACTTTGACAATCTCATTCTTAGTGTAGAGTCAGATGAAAGTGACGAGGATAATTTCAAACCATCTCCAGAAATGTTAAGAATGGTAGAAGAGGATGATAAAATAACTCGATCATATCAAGAGTTAATAGAGGTGATAAATTTGGGATTGGATGGAGAGACGAAAGAAGTCCAAATCAGCACTTCTAAGACAAGCCAAAGCCACCGACAAATAATTGACTTACTAAAAGAGTATATTGACATCTTTGCATGGTCTTACCAAGATATGCTAGGTCTAGACACTGATATCATGGTTCATCATTTGCCATTTATGTTCGAAAGTAAACCAGTGCAATAAAAATTATGGAAAATGAAACCAGACATGCTGGTACAGATCAAAGAAGAAGTTAAAAAACAAGTAGATGTGAGTTTTCTAGAAGTAGCAAAATACCCTAAATGGATTGCTAACATAGTCCCAGTGCCGAAGACAAATTGGAAAGTAATGGTGTGTGTCGATTATAGAGAATTAAATCAGGCAAGACCTAAGGATAATTTTCCATTACACCATATCAATGTTTTAGTAGATAACACTGTAGGACATTCAACATTCTCTTTCATGGATGGTTTTTCAGGGTATAACCAAATCAAAATGAAACTTTTCAAAATCAGATCAAATATCATTTTAACATCTTCACTTAAATCGAACCCGAATTGAGTCGAGGTCGAAGCCTGCCTCTATCCAGGTCCGTTTCCTTTCAAATATCTCGGTTAAATCGAATCCGACTTTGTTGCTGTCGAAGCACGGTGTTACCACCTGGTCCATTTCAATTAATATGGTTAAATCAAATCCTCATCGAGTCTAGGTTGAAGCCTGCATCTATCCATGTCCAAGTCATTTCTTTATCATTGGTTAAATCGAACCCGACTTTATCGCGGTCCAAGCCCGGTGTCAGTGCCTGGTCTGTTTCAGTTAATATGGTTAAATCGAACCCACATCGAGTCGAGGTCGTAGCTTGCATCTATCCAGGTCCGCGTGCTTTCTTTATGCTAGGTTAAATCGAACCCAACATTGTTGCGGTCGAAGCCTAGTGTCAGCGCCTGGTTTGTTTCAATTAATATGGTTAAATCGAATCTAAATTGAGTCGATGTCTAACTATGTGTCTATCCAGGACCATTTTATAAATTCTGTCATTTCATAGAACCCGATTAAGTTGAGGTTTCTATTCCCTTATCAATATAGTCTTTTCTCAATCAAAATACTTATCTACACCTTTGTATACCTTCAAAGTTTAAAAGCGTGAACAAATGGGGGGAGTGTAGATACTGTATTTTGTCTGGTCCAATATTTTACAAATACAAATTTTATTTTTTGGCCCATATACTAGTCTAACACTATATGTATGATTTAAAAAATAGCTCAATGCCTAAAAATAAGAAGAATTGTCCAAGGACTAAAAAATAAAAAAGGAACCAAAAGGACTAAAAATAAAAAGTGAAGCCTTAAATTTGCTTATAAATAGAGGGGAGGTCATCACTTGAAAATGGCGATTGGAGAGTGAGAAAGAGAAGGGATTTTAGAGAGAGAAAGAGAACTCTTGAGAAAATAGGAGACTTTTTAAAAGTGAAAGAGAGTTTTTATTTCTATTCATCTTTCATCTTCTCCTATTTTTTTTATTAAGGTATTTCAAATTTCTTGCATTCTAGCTTACAATATATCTTATTCATTATTATTCATCATCTTTATTCTTCATACTCATGTGTTAATATTTCTTTGTTTCCTTTACATAAGTTGTTTGCTCATTCTTTATCATTTCTCATACTCTTAATCTTTAGTTTTATTTTCATGTATTGTTGATTTCTGTACAAGTTTGATAATGAGATATTTTTATCATTAACTCAATCAATGCAGATGAGGATAAAACTTTTGAATGGTGTAAAATTAACTCAATGTGAATCAACCCTTTAACGGGTTGAAAGAATACATTTGATGAAAAGATCTCCTATGATAATTTCTTATTCATAAAAATGCATAAAATAGAGAGTAAAATCTCTATACAAGATTATGCAAATATTTAAGATTTTTTTATGTTCTTACAAGTCTTTTCTTATTTTCTTTTTAATTTTTGTTCATCATTTTTGTGACACTTGTTTAAACTAGTTACCATCCATGATCATTCCTAGCAATGAAGGAAGAAAAGAAAAATGATAATTAATTAACTAAGTAGTCCAAAATAAAAAAATGGTATATTTATATCCCAAACAAAAATTATTTTATTTTGAAAGTTTTATTGATTTTTCTTTAGTGACACTTGTTTAAACTAGTTACCATCTATGATCATTCCTAACAATGAAGGAAGAAAGAAAAAATGGTAATTAGTGAACTAAGTATTCCAAAATAAAAATGGTATATTTACATCCCAAACAAATTTTTTTTAGTGACACTTGTTTAAATTAGTTACCATCCATGATCATTCTTTTGTTATTTGATCAGTATTGAGAGAAGAAAGAAAAAATGATAATTAATAGACTATGTAATAAAAAATAGCATGCTCACACCAATCAAGTATAAAATTAAGCAATTTTCTTCATAGATTAATTTATTTACACATAAAAAAAATTATTATTAATTTTTATATATATTTAAAAAATGAAATTAAAAAAAATAGAGGGTGACATCACCCTCTTAAAGCAGAGGGTGATTTCACCCTCTATAATTTTTTTTTGTTATTTTTTGCATTTTTTTAGTTTTTTTATTGTTTGCATTTTATTTCTTTTTTATATTTTTAATTAGTAGATATTATTGGTTTGTTTTAATTTATTTTTATATATCTTTTACTTATTTCATATATTATTTCCTTATTTTCACTCTACATATTTTTTTTAAATTTTTATCATACATATTTATTATCTCTAACATTTCTTTCCATTATTATTTTTTTTCTTTATAGTTGTTATCTCTTCATATATTTATGTATTATTGTCATATCGCCACGATTGTATGTGATTATTATTTCATTCCTTTACTATCAAAATTGGCGTTCCTAAATTAAAACCATAACAATTTGATTTAAATTTTGTTAATTTATTTATTTATTTTTCACTAAACAAATCTGATGATGGATTTTGGAATTTTTGGGATACCAAATTTCTCGAACTGTCGAGGTGAGGAGTTTTTTTAGGATATCGAGAGTAACTCTAATAATGCTTTGATTTAAGATAAATATAAAAAAACAAAAATAATCTTTCAATGGTCTTTGTACTACCCATTAAAGGTCATTTATTTACTCATTTTTATGATGTAAAATGTACCAAATTGGACATTCAAAATTGAATTTCCATAACATTATGTCATTATCCCCCCAAACTTGTCCATATGCATATCCAACTATCATACCTTAATATTGTAACTTCCTCACGAAAACATATGACGGATAACAAATATTTGTGAATTGATTTAAAAACTTCAACCTCACCTCTAAAATAAGAAGTTATGGGATTCCTCACCAAGCTGCCACCAGGATATAACTCTACTCTTGCCATAGACATTCCTATGAGTATATAACAAAATTGGTCAGATAAGAAATAATTACTATATCGCCCGAGACAATATAATAACACCTCTAGCAAGTTAACTTCACACTGCCAAACTATATAATAACTCTTTTGTACCCCACTAACATTATATATAGAATAAAGACAACATTAAATAACATTCTAGGGCTGCGAAATGATCGTCATCTCTAATAGTAAGTTTAGAAGAGGGTTATTTATAAGCATACAAAATTCAAGGGCTGTGAAATGGTCCCCACTAAAGCACGAGACAGTCACGTGCATTCAGGTTGGCTGCTGTGGGTAATTGTCGGAGGTAATGATGTTTTTTTTTGTTTTGTTTGTTCGGTTGTTCTATATATATAGGTGTCCTATTCGACAATCTACACTGTGTTTGGTTCTCTGTTATTTGGGGTGCGTTGTGCTTCTTTTCTCCTCTCTTTAATCTTTCTCTACCTTTCAAAATTGGCTATTCATTTACAGCTATTTATGTTGCGTCTCACAAGTTCAAACAATATGATTTCTTATGTAGAAAAATGACATGATTTTACTACTCTTTCTTGTTCTTATCATTTGAAATGATGAGTTAATGTTTTTTTAAGGCTTGTAAATGATCCTGATAGAGCCATCTAAAACTTGTTTTTGGGAAGAGAATTACCATTATTTATTTCAATGTTCTCGCCAATTATTTATTAAAGAGTATTATCAAACTCATATAGAAGCATATTAAAGAGTTTAGTGTACTTTCTACTTGAAAATTCTGTCAAAGTTAGTTTTGAAGTGTTGGTGGTAACTAAGATTGGTTCTTTGTGAAATTCTGTTTTCAAGTCCTATAGTTATGGATATTTTTCTTATGAATTCCGAGTTATATCAAATAGGAATTTTAAGCTATAGAATCTAAATTCTATTTACTATTTTCAAGTGAGATTCATTTTTATTTCTTACTTGAAGTTATTTAGTCAACTTTATCATCAATTCAATCTGCAGAAAAAAGTAAAATTTGAAAGATTGAAGAAGTTCTATGCCTTATTATAGGTCATTTATGAGCACATGGCATTTGATATCTATGGTCGATCTAATTTCTAAATGTTGGCCGTGATTTGAAGTGTTGAAAAAGTTCTACTGATTTGTTTTTGGTCTTTAGTCCGTTGGTTGATCTAAATATCCTATTTCTTACTACAACAAATGCTTGTGTTTACAAGTGAAAGGAATGCTTTATCATTACTTATCATGGCTTTGCGCACGTCCTATGAAGTATTATGAGAGAATAGGTTTCAACGACATTTGTTAAGCATAGTCTATTTCTTTTGTGGACTGTGACACATAAATACCTCTCTTAAGTCCTACGCAAGCATGTTTGGACTTATGTGAGACATCATCTCTCTCCTGGACGTTCTTAGGTCCACTTTGGATAATTAGGAAATGAGTCCAGCACGTTTAACATAGAGTAGTGTTTAATGTTTCTACTTTCTATTGTGGGCACATCCAATAGATTGAGTATACATATTTAGAATGTTCTAACATGTTGTTTCAATTTTTTTATGCATTTTCCAATCCTTGTAAAATTAAAAAATAGATGAAAATGGAGTTATTATTGATTATCATACATGAAGCGTAGCTAGATATTGATTAAAACGACAGTGTGATTACTTATACGTAAAGCTGAGTTATTTTTGTCTCCATATTTAGCCTCTAATGTTCACCTTAGGTGTTATCTAAAATTACATTATTAGGGTTACCCCCCTTCATTTGTAGTTTATTTTACCATATGGGCCGAGAGGTTTACTTTACTCTCACAAGCAAGTCAGAAAATGCAACATTTTCTGAATTTTTAAGTATGTCAAATTCTTTGATGCTGCACTTTATTTAGTAATTTGTCTTTGTTTTGAAATGCCCTTTCACCTCAACCTATCATGCTTAGTATGGTTAAATTATGCAGCTATTGCAGCTTTGTTTTTTGGTTATAACGATCTTAATATTTTTTAATGCATTTTATTTCCCTTGACCGTTATATGCTTTAATGGCTTTTAGGACTTACTCTGCTCTGATTTTAAGTATAAGAATGATTCATACTATACTGTTGCATTCTTTATACGAAGTGGTCTTCCATTTTGGTTCCAAGTTACTACATATAGGCACGAGGGGAGGGGTAGGATATTTTACAACTGTCAATTTAATTCGCTGAGATAATTCTCTGTTGTGTTCATGTTTAGGATATTTCATAAACATCTCTAGATTATAGAGTCATCATGTATATGATAGTTTCTACATGTCTATATGCTTCAATTAAATTTCAAATGCTTCTAGGCGATAAAATCGCTACCAATTGCTTAAATTAGATGGCTTAGAAAATTTATCAAAAACTACTGGAATCAAGTTAGGCTTTAGTAGAATGGTCTTTCTTCTATGGACGTAGGATGATATATTATAACTTATACGTTTTTATATGTTGCATAGTGATGTTCACTTTTTGAGTGTTACTTAAGGGATAGATAATACAACGTTAAGTTGTTGAACATAGTTGGGCTTCTAATTGACGATAAGTCATTAGCATAACTCTTCTATTCATGCCAATATGTTTGTTTGCTTTTAATTATGTTATGGACACAGATCTAATGAGTTTTCACTTTATAAATGCAAATAATAAAGGTGGTTGAATTTAGTTGCTCAGCAGAAACTATAGTTAAGGTGGTTGTTGTGTGTAATTGTCGGAGGTAAGTATATGTTCTTATTCTATATCGAAGACCATTCGAATTTGATTTACAAAAACATGAACAAAATAAACCAAAGAATAAAGAGGAGTTAAAAGTAAATGACAGTATATTATTTATTAAAATAGTCAAAGTCATTCATATCACTAGTTTTCTCTACATAAATACTCCAAACATAGAATGTCTTCAATCATACGCTCAGCTTTAAACTTCACTATAATAGTCCTGAAGTACCTTTTGTCACTTTTTTTCTTTTCTTAATCTTTTTAAGGTGCCGTGGGGTTTGGATTTAACTTAAAACTTTTAGTCATGATCATATAACAATCGCATCGTTTTGAGTAAGACAAATTCACTTGCTTGTGCAATGAACCTAAATTTTAGCAACTTAGAGTCGTAGAGTTATGATAATGAACAAATTGTCTGCTCCACATTTCAACTTCCACTAAAAAGAAAAAGAACCGATTTCCCTCATTAGCCTATATTTTTCTGGTTTTTGTGTGAATATGCTATTTTTTACCTAAGCTGCCTTGTTATAAAACTTGTAGATGTAATTGAAATTGAAAGTAAAGATTTGAAACATCTCCCAATTTCAATTGTTCTAATATATCAGAGCACTTATTAACTCATTAAGTGCTAAATAACTAATTGATTGTAAGTTTGTAAGTTAATTTTTATTGTTTTCTCAACTATTTAAATGGACTTTCATATGTTGGTCGATTGTAGTTAAGATTGAAAGTAAAAGTTTAAACAATATTCTAAACTCTGATAGTTCATGCTTTTTTATATGCTTCATTTTTGTGCCTGAGTTCTTCATTTTCCTTACGTTTTATAATTTCTGATTTTCAGGCTTTGGAGGTTTAATTGCTTTTGGAAAGGTTAGTTTTCTATTATCAAAGCTTTTGTCTTTTAGATGGTCATGTTGCTTGTTCTCTAGCATTAAGGAAGCCAAAATATTGGTTGGCCTAAGCAAACGTTTGGGATTGGATTCTTGATTTAGAGCCATTTGGGCTGTGATTTATATTCAAAGATTCTTTCTTCATTTAACCGAACCAAAAGATTTACGTTGTCGAGTATTGCCCTGAGAATTTATATGAAACGTTATTTGAATATGCATCAGTTTCATGAGTTTTGTTAATATTTTGGTGGGTTATAATGTGATTTTCTTCTTCTATTAGGTTATATCTTGGTTGTATTGTTCAAAACCTTTTTATGCTTATTGGTTTTACCATTCAATTTGTTGATTATTTAACTCTAGTTCTTAAAAATGTCAATCAGAATGTGTCTGTCTGTGTATTATGAACTAAATCATTAATAATTTATTTATGTTGTAGTTGTAACTTATCTCATAGAGAATCTAGCAACTCATAAAAATTTAAATCTATACTAAAATGCTTACTTAGTCAATAATATTGGTTGGATTCACTTCTGAACGTTGTGCCCTTTGGTTGAAGTTGAGTAACGCCTGCTAAATTTTTGGGCCTATCCAACAATGCATACAATATTATGGATTAAAATCAATTAGAAGATATAAGTTTTCTTACTTTAGTTTTTGGTAAAACACGTTCTTTAAAGCAAACAGAGAATTATAATTAGGCCATTAATTTTTGGACTCATGTCGAGTTTCTGTTGTTCCGCCCAAAAAAATAGACACCATCTTATGTATAATATTATCATCCATTTTAAAGCTTGGGGGATAACTTTCAGTAGAGTTTTTGTCATGGATATCCTATCTCCATTGTTTTCTGGAAGTCTATGATGCAGTATTTGTTCTGAAATAGTTTCTTTTGTCTGTCTCTATTTGGCAGTCAGAGATACTAGAGATTTTGGGTACTGTGGGAATGCTCAGTTGATGCTTAAATTGGTATATATACTTGTTCTCTAGACATTTAACTACGTATTCTGTTTTATTGTAGGGTATAAGTTAATGGCATAATCAATTGTATTTTGTCAAACTTTCTAATGCTCCCTAAAACACAAGGACGACCATCTGTTGGAGTCATTACAATGTCCCTCCAAGTTAGTTGTATTGCTTTTATGTTTTTTGTAACTATGGCTTGTGATAAGTTATACGATCTATCAAATGAGTCAATAACTGATGGTCTTTAATTGAATGAATGTGGATAAAAATTAAAACATTGTGGTTCCCACCTGAATTGTGAATAAAGAGTTATATTAGCTGTATTATTCTCTACTTTCTAGCATAAAGAGTCTTTCATTTTCCTATAATAATATCTCTTTTGTAAACCTCTAATTATATGTACGAGCTTACAAACACGAGTTTTTCATCCCGCTTATTTCCCTTAATGATATACATGCATATGACATGAAACTGTGTGTGTGGAAATTCTCACAGAACATGGATTAGGACATGTAAAACCTGTAGCAATCTTGCAATTGATCTATTCTATTCACCTTTTTAATGTTACTTTAACGAGATATAATGCAATGTTAAGTTGCTGAAAACAATTGAGATTCTAATTGGTGATAACTCATTAGCATAGTTCTTTTATTCATACCAATATGTTGCTTTGTTATTGATTATTTTATAAACATGAATCTAATGAGCTTTTGCTTTACAAATGCATATAATAAAGGTGCTTGACTTTAGTTGCCTAAGCACAAACTGTACTTAAGGTAAATGTTCACCCTTTTATATTTCATGCTTTATTGTTTACATATATTAGCGACCATGACATAGCTAAAATTTTGGTCTAGGATCTTTCTTTCCTAACTATTTGTTTTGATATCAATATTTAGGAAGCAACTGATGTGATATTCATTTTGTTATGCTTTACTTCATAAACAAAGATGTGTTCCTCTCTCTGATATGATATTTACATATCTGCAAATTACTTTTATACGATTTTTACCCCTTTCAAATATTATAATGAAACGTAACAATATTTCTAAATACTCTCAACTACCTGAAGCTAGAAAAGAGATATTACGTAAAAGACAAAGAGAACAACATGCTTTGAAGAAAAAGAAAAGGAAAAACTTATGCACTTCATTTAATGAAGATGATAATCAAAGTTATAACAAAATAGAAGCACCAATAAATAATACATTGATGAATGACAATTTAATACTCCAAGAAGATATGATGATAATAGAGGCATGTTATATTGATGACATCCCACACGAACCTCTAATGTTTGCCCTCACTCCAAATTGTAATTTTTGTAACGCTAAATGATTTATTCACGAATCTAACAACTTTTGTTGTTCAGTCGCTAAAATAGTACTAAAAATTAATGATGCACCAAACCTATTACATTCATTATTTTGTTCTGAGGATGAAGAATCCGTTGAATTCTGTAAATATGTACGCGCATATAACAATACGTTTGCTTTTACATCATTTGGAGTTGTATGTGATAAAAAACTATTACAACGGAATAAAGGAATATATACATTCCGAGTCCAAGGTCAAATTTATCATTACATAAATGATTTACTTCCAAAAGATGACCATCCATCATATTTACAACTTTACTTCTATGATACAGAACATGAAGTGAACAACCGATTACATAATTCTAACAGAATGCAACCATCCATCCTACAAAAAATTCTAACCATTCTGCAGTTAAATCCTTACTGCCTATTCTTCCATAGCATCAAAGATATTTCAGATTGAGAAAATTATCAAATTCGTATATATACTTCTATAGAATTAGATCAAAGAATATATAATGCTCCTTCTACTTCACAAGTGGATGCCATTTGGGTTGAGAATTCATCCTCATCTGCCAGTGTATCTCGAGACATCATCATTCATGAAAAATTGGTATATAATCATAAAGTTCAATATTATTTTGGCTGCTACGATCCACTACAATATCTTTTACTCTTTCCGTTGGGTGAGAATGGTTGGCATCAAGGGATTAATAAGATAAATAAAAGAATGGGAGCGCTCAAATCCAATGAACACTTAATTGAACTATAGAAAATAAGCTCCGAAGAACAATTAATCTACGAAGAACAAAAAAACCTTAATAAAAAAAATGAGATATGGTTTCGTGTCATGAATATTATTGTTGTAAGTTACAAATAAGACATTTGGATAATTCGATACTATTACATTCAGGTCAACTTCTCCAGCAATATGTCGTAGATATGTATGTGAAACTAGAAAGTTCTAGGCTTGATTTCTTCCATAATAAACAAAGTCAGATCCGAGCAGAATTATATCAAGTAATAATAGATAGCATCCATTATAGTAAACATCATAGGGGAAAGATTAGGCGAAGAATTATTCTTCCAGCATCTTTCATTGGCGGGCCCCGTGATATGCGAAAAGATATATGGATGCAATGGCGTTGGTACAACGATTTGAGAAATCAGATATCTTCTTGATGATGACGTGTAACCCAAATTGGCTGGAGATCAAAGACAAACTAGGCCCAAATGAAAAGCCACAAAATAGGCCTAATTTAATTGCTCGTGTATTCAGAGTAAGGTTAGAGGAATTAAAGTTGGATTTATTGAAAAAACAAATCTTTGGCCTTGTAATAGCTCATATGTACGTTGTGGAATTTCAGAATATGGGCATGCCTATTTCCTACTAATTCTCCACAAAAATTCCAATCTAATTACTTCTTGATAACTTTGTATCTGCAGAACTTCCACATGAAAAGAATAATCCCTATTTATTCAATACATTTATTAAACATATTATGCACGGACTATGTGGCTACCTAAATCCTTACAACACATGTATGACAAGAAAGGGATCATGCAAGAATGATTATCCTAAAAACTTTTCCAATGAAACTACCTACGCGAAAAATTCATACCTCATATATAAAAGACAAAATGACGGTCAGGCTGTGATAATTAGAGGCTTTAGATTAGACAATCAATGGGTTATCCCTTACAATCCTTACTTACTTGTGAAATATAATTATCATATTAACGTTGAAATTTGGTTGACTATAAAAGCACTTAAGTACCTTTATAAATACATATATAAAGGTCATGATCGTGTTGCATTCCATCTAAATAAATCTAATGAGTCAGAGAGCATAGATGAAATTCAAAATTTTTAATTTGCCTGTTGTATGTCTCCCCCAGAGGATACTTGAAGAATTTATGGTTTTCCATTAAATGAAATATATCCTTCGGTGGTCACGCTTCAGTTGCACCTTGAACATAAACAACTTATTACGTTTAAAGATACAGATGATTTAGATAATATCATCAATAATGCTTTCATTAAAAAACTATGCTGACAAAATTTTTCTTAACAAATTCCAGTAGAACTGATACTAAAAATTTACTATAATAAGATTTTCCTCAACATTTTGTTTGGAATAAGAAAGACAAGATTTGGACTCCTAGAAAACAAGGTCAAGTGATAGGTTGAATTGTAACTGGTAGTCCCACAGAAGGTGAATGATATTACCTCTGACTTTTGCTTAATCATATCACATGTCCGACTTCATTTACTAATATACTAACAATTAATGGCAACCTCAACTCTTCATTTTGCAAGGCTGCATTATCTTATGGTCTCTTAAAATCTAATGGTAGCTTAACTCAGTGTTTAGAAGAAGCATCCCAATATCAAATGCCACACACTTTGCATCATCTTTTCGCCACTATATTATTGTACTGTAATCCAAAGAATCCTAAAACATTTTGGAAAAATTTTGAGAAGCCGCTATCTGAAGACTACAAAAAAATAAAACTTTCTACGAATATAAGTTTAAAGTACTACAAGAAATTAAATGGGAAAGACAATCAAACATTGGTCGTTAGTTGATCCAAACATAAATATACATGATGCCCAAAAGTAATTTAGAGAAATTGATCAAGAACTTCATATACCTATATATCAAAATGATATTGATTCAATATCTTTATTAAATACAACACAAAAATATGCTTATGAGACCATATTAAATATAATCTTACATGAAAATCCAGGAGCCTTCTTTGTCGATGGTCCTGCTGGAAGTGGGAAAACCTTTTTGTACCGTGCTCTATTAGCCACTATAAGATCGACATGTATGATTGCATTAGTGATTGCCTCATCCGGAGTTGTAGCTTTGATATTACTTGATGGTCACACCGTACATTAGATTTAAGATACCTTTGCACATACAAGAGTCAATTAGTTGTTCCATAAGTAAACAATCAAGTTTGAGTAATTTAATACGTGCTGCAAAATTAATTATATGGGATGAGGCACCAACGTGTATGATACAAATAATTGAGACAATGGATCAATTACTTAAAGATGTTAATGACTGTCCTTCAATATTTGGTGGTAAAGTTCTGGTGTTAGGAGGTGATTTTCATCAAATTCTTCCTATTATTCCAAAAGGAACCAAGACTAAAATTATTGATGCAAGTTTAGTTAGCTCACCCTTATGGGAAATTTTTGAAAAGATCCAACTAACACAAAATATGAGAGCAAATTTAGATCCAATATTTTGTGCATACTTATTAGGAATAGGTAATGGAACTGAACAAACTTATATCGATGAAAATATTCAATTACCATCCCACATGGTTATTTCTTACATTGATGATGCAATTTCATCCAAGTTATTTATGGATATTTTTTTTCCTAATATTCATGTTTACAATGAAAATATGAACTCCATCTTTAATCGAATCATATTAGCACAAAAAAATGAAAACGTTGATGAAATTAATCATTTCTTAATTTATCAATTCCCCGGTGAAACCATGAGATATTATAGTTTTGATGAAATGATTGACAATACAAATAAATAAACCACGAAGATTTTATGAATACCTTAAACCCAAGCGATTTTCCTCCTCATGAGTTAATATTGAAACGAAACTGTCCAGTTATTTTACTTTGAAATATTAATCCATCTGAAAGATTATGTAATGGCACTCGATTAATATGACGACAATTTAATCGTAATGTTATTGATGTTGAAATTGAAAATGGTCATTATAAAGGTAAACAAATACTTTTACCTTGAATTTTATTTATTCCGCTTGAAAATGAGAAAGACTCTTTTCCATTTAATCGAAGACAATTTCCCATCCTACTGAGCTTTGCTATGACCATAAATAAAGCTCAATGTCAGACACTAGATTTCATAGGTTTATATTTGCCTGAACCAGCTTTCGTAGGTCAGACACATGGGCAATTATATGTTGTGCTCTCAAGAGCTAGAACAATAGATTCTATCAAAATTCTTGTAAGACCCATTCAGAGAAATGCCTCTAATGCTTTATACACTAAAAATATAGTTTATAAAGAACTGTTGCAGGTATAATAGTAACTCTTTAAATTTTTACGTGCATCTAATGGAAAATATGATAATGTTAGAATATATCTATATTTTCTATTTACATACTTAACTTACTATATTTTCAATTAAATGCAGATTAAAAAATGGAGATGCAATTTAGGTACATCAGGGATATCCCGCCCCAACTGAAAAATTGGCAGGTAAAAGTTCTTATTGCTGAGAAGCACAAACCTCGGCCAACTAAAAAGAATATGTCACAAAGTGGACCAAACTACCAGCTCAAGTTCCAAAAATTGATCCTGATTGACTCTCAGGTTTACTGATTTCTATTTTATACTCAGTATGAAGTAGTTATTATTGCTTTTTCATAGGAACCAAAATAAATCTTACATAAGTTTACTTGGTTTTGTTTACAATGTTAAGGGCACAAAAATTGAGGCCTGCATATTTGGTTTCAATATCAACTTGCTTCAACACACATTAAACGTGGTTTAGAGTTATTATATTTGCAACACACTGGTTAGGACAGTTTGGCATAACTACCAACATTTTGACGGTCCATACAAATGGACCATCAACGGAAGGACAATCATTGATCCAATGGCGGCAGATGATAAACTACCAGTGAATATAGCATATAACTTCGTGCCACTCAGTGACCTTAGAAGATACAGTGACTCGAATGTCCAAATAGGTAAGGACATATTATAACACTCTTTCACTTCACCTTAAGTAAATGATATATAATCGCCTTTTGTTTATCATTTATAAATAAATGTGTTAGTTAGATATCCTGGCAATCGCCCTACAAATATCAACACCTAAGGAGATCCTTATGTCCAATGGTCATGCCACAATATGTGAGATCACGATAATTGATCCTAGGTATATCGCTATAAATTTAAAGACTCTCAATACTTACCATGCACTTATATCCATAAATTATTACAAAAAATGCTTATATTTGTTTGACACATTTGTATTCATATATTTTGTGTAGTCTGAAACCATTGATCCTCACACTCTAGGATCAATTCATCCATGATAATGCACTATTATTTCCCAATATGTTCATAACATGTTGATTATATTAGGAAGTCAACTATAAGTTGTTTCCTTCTACGGTATGTTCAATGTTTCGTTAAATAAATATTTCATTCTTTACTTATAATCAACATATTAAATATTCTTTCTATAGGAAATGATTTCATTGTTTAGTTCTATCATTATCATCTAGATGGAACAGTTTTATTGCCATTAATCCAATGATGGAAGAGGCCATTGTGGTTTATCATGTATTATAGAAACAATTACGATAGAAATTTTTTACAACTTCTAATATACGTACATCTTATCTAAAGTATTCTCCTATAATTAAATATTTAATAGGGTAATAGAACAAAGAGATAAGCTACAAGAAATAGCAACGCTTCCCTTGCACTCCCTAGGTTTTATTAACTTCACTCTTTTAGTAACCATCACTATCTATTTCTGTGTTAATGTATATAACTGGTTTTTATCTGTTATATTTATAACACTTGATAAACATATTCTCAGATGCCGAGATGAGGTAAATATTTGTGATGAAACTGAGCACTTACTTGCCACCATATTAGGGAAAGATGTTGAAGAGCTCTTATCTTGTACATCTGAACAAATATGGAATTACACCGACGAGGTAAAATTGTAGACATTTCTCATTTATTAGAATTTACAAATGTACGATTATACTACCTTATTTGAAGCAAAGCATCAAACTATATCCTCTCATTTAACTGCAAGAGAAACAGAACCACTTTGAAGAACACGACATAATTTTCAATAATAAAAACTACATGTTGCACGTCAAATGTACGAAATTGTTCCACAACAAAAGATATAACATCATAAAAAAGTACAACGATGTTGGGGAACATGAAGATATAGACGATGATGGTTCCATCTCTTCAGAAATGTCTGTCACCTCTACCTCTACAGATGATAGAATCTGTTTGTGGAGCCCCCACGATAACAAGAAGGCATATGAACGAAAGAAATTTTTGTTTTACGTTACATGTATATAGGTTTGCAGTGTTTTGGTCACGTTGTTTAGGAAATATTTTGTCATGTACATAAAATGTGCTTTCATGTTTGTGATTCTAGCGTGGAAGTACATGGCGAAAGGGTCGAATTGTTTAGCTTATCAGTAAATGGCCAGTCACGCATGTTCAGATGTTGAGTTGCGTGCCTTCACGTTGGCTGCTGCATTTGGCTGTCAGAGGTAATGATGATTGCCTTGTCTAATATTCTCAATTGATCTGTATATATGTGTCTTCTAATAATATAGATTATGTGTGGATGTCTGTGTTTTTGGATAAATAGATTATAGGTTGATTTGTGTGTCTCTTTCTCTGTCAATTTTGCTCCGTATTTTTGTTGTGTTATCTAAATTCGTTGATGGTATGTAGTTCTCTATTTTCCGTCTTGTTTTTCATTTTTTCCTTTTCTTTTTCTTCTATTTTCTTGTCTCCTCTGTGTTTTTATGAGAGAGTGGAGACTGATTTTCATGTTGGGTTGTGTTCAAGTTAGCGTTCTCTTTGGTTTTTCTTCTCTGCCTTCTCCAAATTTTTCTTCCTTATATTATTCTGATGTCTTCTTATATTGTTCTGATTTTTTATGGTTTCCATGAAAGTCATAGATATTATTGCATGCATACCCTATTAAGTGTAGTTTTCTTCTTATGGATTGTTCTTATATCTGGGTTATTTTCGTTGGTTTATAGAATTCTGGTGTTTTTTTAGAAATAAAAACTGAAGAATCTTTTGAAATTTTAATTTTAAGCTGACATATTCCTATTTTATGTTGAAAAGTATTTTCAGCTGGGAATTCTGGGATGGCTTTCTTCTTCTTGAGCTTTTGATTTTTAGAATTTAGGGTTCCTCATAATTTGGTATGGATCGAATTAATTCTATTTAAACCACTTTTTCTTGTTAGGTTTAGGGTTTTTCTCTTTATTTTTCTCTCATTCTCTTCTTCTTCGACATAGGGTTATTGTTGTAGAGATTTTAAATGAGGAGTTGCGGGGAAGGGGAACATCTCTTATTCCAGCAGGTGAGGCATTTAGAAAATGGAAAGGCTTAAAAGATGAGGAGGAAGATCATGAGATAGTCTGATCTCCTATAGTTATAATCATGAACACAAAGCTCGACCAAGATGGAAATGACAAGGTATAAATTTTGTTGAGGTCGATCAAACTTTGTGTTCATGATTATAACCATAGGAGACCACATTATCTCATGATCTTCCTCCTCATCTTTTAAGCCTTTCCATTTCCCAAATGCCTCACCTGCTAGAATAAGAGAAGTTCCCCTTCACCACAACTCCTCATCTAAAAGCTCTGCTAGCTCTTTGTGAAGTTTTACCCTACTTGTAAATTTTTTTATTGTACAATATATGTAAATATTATAAAATATATATTACATAGTATTGTTAATAAAGTGTGTTCAATCCACTCCCTGCTTATGACTAATTTACCTTATTTTATTATTATCTTATTTTTCTACCTTTTGTCCCAATGGAATCTATGTCTAATTTTTTCATGCAAAATTGACACCGTGATTAATTTTCAAATAACAAAATGACATAACTACAAGCACGTGCAACACACGTGCCCTAACCTAGTATTGTAAAAAATGGTAACCATTTTCCTTTATTTTATGGTTGTTACAGAATCTAGTTTTGTGCTCTTTTTATGAATTCTTATTTTCACATTCTGGTTTTTCCTTCAGGTTGTTTTCCTTCTGATTATGGGTTGGCATAAGAACTTAGTTATTTTTTATTTTAATCTTGTTCGATTTTTTTTTACAAATTATGATTTCTTATCATTTTTATTTTATGATAGTTGAGTTTGGGACTGAGCAAGTTTGTTCCTAGTCGTTGTCTAGCTAGTTTGAAGACCCTGATTTTATAGATAAGGAGTCAGATGATGATTATTTGTTTGAGTCACATGTTGAACCCGAAGATGAGAACTCATATGAACTAAGAAGTATTAAGAGTGAAGAGTTTGTAGGGGGAGGGGGTAGATCAAGATTTGATGAGTTTCATATTGAAATAGACATGAATAACCCATAAAATTTGGCATGTTGTTTGGATCTGCTAATGAGTTTAGGCAGCTCGTGAGGGAGTATTCTGTAAGATATGGTAAGGTTACTAAGTTTGTTAAGAATGACAAAGATATGATTAGAGTTGCATGTGCTGACGGGTGTTATTGGTTTGTGTATGCCTTTATGAAAAGAGATGGGGGAATTTTCAAATTAAAACATTCAATGATATTCATAATTGTAGTAAGACATTTATGAATAGGTATGCCAATTCAAGATGGATTTTCAAATTAAAAATGGTTACCATTTTTCTACCTTTTGACCCAATGGAATCTATGTCTAATTTTTTCATACAAATTTGACACCGTGATTAATTTTATAATAACAAAATGACATAACTACAAGCACGTGCAACACACGTGCCCCAACCTAGTATTGTAAAAAATGGTAACCATTTTCCTTTATTTTATTGTTGTTACAGAATCTAGTTTTGTGCTCTTTTTATGAATTCTTGTTTTCACATTCTGGTTTTTCCTTCAGGTTGTTTGCCTTCTGATTATGGGTTGGCATAAGAACTTAGTTATTTTTTATTTTAATCTTGTTCGATTTTTTCTACAAATTATGATTTCTTATCATTTTTATTTTATGATAGTTGAGTTTGGGGCTGAGCAAGTTTGTTCCTAGTCGTTGTCTAGCTAGTTTGGAGACCCTGATTTTATAGATAAGGAGTCAGATGATGATTATTTGTTTGAGTCGCATGTTGAACCCGAAGATGAGAACTCATATGAACTAAGACATATTAAGAGTGAAGAGTTTGTAGGGGGAGGGGGTAGATCAAGATTTACTGAGTTTCATACTAAAATAGACATGAATAACCCGAAAATTTGGCATGTTGTTTGGATCTTCTAATGAGTTTAAGCAGCTCGTGAGGGAGTATTCTGTAAGAAATGGTAAGGTTACTAAGTTTGTTAAGAATGACAAAGATATGATTAGAGTTGCATGTGCTGACGGGTGTTATTGGTTTGTGTATGCCTCTATGAAAAGAGATGGGGGAATTTTCAAATTAAAACATTCAATGATATTCATAATTGTAGTAAGACATTTAAGAATAGGTATGCCAATTCAAGATGGATATCACCAAAGTATTTAACTCAATTAAGGAACCATCCAAATTGTTGGAATCTGCGACAATATGCGGCGGAATGCGTGGTGGTATTTTAAAAAAAACTATAACATGATAAATAATTACTTCGTCGTAGATCCTAAAAATGAAAACTTTATAATTAAAAAATACTTTTTCATATCGAATCCATTATATATCTATACATTAAATCTAAGACATACAATGATATGAATTATACATATTTTAGTCTATCAAGCGTCCTTGAAAACAATGAACTTATAATCTCACGAATAAAAGACTGCGAGATCTACACCAAAGATCTTCCAAGATAATCCTTAAACACACTAGGACGTGTGTAGGCACTTAGAATAAATTAAGGACGATTTTCTGTCTCTAGATGTACTCAAAACATTATATCTAGAGATTTTAGAGAATGATTATTATGAGACAAAACTATGAGAGAATTAAAAAAACTCATAGAACATTTTGATTACCTTTAGTCACACAATTGTACACTGATTACAGTTGTAGCACTAAGTCCAGTAGAATAATATCAATATATCTTCTAGGATAAGACTCATCAGATTTTTTAGAGAGTTACACAAATCAATAAATTAATTACAAATGTGTCATTGTAATGGGACCCACTGCAATTGAGCACACTGCAGTGTGCCGTCAAAAGCCACATTACCTCACGACACTATTGACTCATGGCACCAATGTACTGTCGTGAGCCACTAAAGTGTGCCATGTGTCCACTATAGTGCCACATGGCACAACTGTAGTTCATGTCAATCTCTAATTCAAAATCAGTGATTGACATGTGGCAATCCAATAAGCCACGTGATAATTTTATACATTTATTATTTATTTTGTTCAGATAAATATCTAGATATCAATTAATTCAAAAGTTAATTTATCTGATCTCACAATCAATTATCTTATACATTAATTAACATATTAGATAAACAAAATCAAATCACTATCTCATAATAATTTAATTTCATAAATCAAATATTATGTCTCACTTATTGATCAACACAAAAATAATCGATAAAATTGTTTAATTGTAATTTTAAAAATTACATTAAATAATTTAATTAATTATTTTTTAATTTATTAATTACATATAATTATCCCATAATTATATATTTAGCTCAGAAATTTAATTCTTATCGCAAGTTAGTATTTTTCTCATATCCTGAAATATCAACACCCTAAACTGTATAGTACATAGGTGACTTGGAGATCATGTACCCATAATTTTAAGTTCTAATAAACTAGATTATTAATTCAATAATCTTATTTATTAATTTAATATTACTCCATTATAAATATGAAATTATACTCTGAGTAGTTATAGAGTATTTTCTTGTACTCCATTGATATAATCACTTCATATACTTGTGTCCTCCAATTATTAGTTCGTAAATTAGAGTTGGTCAAAATTACCAGTTTACCCTTCTACTTACCTATTGATCCTTAAGTACCATTAATTCACTAGTGAGTGGTCAATTTATAATGGTATTATGAATTTGAGCTCAATAACCATTCAATTCCATAATTAACATTTAAGGAAATCAATATATCATCCGTCAGGAAATCTTAGATTCCAAATCTTGTAAGATCATGTTCTCAGCCATCCATGTCACTAAATATCTAAAACAAAAGTGACTAGCATGTTTTACAAACAAACCTTAACATCAGTTTTGATTTGTATTAAATATCCAGTAGACATGCATAGGAGTTCATGACTACTCAAGGGTCAGACTGATCTACATATGATCATCAGTTTTGATTTGTATTAAATCTTTTTGATAAATAGTAAGTTAATAAATATATTAATCCACATCAGTCATGTCTTATATAAGCATTCATTAAAGATTTCACACTTTAATATGTTGCGAACTATTTTATTCATTATCTATGATCTTAATCTTCTTGTACTTATACAAGATCATAGTCTCATTAATTAATATGAAATTTTCAAATATTTATATATAAATTATTCAACAATAATTCAAAAGAACAATTATAAGAAAAATGCAATTTCATATTAAAAATGTCTAAACACATGCTTTAAGGGAACTATACCCAACAATCTCCCACTTGCTCTAAAGTAAATGTGGAATCTCTCTCAACCCTATATTGCTCACATGATCTTCAAACGACATCACATGAAGTGCCTTGATAAAAGGATCAGCCAGGTTTTGATCTGACGCTATCTTCACAATGGTCACAACCCATCGATGTACGATCTCTCCTAGAAGATGATATTTCCTCTCAATGTGATTGCCCCTCTTGTGACTCCTTGGTTCTTTGGACAGGATCAATGGTTTGTTCTTTAGCTACCGCCTCATTGTTGTCACTGTACAAGATCAGTGGTTTGTCCATCTCTGGAACTACTCCAGATCATTATAGAATTTTCCAAGTTGTACCGCTTCTTTTGCAGCTTCACAAGCCGCTATATATTCAGCCTCCATAGTGGAATCTATAATACTAGATTATTTAATACTTTTCCAGACTACACCTATTCCACCTAAAGTGAATACTGATCCAGACATCGACTTTTGACTGTCCCTATCTGATTGAAAATCATAATCAATATATCCAATGGGGTTTAGGTTTTCACCTGAATAAACAAGCATATAATTTCTCGTTCTCTGAAGATACATAAGAATATGCTTTACTACAATCCAATGTTTTAAACCAGGATTTGATTGATAACGACTGACAATTCCACTGCATAACAGATGTATGGTCTCGTACAAAACGTTGCATACATGAGATTACCAATAGTTGAAGCATAAGGAATGTTCTCATATCCTCTTCCTCCAGAGGTGTCTTAGGACACTGCTCCCTGGAAAAGACAATTCCATGTTTGGTTGGTAGTTGACTTTTCTTGAAATTTTCCATAGAGAATCTCTCCAGTACCTTATCAATATAAGATTCCTGAGAAACTGCCAAGAGCTTATTCTTTCTATTCCTTAGGATTTGGATGCCTAGAGCATAGCTCTCCTCTCCCAAATCTTTCATTTGAAAATTCTCAGCTAACTACTTATTTACTTTCGACAAAGTTTATACATCATTCCTAATGAGTAGAATATCATCTATATAAAAAACTAAGAAAACCACTATCTTATCATTAATGTATTTATAAACACAAGTTTCATCAATATTTTGCTCGAAGACATACGATTTAATAATTTCATCAAAGAGAAGATTCCAAGATCTAGATGTTCGCTTCAATCCATAAATGGATTTAAGAACCTTGCATTTTTTTTATCTTGCCCCTTTTTTACAAACCATTTTTGGTTGCATTATATAAACGTTTTCTTTAAGAGAGTCATTCAGGAAAATCTATCTTGACATCTAATTGCCACATTTCATAGTATACACTAGCGGTTATGGATAAAATGATGCGAATGGATTTTCGCATGGCAATGTGAGAGAATGTCTCTTCATAATCAACCACTTCCCTTTGTGTATAGCCTTTGGCTACCAACCATGCCTTGAAAGTCTCTACTATTTTATCTGCACCTCTTTTCTTCTTGAAGATTCATTTACATCCAATGGGCCTGACATCTCAGGTGGATCTACAAGTTCCTAGATAGAATTGAAATACATCGATTTCATTTCTTGGTTCATGGCATATTGCCATTTCTATTTTTCAGGATCTTCCATTACCTCTTTAAAGGTTAATGGATCGTCATTATCACTGTCAGACTCTAAGACATGCGCTTTTATTTCATAGCACATGGTCTTACAACCCTCCCACTATGACGTTGCAACGGGGTTCCCTGAATAGGAACAATGATTTCTGTGATTTTTCATTTATCAGTTCATGATGAATGTGGTCTGATCTCATTGTATGCTAATTCTTCAAGAACTACTTTTCTCTTAGGTGTGTAGTTTTCCAAAGAAAGTGGCATTTGTCGATACAAATATATTTTGATCCTTGTGACTATAAAATTACCCACTTCTTATTTTGGAGTATAGCTAACAAATATACATACTTCAGACCTTGAGTAAAACTTTCCAGTTTTGGGTCTAAGAACGTGAGCTGGACACCTCCATATACAAAAATGACATAAACTAGGTTTGGAGTCATTTCATAACTCTAAATGTGTTTTGCTTACAGACTTAGAGGGCACTATATTCAAAATGAAGGTTGCAATTTGAAGTGCATATCCCAAGAAAGTGAGTGCTAACGATAGGTAGCTTAACATCAACCAACCATATCTAATAGGTTTGGTTTCTCCTTTCCAAAGCATCATTTTGTTGTGGCATTCCAGGCACTGCGAGTTGAGATAGAATGTCATACTTCAGCAGGTAATCCTTGAATTCTAAATCCAAGTATTTACCACCTTGATCTGATCAAAGTGTTTTCAAGATTTACGTAATTACTTTTTAGCTTAGGCATTGAAGTCTTTAAGCTTTCCAAAAGTTTCAGACTTTCTATGTATTAGGTAAGTATAACCATATCTAGAGTAATAGCCAATAAATGTGATGAAATACTCATACACACCTCTAACTTGTACATTGATCCATCCACAGACATCACTATGTACTAGTTCAAGTGGTTCTTTAGCTCTTTGGCCCTTTCCAGAGAAAGGTCTCTTGGTCATTTTACCCTCTAGATAAGATTCATAAACTGGAAGAGTCCCAACTTTTAGTTCTCTCAAAGCACCATGCTTTGTAAACCGATTTAATCTCACAAGCTAAGATGCCATAGATACGTGTCATCATCATGAGAAACTCTGTCGTTTGTTACTTTTAAGATTTGCTACTTTAAACAATTTTGAATAATTTAATGCACATTCAGTCGGTTTAAGCATATACAATCCGTTTGAAACTTTTTCATGACAAATATTTAATTCATTCTTCGAAATAATAAACTGATTATTAAAAAAAGAAATATTAAATAATTGTTCATGCAGTAACGATAAGGAAATCAATTTTTTTGAAAATTCATGAATAAAATAAACATTGTTCAAAACAAGAAAATTATTTTCAAAGCTTAAATGGAATGTCCCCAATGTTTTTGCTGACGGGAGCGCACCACTGCCAACTCTCATTATCACATCGCCATCAGCTAGCTCTCTTGATGAATCAAGCATCTGCAAAGAATAAAATATATGGTTAGTGGCTCCTAAATCCAATATCGAGGATGACAAATCATATTCCAATAAACAAGCTTCAAGTACAAGAAAATCATATTTATCTTTCTTTTTCAGCTCGGAGAGATACTTGTTACAGTTTCTCTTCCATTAACCTTCAACTCCACAATGGAAACATTTTCCCTTGGTTCTTTATTTTTAGAGTTGTTGTCTTTCTTGTTCTTCTTGGCCTTCAGGTGACTTCTCAACTTTCTTTCTTTTCTTATTCTTACTTTTGTCCTTGCCATTGTTCTTCTTCCTTTTGCTACTATTAACAGCAGTGGAAGAAGTTTTTTGCTTAGCAACATTTGTCTCGCCCTCTTTGGTCATACTTTTGTTGAGTGAGCCAAAAGTCTACAGTTAATTCAACGATAGGGTTTTGTTGAATTGTAACTTGTTCATAACATCAATGGGTGCCCCTGAATCTATGATCCAAGCATCATATTGTTCTGAACATTTTTCAGGGCATCTTCATCGTGCTTTTCAGAAAATTCCTTAGTAAAGACAATTTTGTTGGGTCTCGAGTGCGAAAAAAGCAGGAATAGGGTAGCGCATGATAGATATAACAATAACTGTAAAATAAAACATACATCATTAAATATAACTAAAATAAATATCAAGAATTTCAGAAAGTAAAAGTGATGCATGAATGCAACATGTCAAATACATAAACTTAAAAATTACGAATTCATGATAAGACAACCTAACAGTTAATGTGCCGCCTTAGGGTCGGTCAGATTAATTTTAAATTATTTATGTGACATTCTAATACTTATTAATTAAAACTCAAAATATCTCATATTTTCTCCTTTAACAATACGGTAACGCTAATTTGGTCAGTCACAATTATCCACTCAAAGCTTAATAGTGACTTTGTGAGTGTAACCCATTATTTTAAATTTCATGACTTGATTTAGAATATGCCGCCTTAGGATCGGTCAATTCTAAACTATATAACTTATTCTTATCTTCTTAAGAAGTTCAACATTGATATTGATACAGTTCAAAACCTTCCTTAGGGGGATGAAAACAAAACCATCTCGAGACCCTCCTCGTATCTCACGATATTGACTAATATTGGAGACATAGGTTACATTGATATGTCAACATTCTCTCACTCACTATTTTATAATTAATGTGTTTCTATTTAACTAATCAATTCATTCCAAATTAATTACTAGTTAAAATACCCTATGAATGTAAAATTAATTATTAATCCAATCTTAGTGGTCTAAGTTCATTTAACATTCTAAAGAGCCTAAGTCAAAATTAGGTGAACTTAGAAAAACTAATTAATTACATTCATCAAACTTTAATAAATCTCTTTTAATAAAGTTGGTTATCCTAAATGTTATTAAGGCCTTTAAAGTGGTGTGATTACCAAGTTGAACTAAATAAAACTTAGCAATTTACATGTAATTAAATTCCCAAAGTAATTCATATAAACATATTAGGAGAATCCTAATCAATCATGTTTCTACTTATAAGATGCATGATTAAATAAAACAGTATGGGGTTCCATCTATGGCATGTGATCGACTAATGCGTGGTCATATTATCAATCAAATCAATAAAAAATTATTTAAATAAATATAATAAATGAATAAATAAACGAATGATGAACTGAGTGACTATTGAGTATTTCTAAATTACAACATTTGAAAATAGAAGTAATTACAAAGAGGATTATAAGAATACATATTTCCAAAATAACTCATTCTCCACCAGAGGTCCATCTTTATAATCTTTAAGCTTTAATCTAAACCCTTTTAATTAGGATAAACCATTTTTAGAATTAAATAATCTCATTAATTATCTTTTAAAATTAACTGAATTTGATTAGTTAAAAAATAATTTGATGACTCATCAATCTTGAGTCAAACTCAATCAATTAATTAAGTTTAATTTTCAAAAAATTAAAATGGATAACTATCCTTTTAAATTTTCAAAAATAAA
The DNA here is from genome assembly GCA_003255025.1 of Datisca glomerata. Lineage (NCBI taxonomy): Eukaryota > Viridiplantae > Streptophyta > Magnoliopsida > Cucurbitales > Datiscaceae > Datisca > Datisca glomerata. The sequence continues at coordinate 1,353,429 of QANY01010576.1, forward strand.
AATTCAAAATTCAAAAAAATGATGGGATTAGGATTTTCAAGAAGTATAGCAGGGATAGGGTAACACGGTATTTGGCGCCACTACCGTCGAATTTCCTAGAGGTGATTCCCCCACTGGAAAGCCAGCGGCCCCAGTGTCGGCAACAACTTTGCTGGTGCCGGCATCAGAATTCTCAATTCATATTTCTCTTTTCTTCTCCTCATTCATCTCGTGCGTTCTTTGCCTTCTCGTGTATGGAATTTTTACATCATGATATTCAAAATAAAAAATACAAAAATTTCTACGCCGAATCAGCTTACACATGATCTAAAGAAAAATAAAGAACAAAGTTTAACCCAAAAGTCACCATACAATTAACGATTCATCATGTGCATGCGTTCCAAAAATATAAACATCCATTGATTTATACATATCAACATAAATAATGAATAATGCAAGAAACCCACACATCATTTAATGTATACATATATAAAGACCGCTCGGATATAAGTTGTTGGAATCTGTGGCGATGCGAGCCAGAAGGTGTGGTGGTGTCTGAAAAAAATTATAAAACAATAAAGGATTGCATCATCACAGATCCCAAAAATGAAAACTTTTTAATTGGAAATACTTTTTCTGATTGGATCGATCATATATCTGTACATTAAATTCGAGACATACAAATATATGAATATACCTCTTGTAATATGTCCTTGCAAACAACAAACTTGTAATCTCATGAACAACAGACTACGAGATCCACACCAAGATCTTTCAAACTAATCATCAAAGGCACTAGGACGTGTGTGGACACGTAGAATAAATCAAAGACACTTTTTTTTATCTCTAGATGTACTCAACAGATGAGATCTAGAGATTTTGGAGAATGACTATTATGAGACAAAACTCCGAGAGAATTAAGAAAACTCACAAAGTTTTTTTATTAACCTTTAATCACAAAATTGTACACTGATTGTAGTTGCAGCACTAAGACTAATAGAATAATATCAATATGTATCTTCTAGGTCAAGGAATTTACACAAATTAATAAATCAATTACAAATGTGTCATTGCAGTGGGACCCGCTGTAATTGAGCAACACTATTGTGCCACACAGCACTCAGTGTACCGTGAAGAGCCATAGTGACTCACGACACTGATGACTCATGGCACCACTATCAATCTCTAATTCAAATTCAGTGACTGACATGTAGTCCAATATCTCACGTGGCAATACAGTAGTCAATGTCAATCTCTGATTCAAAAGTAGTGATTGACATGTGGCAGTCCAATATGCCACGTGATAATTTTTCAAATTTAATATTTATTTTGATCTGATATATATATATATATATCAGTTAATTCAAAATTAACTTATCAGACCTCCCAATCAATTATCTTATCTATTAATTTACATATTAAATAAATCAAATCAAATCATTATCTTGTAATGATTTAATTTCATAAATAAAATATTTTGTCTCATTTATCGATCAACATAAAATTAATCGATAAAATTACTTAATTGCAATTTCCAAAAATCACATTAAGTAATTTACTTATATATTTGCCCCAGAAATTTAATTCCTATCGCAAGTTAGTCATTTTCTCATGTCCTGAAATATTCACACCCTAGACTGTGTAATACAATGGTGACTTGGGGACCATAGACCCATAATTCTAAGCTCCAATAAACAAGATTATTATTTAAATTCGTTAATTAAATAATCTTATTTATTAATTTTATTATTACTCTACTATAAAAATGAAATTACACTCTTAGTAATTACATAATATATTTATAGAGTATTCTTGTGTAGTCCATTGATATAATCACTTCATGTAGCTCTGTCCTCCAATTATTGGTTCGTAAATTAAAGCTAGTCAAAATTATTATTTAACCCTTTTAATTACCTCTTGTTCTGTAAGTACCATTAATTCACTGATGAATGGTCAGTTTATAATCATATTATAAATTTAAGCTCAATAATCATTCAATTCTAAAACTAACACTTAAGGGAATCAATATACGATCCGTTAAAAAAACTTGGATTCTAAATCGTGTAAGAACATGTTCCTAACCATCCATGTTACTGAATCTCCAAAACAAAAGTCACTGGCTTGTTTTACAAAAAAAACCTTAACGAGTGAATCAAAAGATCTAGTAGATATGCATAGGAGTTTATGACTACTCAGGATTCAGACTGATCTACATATGATCATCAGTTTTGATGTGTATTAATCCTTTATGATAAACGGTATGTTAATAAAGATATTAATCCACATCGATCATATACTATATAATCTAATTCTATAATGTACATTCACTAACATATATACCAACAACAATTATTCGGATCTAGATCACATGCATTCATAATACATAGTGAACTATACTAGCAACTATTCATTGAAGATTCCATACTTTAATATGTTGTGCACTATTTTATTCATTATCTATTATCTTAATCCTCTCGTACTTATACAATATCATAGTCTCATTATTGAATATGAAATTTTTAGATATTATATATAAATTATTCAACAATAATTTCAAAAAACGATTATAAGAAGAATGTAATTTCATTAATTTCATATTAAAAGTCTAAACACATACTTTGAGAGCAAAAGTGCAACCAACACAAATATGACTGTGAGTGCGATGTAAAATTCCATAAGGCATAATTACATGGTGATGGCGCCTAGGATGCAAGTATGGAGGGTTAACAAAAGGACAACATTAATCATTCAAGACTCATATGATGATCAATTTTCTCAACTGTGAGATTATTGTGATGAGCTCAAGAGAGTGAATGAAGCTACTTCAGTTTACATGAAGATAAGAACATGAAAGGGGGTGATCGAAGTTTCAAAGATTGTATATATGCCTAGGGGCATGTAAGAAATCATTTTTAAAGGTTTAAAGACCAGTTATTGGTTCTTGATGGATGTCACACCAAAGGTCCTCATCCAAGACAATTGTTGACTACAATTGGAATTGACTGGAATAACTCAATATTGCCATTTGCTTATACAGTTGTTGAGGTAGAAAATAAAGAGACTTGGTTGTAGTTTTTAAGTGCTGTGATAGATGATGTATGAATTGTGAATAGATTTGGGTGGACATCTATAACTGACAAGCAAAAGGGTTTGAAGAAAGCATTAAATGAGTTATTGTCTAATTCTGAACATAAGCATTGTGATAGACACTTGTACAATAATTTCAATAAACTTTTTGGTGGTTTAGCTCTAAAGAATAGGCTGTTGAGTGCTGCTAGGGCAACAACAATTTATCAATTCTTCATTGGCTAGAACAACTGTAGAGTGAACATGTAGATGTTTATAATTTGTTGGCTGTGAAAGATCATGTTAATTGGAGTAGGTCTCATTTTAGGACATACCACAAATGTGATAAACTTTCAAACATTCAGTATTAATCATTTAATGGGGCAATCTTGGAGGCAAGAGATAAGTCTATCCTTATCATGCTTGAGAAAACTGAGATTGCATTTGATTGTAAGAATGGTAAAAGAGAGAGTGTGTGTTAAGAATTTGCCTACTGATGTGGCTCCAAAAATTTGTAAACTATTTGAGAACACTAAAACGGAGAGTGCCTGTTGCCTACCAATATGGGCAAGGGCAGGAAAATACAATATTTTTCATGTAACTGGGCCAATGCATGTGGTAGATTTCGAAGCTCGGACTAGTACATGTAGAAGTTGGGATCTCGTCAGTAGATCTTGTATGCACGCCATATCTGTAATATGTTCAAAACTTTATGATCCACTTGGATATGCGGACATCTATTATAGAAAGGAGGCTTATTTGAAGACATATGGGCATGTGATCTACCCAATGATAAGTGCCGAACAATGGCCCAAATCTGAAAGACCACCAATAATTCCACTAATATACCATAAACAACCTGGGAGACCAAAAAGATTAAGGATAATAAAGCTTGGTGAACCTTCGAGAGGAAAATGATGCACTTGTGTGCCACATAACAGTAAGTCAAGGGCTGGTGTCATTATGAGATGTAAGTAATGTGGTGAATTAGGACATAATAGGACTTGTAATAGGAGAGAGCATGCATGTTATTTATTATCACATTGTATTTTTTATACCTACAATATATTTTACTTGTGCACGATGATCCAGTGCAACATGAAGTTCATGAGTATGGGTCAGTGCATCCTCAAACTCATTCTAGGCCAGTGTATCCTAAAGGCCAATTTGAACCTGTATAGGTGACATCTCCTGACAAAGTGTCTTTATATTTTACTCAAATGTTTTTAATTATTATTCTAATGTATTTTACTTATACAGGTTTAACCAGTAACACTTGAACCTATGTGGGTCGGGTCTCCAGGCAACTTAAGGATCAACCATCGATTTGGCTCAACTTAAAAGTTAGAAGTAGAAACTTGTTGGAGAACATATTTTCGGGTCAATTTATAAATCTATGGGCAGATTTGAATTTTTCTCATTAGAAGGTATATTAGACTGGAGAAGTTATGATTATCTGATCATCTTTTTTTAGCATTTCTTATCAGATTTTATATAATCATGTTATTTTTGCAGCACTATTCTTCAGCAAATATACAAACAGTTACTATAGTTAAAAAATATCAAACATTTGTGTAAAGTATAACTAAAAAATAGTAATTTAAGTGAAGAAGATGGTATTGTGAAGGTGGGTATCGCGAAGAATGTGGCTGCACTAATAATGTGGGTATGCACTAGGTGGGAAAGAATTACGAGTTTTTTTTTTTTGCACTGGTTAGGAAAGAATTTAGGAGTGTTTTTTGCATTTTCAACTATTAAATATACTATTTGGAAAGGTAAGTGGGATTGGTTCGGTGTAATTTCACATTTACCCTCACTTAAAATCACTCAGTGTCTAATTTTTTTACAGAATTAACGGTAAGAGGTTTCCATGAAACAAAATAAAATGTCAGGGGCATTAGAGTAATGTTGGAAGGGTGGGGGAGGTTAGTTGGTACAATATCAAAAGGTTAGGGGGCATGGGAGTAATTAGCCCAGTCAATTATGAACAAATCTCTCAATTGAAATTTATAATTTAAGTAAATTGCATTATCTTCCTTATTTCCCTTAATTGCACATATCCTTCTGGTTTTAATAATTAAATGGAGTTGCTTTAAAAGATAAAAATGTCATTATAAGTTCATCTAGTTATTTTTGCAGGTAAAATAAAAAAAATAATATTCTAACCACATTTTTAAATATTGTAAATATTGATATGTATGAGTTTTATAAGTAAATAAATTAGAAATATGATAAATAATAATGATATATCAGTATAATTTTTTTAATAAACTGTGAGTATATTAAGAAAAAACAAAAGATTTCCGTGTAAGCTTCGAAATCGTGTAAATCTTGACACCACTGATTTTTTACAATTGAATATATGTAGTAATCTCTCACATGGTATTTTATGTTGATGAGTAAAGATTCGGACCAGGGTATTCTCAATTTGAGTAACTTCTAAATAAAATAATGTGAAATATTACATGGTGGAATTAAAATCCTCAATTATTAAGTTTTTTGTTCAATAAAAAAAGTTGATGATAGAAATCAATAAATTTATCAGAACATTTTAATTAGACTGACATTACTATCATCAATACAATCTGACGTATCATTAAAATAAAATAAAAATAACTTAGCAAGAAACCTAAAACAAAGTTTGTTATGAACATCATCAAAAAAACGAAGAACAAAATTCTGGAGAACTTCATTACCATGTAAGAGTAATTATACTTGCGGTCATGCACGCTAAGCATATGCAACCCGATTTTTTTCCGATAAATATGAATAACAACAAAGTTCATCTGAACGAGAAAATTTAAACATTATCTCAAGCAAAACACGAATGCCAAGATTTCTTTTGAGATCTAGAATGAAAAATTACAAATACATAAATTGAATCACCCTCAAACCATGTTTGCCTACATCCAAAGATCCAAGTATTACTATAAAAATGGGGCTAGATGACAGATAAAATCCGTCATTATAACTTTATATTGACGGTTGACCAACTGTCATCTAATGGGTTGTTATCTTTAGTCATTTAAAAAAGAACCGTCATTATAAGGGGATACAATAACAGGAAATCCCCGTCATTGTAGGTACCGTGAAAAGTAGATAGATGACGGAAAATCTCCATCAACTTAGTTGCCGTAAAAATCATATAAATGACGGGGATTCCCCGTCATCTAAAGTTACTCCACGTAGACTTTACAGTAGTCATTGTTCGTATGCACATCAACTACCTATTTCTAAGACAAAGAAAAGGAACATGAAAGAATAATATAGTAAAATGTTTGATAAAAAAATTTGTTCAACGAAATACGAAATTGTTCAGCGTCATTGACCCCAGTAATTAAATAGCAATTGCTCTGCCTCATATATTTGAATTCCTCAATAGTTTTTAATTTAACATCTCTACATATGTATTACAAAGACAATGAGATTGCTATGGGTGAGAGTTGATCTGTTAATTAGGGGAAAGATTAAATACAAATTCAAGGAGAAGGCTACTTACACAACTTGCACACTAAATGGTTAAATAGAGATATTTAGGGTAAATTACATATATCATATATGGTTTCCATTGATGGTTAGCGGATGTGAGATTATTCTTATGCATCATGCTTGACTATACAATAAATACACTACATCAAACATAATCTAGAACTTCAGCTAAGAGACGAAACAACAAATATATTCTTCCTTTTGTCCAAACACTTAGATTAGGGGATTCAACATCATATTTCTTATACATCCACAAGTTACATAAGCAAACTTCATATCAACATTTCAAAGGTGGATAATGAGCAAACAAAATCACAGACTAGATCCATATTGGTATCTAATCACATTTATACTGTTTGGATATCAAATGTCAAATGTTCAGTTATTTTAAATAACCCTTTAAAGATTAATGGTGAAGATATTCAATATACTTTAGATCTATCTCTCATAAGTCATTTGTGTCGATTTTACTTCATGGACATTAGATGCATCACTAGTCAAATTCCAAGCAAAGTGTGTCTTAGCAACTAGAAAAACTATGAGATAGTAGAAAAATTGAAAGCAAAATGAAAAACAAAATTACCCTCCTCTAGCAGCTAGGAACACTAATTGACCATCTTCTGCAGGCTTTTTGCTGGCTTACAGGAGCTTCCACGAAAAAATCACCCTTCGATGTAATTGCCTGCAGACATGTGGTACAAAGATCAGCTTGACAATTGTCTTACCAACCATGCAACAATCATCATAGTTCACATAAAAGCAATTCACCAAGAATTACCATTTGTTAGTTCCAAAATCATGGACAACGTAATTCCTATGTATTTGAAATCTAACTGGAGAATTTAATTGATGGCTCATTTGCTCTTAGTCAAATTTTAGAGATCAAGATGAACAAATTTATCCCTGACTAAGCAAATAGAAACTTCCCTCACCAAGTAGTGCAAATAACAAACATGTCATAATTGCAAGTGAGAGTATATCATTGCCTCAACTCTTTCCTGGGTGAAACTGAACAGCGTGAACATTTCCCCTTCTGACAAAAACTATAAATTTGTCTCCATGTTTTCAAGTAGAATAAACCCACTCCTTGTTGTCCTCCGACTCATAAATTATAAAAAGAATTAGACAACCTTGTGTTTGTATGTGTGTGCAAATTGACGTACGAGGACATTGGAACAAAAATAAGCAAGCAAGAAAACCTTTTCTTTTTAGTTGAGAGAATAACATACTGGCATGGCACGATACGAGTGAACAAAATAGACATGATGATTGGCAATATCATTCAAGATTTCAGAGTTCTTAGCAACTTGTAGAGCATTCCACCCAATGTCAAAATGCCCAACCACACCCGGTATTAAGCCAAGACCATTAACTGTGACCAATAAAAATAGAAATTAATCTTCATGGAAAAGAAATGATATTGATGTTACTGTTATCAATGTAAACCAGTCAAACATATCTAATAGTTCAGAGGGCATCTACCTAAGTTATGGCTTTGAAACCCACATATATCATATAAGCACAGTCATCCTTACGCCTTCCCACCTCACAAGTTCTTCGCATTTCCATGAGAAAAAAAACTCTTTCTAAATGTCATGATATGATGAAGTAAACATTTCAGTCTACCATCTCCCGTGTTACATTATTTCATTTATCAAATTTGACATGGATTACATGATTTGTTTTCAAAAGAATATTAATGTCGTATACACCATCCTCATGGTTCACCTTTACCTTATAACATTCCAAAAGCTTGCAAAGATATTTTTAATACAAGTGAATTTCTCTCACAACAAACAAGAAAACAAGGTCTCACATGAACCAGAGCCATTCTCCTCACTGGACTCGAAAAGTAGCTGAAGCTCAAGATAAATGCCTAAAAATGGGAGATCCTTCTCTATGTAAGTACAGAGTGCTTCGGCCATCCTAAAAACATCAAACACGATCCAACACTTTGATACTGCTGTGTTATTATACTAAACATATTTAGAGTGTTCATACATATAGATGAAGTATATTTAGTAATTTAAAAGTTTTGAGTTCTTATATTGGATAAATATAATTGAAAAGAGCATCATCGCACACTTATGGACATTATTTCCAAACTCATTCTCCTATATAAGAAAATGACAATAATAGTAAGACAATAAACACACTCGTTCTTGTTTAGCACATCCATGGCAGCAGCAAATGCCCCTACTCTAGGAAATATCAGGCGATTCGCATTCAGAATGTCTTCTGGAGATTGCATCTGCACTTTTTAATTCAGTTCAAGGATAATAATCAATTTCCCTTTTGTGTTCATTGTAAATTAGAAATATATATATGTTTCTCACATTAACAAAAAGAAGAGAGAAGAAACTTAGCAATCTATGTTGTCCATAAAATATAAATAGAGCAAAGGAAACATACATCCTTGATATCGAAGACGAAGTGGTGAATCACATTCCTCACGCTACAAACATTACCAGCAAAATGGAAAATCAGGATTTTCAGGGAAAAAAATGCAAAATGGAAAAGATGAACAAATTCCCCTTTTCCGGAAATCAATCAGTAAGTAAAACAAAAAAAAAGATAATTTTGAAGGCAACGGAATAGATTTAGATCACCACGTGCTTAGCGGAGCTACAGTCAGAGAAATGAGAGGCAAGATTCTCTAACTTAGCCTTTCCAGAAACGATATCCTCTCGGAAGGCCTTAAGCTGAGAGACGGCTTCATCACCGTTTATATTCTTAATGACTCGGCCTTCAAGATCCTTCTAAGAGATCGATCATCTAGAGCCCTGGTGCTTTATCAATAGGTGTGATGCTCGAACCTGACTGGTTTTTATCGACGAGGACATTTTGCTCTTCTTTTCGTTATGCTTTTCCTTCATCATTCGATCTCCGAACGAGATCAAAGAAGTTGATTTCTTTCACTTACGATCAGAATAGGGCTTAGAGAGAGAGAGACAGAGAGAGAGAGAGAGAACTTCTTGGTGGTGAGCTCGACTTCATGCACCAAGACCAAATCGAAGAAGATGGACAGTGATGGTGATGGTGTCTGAGCGAGAGGTCGGGAGAGAGAGAGTCAGAGAGAGCGATGGAGTTGGGGGAGAGGCTCAAGAGGGAATTTGATTTAGATTAGGGTTATAACATGGCATTTTGGTAAATAAAGAGTGTAAAAGATAATTAATTAAAAAAAATAAAGAGATTCTGACATATTTAAGAATTACATGTCATTATAGATAAGTATATGATGACATGTTATTTAAAACCTGTCATAATAGCAAAAAGTAAAAAAAATGCCATTTTTTCAATGACAGGTTTAAGAGACCTATCATCAAAATCAATATCATGTTATTATTAAAACTTATTTTTGTAGTAGTGAAGTAATAACAATAGCATAGATAACACCAGCCAACTCAATCTCGAAAATAAAATAAACGCCGAAGTGGATAGGAAAATAACTTTTAACAAAACTTATAGAAAATCAAAAAACACTTATACAACCTACAAGCCCAAAACTACCAAAAGTTACTCATCTCATGTTCACCTAATCCATAGTGAGGGAGGATGCCAAAAGAAATTAAGATAAGCGAGGCTCTCTATGAGGATGACCCAATCATCAAATTGGTGAAATGTGAAAAGCTTATCAGTTGAACCATATATGCATTTTATCAGCCTTAAAGGAGTTTGTCTCACAAACAAGTCAAACCAAAACAAGAGCTCAACAAAGACAAGTTTCTTACTCTCAAAGGCGGCTAGATTATAAATAAACCACACCATCCAAAAGACGGTTATGATGAAAGTCTGTCATATGACCTTTAATTGCGTGGTAAAAGATAATTTCATCGCTTCATGACAAAAGTCTAAGAAAGAACCATTCAGCTCAATTATTAAGTTGATATATATAATTGATATGTAAGAAATAACTCTAATTAGACAAACCTTCTTGTTATTATTATATTAATACGATAACGATGTTACGAAAATAATAAAATTTAAGTTCATTAATCAAATGAATACTGAATACTACACTTGAGGAAGAATGTTATCAAATTAATTAAATTATTCAATTCACCTTATTTTAAAGCATAGGTTTCTAGAATTAATAGTTTTTTTATTATGAAGTCATGAGTACTTATATCTCTTGAATTCTTATAAAAATTATTACAGGAACTCAAATTGCTAAATTATCTTATAAAAGTGAGTTTGGTTCCTATGTTTTCGGACGTGGGAAAAACATGATTTCTTGATATGGAATTCTGTAAAGTGATAGAAAATTCAATTGAATTCACATCCCACTACTTAGATTTATTATGTGTTATCTTTTAAGTCATATCGACAGGCGGTGACCAAATTCTTTCTTTGTCTTGTGATATGTCGTAAAAACAGACACTAATGATTGAGTTTATGTTGGAAGTGTAAGAAAAGAGAAGGGCAAAGGAGGAAAACACCATACCTTGTTCCATTCTCTTTATTAAAGAAACAATGTGGCCCAGAAATTATAGTATAGTATCATTAAGTTTGTTTATAAATTGTTTTTCAGAATCAAATTACTAAAACGATTAGAAGGTTATCGTGAGAAAGTACATTTTTTGAAAAGTTCAATTTTCAACAGAAAAATGAAAGATTTGATTTAGGTTCTAATGAACAAGATTAGTTAAAAAACATATCGATAAAACCTAGTTTAAACTATTGGTTTAAATCTTGATGATATAAATTGAATAAAATCATCTCATATCAATCACAAGTAATTTAAATCATGAGTAATTTAAATCATGAGGATGTCATCTTGTCCTAAAAGCATGTGCAAAATTAAGATTCTTTTTCTAAAACAACTTTCCGATTTGAAAGTCCATTGCAAGCATAAAATTGACATCACCCATATAAAAGTAATGTTTTTTAGCGAAAGAAACTAATGCTTAGAATACATATGCTTCATGGTGTTTTTTTTAATTCATTTTGCTCTTAAATTTGCTGGCTTTGAATTGTCGGTGTAGTTTGGAATTTATTAGTTTTTTTAAACGGAAGTTTATTAGTTTTTTTAAACGGAAGTTTATTAGTTGATCATACTCACGTCCCATTGGATGTGCTCCACACTTTTAGGATGCATGACTATGCTAGTGTTGATTTAATGGACCGAACTAACAATTTTCTTAATTTTTTAAAACCCAATTTTCTTCAAATAACATTGATTTGGTCTAATATAACCTTTTTAAGACGGATTGATTTAGTTGGATTTCATTTGGTCATATTGAAAATCAAACTATTAAACGAGAGACTATAGAGCTGTGAGGCATTATAGTGTGTCACGTTCTACTATAATGTCACGTAGCATTACAGTAGTGCATGTCAATTTCTGATTCAAAATCACTGATTGACATATGGCAGTCCAACATGCCACGTGATAATTTCTGTAAATTTATTATTTATTTTAATTAGATAAATATCTAAATAACAGTTCATTTAAAATTAACCTTATTTAATTTCTCAGTCAATTATCTTATCTGTTAATTAATTGATTAGATAAATCAAATCAAACCATTGTGACACTACAATAGTCCATGTCAATCTTTAATTCAAAATTAATGATTGACATGTGGCAGTCCAACATGCCAAGTGACAATTTCTACAAATTTATTAATTATTTTAATTAGATAAATATCTGGATATCAGTTCATTCAAAATTAACATATATGATCTCACAATTAATTATCTTATCTGTTAATTAATAGATTAGATAAACTAAATCAAATCATTATCTCATAATGATTTAATTTAATTAATTTAATAAATCAAATATTCTTTCTCACATATTAATTAACACAAAATTAATCGATATTATTATTTAATGATAATTTGTGAAAATTACATTAAATAATTCAATTAATTAAATCTTAATTAATTAATCATATATAATTATCTTATACTTATATACTTGCCCGAGAAATATAATTCATTTTACAAGTCAGTTTTTTCTAATGTCCTGAAATATTCACACCTTAGACTGCATAGTACAGAGGTGACTTGGAGATCATGGATCCATAATCTTAAGCTCCAATAAAATAGATTATTAATTAAATAATTTTATTATTACTCCACTATAGATATCGAATTGCACTCTCAGAGATTACAGAATGTATTTATAGAGTATTTTCATGTATTCTATTGATATAATCATTTCATGTAGTTCTGTCCTCCAATTATTGGTTCGTAAATTAGAGCTGGTCAAAATTATCATTTTATCATTCTAATTATGTATTGATCCTTAAGTACCATTAATTCACTAGTGAATGATCAATTTATAATCGTATTTTAAATTTGAGTTCAATAACCATGCAGTTCCAGAATTAACACTTAAGGGAACTAGTATATGATCTATTAGGAAATCTTGGATTTCAAATCTTGTAAGATCATGTTTTCAGCCATCCATGTCATTGAATCTCCAAAAAATAGTCACTAGCATGTTTTACAAACAAACGTTACAAGTGAATCAAAAGATCCAGTAGACATGCATAGGAGTTCATAACTACTCATGATTTAGACTGTTCTACATATGATCATCAATTTTGATGGGTGTTAAATATTTATTATAAACGATAAGTTAATGATATTAATTCACATTGGTCATGCCCTATATAATCTAATTATATAAAGTATATTCACTAAGATGTATATTCACATCATGATCTGGATCTAAATCACATGCATTCATAACACTTAGCGAATCGTACTAGAAACTATTCATTAAAGATTTCATACTTTAATATGTTGCGGACTATTTTATTCATTATCTATGATCTTAATCCTCTCATACTTATACAAAATCATAGTCTCATTAATGAATATGGAATTTTCAAAATCATAATTTAGCCTCACTTGTTGATTTTGAAGCATAGGGTAGGATCCAACAAGTCTATCTATGTAGAACATGATATCAAACTCTAGAAGCTTTTGTTGAATCTCTATGGTTCACATGGTAGCACTTTTAATCCGAGCTATGGGTTGGACTCAAAATTTTTTCCTACATGGGATATTCCTTGTCTTATCTCAAGCTGTATAGTTAATGTTTTAATGTGTTGTGACCTATACGAGCTTAACTTGGGTGTTGGTTTGACTTTGAATGTGCTAGTTATGTCAGTGGATGATAGTTGATGTATCATGAATGCTTCGCTCGAGTCTAATGGTTGGTTTGAGATACTTGCATCGAGTTTTTAGTGAGCACATTCACCGAACATTAAGCGCATGTTATGTCGTTGGGGATACTAGATAATGAGGCTCGAGCCAAATTATCTAAGTATCTAATGTTGATCCATGAGCGATAGTTGATGTATCATGACCGCTTCGCTCGAGGTCAAATGGTTGGTTAAAGATACTTGTATTATGTTTTTAGTGAGAGCATTCACCTAATATAAAGAACATGTTATGCCATTGGGAACACTAGGTAATGTGGCTTGCGTTAAATTATCTAAGTATCTAATGTTGTTTCATGATGACGTTTTAGAGACCTTGTGTCTGTCACTCTAATAGGTCAGGATAAGCTTACGTCATGGGTTTGATGTAATGTAGTTATAATCCATCAAGGTTTGAATCGTGGGTGAGCTGCCAACGAGGTGACTGGAAGTCGTCTAATTGAAGGGATGAAATTGACTTTGATCGAGCTTGTGATCAAGGCATGCACTCGTGTATAATCTAAAGCATTATTGGAACCTTCGATGGACCTACTTAGTCAGATGAGGCGAGGTGAGCTTGCACTTCAATTTTTATCGTTGCTTCATGTGCCTTATCACTTTGTGCAGTTTCTCTTGAAATTATGTCCATAAAGTAGGGTCTAATAACTATTTATCAGTAAACAATTATTTCTTTGATATTTATGTATTACTGAATTTTATGAATAAATTATTAGTCTTATTTAATTAAAGTGTGTTTGTAATTTACTTAAGTCTTGAAACTATTATCAACGTAAGAAGACTAAAGACCGAACAGTCTTCTAAACAAACTCTTCTGAGATAGTTCTAAATATTATTCGTAGTTTTAGGATTGACTAGGCAATCAAATTCAATTAAGACTGTTAGGTCAAACCAAATGATGATCTCAGGGCATAGGAGTGGAGACTATAAGGGGCTGTTTGGTATAAGATTGTGAGTAAATTGTTTTCAAAATAAGATTACTAGAATATGATTGTGGAAATGTATATGCCTGAAAATTTAAGATTACTTTGTTTGTTAACAATTGAGAGCGTTCTGATAGTGTTAGATTACTTTGTTTGTTTTGATACAAGTGGATGTTTTAGACACTATTACTAAATTACAATTTTACCCTTTGAACTAAAATATGCTTATGAATAATAATTACTTAATTTATAATAAGTTGACCAACATAAGTAATAACAAAAATATAGATTTTACCAATGGATTTTTTTCATATATACTTATTAATTTTTTTATCAAACCATTATATTATGATACTTTTGTGTAGATTTTCATCATATATTGTCCATATAATTGAATCAATACCGCTCCAATTGTATTAATGTGGTACAAAATTTACAATATAAGATAATAATTCTTATAAGAAAATCACCCATGATTTTTAACTCAATAATCAATATTATAGTACTAAAATAAATTTCTATCAAATTTCAATCATGATAATAAGTAAAATTAAATTTATAGTTAGTCTAATATCAAAGCATGTAAACATAATATATTTTATAAAATATGCAAAACTTGTCTTTCCAAGTAGTCCAACTATTTGACGGTTCCACGTAGGTTACATGTTGGCTCTCAACAAATTGTTCATCAACATAGTCATTTTATAACTCAAAAGGATCCGTAAACATTTCGCGTAAAATCAAATTATGAAGAAGGCAACATGCCATAATGGTCCTACATTGAATTTTGACGGGGTATTAAGATTTCCTTCTAAGTATTGCCCAACGACCCTTTAAAAACCTAAAAGCCCTTTCAATAACATTTCTTGCCAATGAATGTCTCATGTTAAAGAATTCTTCAGGAGTAGTTGGTTAATATCCTTCCCTCCAATCATTCAAATGGTATTTGTTGCCTTCTGTATGGTGCCAAGAAACCTTAACCATTGGTATATCCAGCATCACATAAGTAGTAATATCATATTATCGGGACAAGTGATTAAGGTCATATACAGTTAAGAAAATATAATAGGTCAATCTATTGATGATGTTAACAATTACCTTGGGGTACCTTAAACTCATTTGTTCTAGATAAAGCATCACGAAGAACTGAAAGAGCTATACCTTCTTGTCAACAAAATCAGCCCAGAAGCTATCTTGAGCTCTCTAGTAAGGATCAGAAGACAATAGTGGATCTATACCTTACGCCTACATATACAACAAAGGAATTAACATCTTTGACCAGATGATAAATATGTGAATAATGCATTAATCACATCCATTGATTTTTGGTCTCTAACAGATAACAAATTTCATATGATGTTTGGTCTATAACGGATAACTAAGGGTGTTCAATATGTCTCGCCTCTCCCTTTCTTTCAGCCTAGTCCCTCTCTCTCAAATCAAACCCTCTCCATTTCCCTCAGCTCAGACTGCCTCTCGCCTCTCCCTCTCCCTCAGCCTAGTCCTTCTCCCTTAGATCAGACCCTCTCCCTCAGCTCAGCCCCTCTCCCTCAATAGTCAGTCCATCTCGCCTCTATCTCTCCCTCATCTCAGTCCCTCTCCCTCTCCCTCAGCTCAGTACATCCTCCTCTCGCCTCTCCCTCTCCTTCAGCTCAATCCATCATCCTCTCACCTCTCCCTCTCCTTCAACTCAATCCATCCTCCTCTCCATCAGCTCAGTCCATCCTCCTCTCACCTTTCTCTCCCTCAGCTCAGTGCATCCTCCTCTCGCCTCTCCCTCTCCCTTAGCTCAGTCCATCCTCCTCTTGTATCTCCCTCTTCTTCAGCCCAGTCCCTCTCCTTCTCGCCTATCCCTCTCCTTCAGCTCAGTCCATCTCCTTCTCGCCTCTCCCTCTCCCTCAGCTCAGTCCATCCTCCTCTCACCTCTCCCTCTCTCAGCTCAGCCCATCCTTCTCTCGCCTCTCCTTCTCCCTCAGCTCAGTCAATCCTCCTCTTGCCTCTCCCTCTCCCTCAGCTCAGTCCCTCTCCCTCTCCCTCAGCTCAGTCCATCTTCCTCTCGCCTCTCCCTCTCCCTTAGCTCAGTCCATCTCCCTCTCCCTCAGTTCAGTCCATCCTCCTCCCGCCTCTCCTTCTCTCTCAGCTCAGCCCATCCTCATCTCTCCTCTCCCTCTCCCTCAGCTCAGTCCATCCTCCTCTCACTCTCCCTCTCCCTCAGCTCAGTCCCTCTCCCTCTCCCTCAGCTAAGTCCATCTTCCTCTCGCCTCTCCCTCTCCCTCAACACAGTCCATCATCCTCTCGCCTCTCCCTCTCCCCCAGCTCAGACTGTCTCTCGCCTCTCCCTCTCCCTCTTCCACAGCTCAGTCCCTCTCCCTCAGTAGTCAATCCTTCTCGCCTCTACCTCTCCCTCATATCAGTGCCTCTCCCTCACCCTCAGCTCAGTCCCTCTCACTCTCCCTTAGCTCAGTTCATCTCCCTCTCCCTTAGTTTGCACATAAACTTTGGAAGGTTCATATTTGGCATGAAACCATAGCATATGAAAGCAATAAGCATACACAAACACACACATATATCATCAGAGCAAAAATAAACCATATTCATCAAATCGAGCTACAGCTTCTATAATATAGCAACATCTTCAACTAACTTTAGCAATTTGATATGAATAAAATATATACAGAATCTTCCTAGAGCTCTAGCACCTAAAAGAGAAACTTATTCCGACTGTCAATACAAATTTATTACTCAATCCTCAAGATCAAGTTTATTCATCTGGAATGAAAAAATCAAACTTCACATCAACAAAACCAAAGCTCTCTCCTCTATCTTTTTCATTGAGGACAGTTTTACTCTTTTTTGAAAGCCACCCAATTGCAACCCTAGATCTATTGGAAATCAATTATGATTTCAGAAATTAACTAGGTCTAAATAGAAAAAAGTAGGGAGGAGAAGAAGAACGCTTCTCATGAAGCTTTGTAAAACATCGCTCTGAGTTTTTGGCCTATACAGAAAATGGAGAAGATGGAGAAGGGCAGAACGTAGAAGGGAACAGAGAGAGAAAGAGAGAGAGAGATTACCATGGGTCGCTGCTCATGAGTGAGAGGGAGAGGGGGAAGGAGGAAGCAGACGCAAACAAAACGAGAAGCCTTCGTGAGAGAGCTTACATGGGTTGCTGCTCGTGAGTGAGAGGGAGAGGGAGAAGGAAGACGCAAACAAAACACCTGGAATGGATATACCCCTCGATTTAGAGGAGTATCAAGATACCCTCAATGGAGGGTATCTTAACATTCAAGGAATATTAAAGCACCCAAAAAATTTGAACCAAACAAAGCAATCTCATACTTGCCATCATTTTTCATACATATTGCCTAATATCACCATATACCAAATGGCCCCTAACGATTTACCTAGACATTTTATGAAACATGTTGAATGGACTATAAACCAATTAGTTTAGAGCAAAGTCGTTTATCTAGCTCTAAATCTAATTGTTACACCTTAAGGGTATTTTCATAATTACGTTAATCCTAAGGTGAATACAAAACTTGACTTAGTTACTTGCAATCTTTGATATGCCAAATGAGTGAGTTCAAATTTTCAGATAATACCTTGGCTGTCGGGACCGTTATTTAACTATGTTGGAGTTGTGTGATTCACAGATATGGAATCCATGGTAAGATTTCAAAAACAACAATATCAACTTATTCTTTGTTGATGAGTGTGGGAATAAATAAATTGGGACTGATACTCGATGACATGAGTATTGAATAAGACATGGTGGTATGTACGAGACACTTCATTTATATGTCTTTCTTATTCACAGTCAATAAAAGAGTTAAGGAAATAATAACTAGAGGGGAAATGGTAATTTTACATCCCGCTCTTGTTAAAGATATTCAGGAAGGGTAATATCATAAATATAAATGTTTATTTGCACCAACAGAAAATGTAGCGCGTATAATTCATCTACATCGGACCTATAGTGGAGTCGTACGATGTCGGGATTTAATATGTTGGGAATTTATAGATATATATTAAACGGGTATTTGAATCTCATAAATTTATTCATGTGGATTCTTTTAGTCTCAGGAGTACCTCACAAGGACAAGAATGAGAAACAATATCAGTTAGACCAAAAATGTATTTTGGACCAATATTCACATCCCGAACCCATATGAGATGGGAGTAATCAACGTATTAGTGAAGAGTAAAATTAATGTTCAAATTATATATTTTATTTTCTAATTATTAGATAATTAGTAAATAAGAGATATTAATTAATTAATTGATTGGAATCAATTTAATTCATCAACTTGGACTGATGAATTTGGACACAATTTTGGCTCCTAGGGGAGATGTAAAAATCGCACATCACATTGTAGGGAGAATGAAAATTTCAATTTTATCATATCGGGGTGTATGGGTAAATTCTGTAATTGAATATAATAAGAGATTCCATTAGGGTTATCTTCAACCCTATCCCTAAGTTAAGTGTTAGTTTGAGCATAAAAGAGCCCCCCCCCCACCCCCACGACCACCACGAAAACATTGTTGCCGTCGAAGTACATTAGGGAAGAGAAAATTTTTGGTTTTTCTCTTCGAATCGTTGTTTTGAGAGCCCACACTCAATTACTACTGACATCCTTGAAAGATAAACTTCTGATTCTAATGGGTGATGTTGGTGCGAAGATCAATTGCTAGCTCTGCGAAGAACGAAGAACGCGAGATAGAAATTATATCCGGCCAAATCATAAATTCTCCATTAATTGAAAATGTATAAATTGTTTCAATCTTTTCTCGATAAATTTATATTATTATGTATGTTTATTGATTGGTTTTGTGTTCAATTGGATTAAACGTTTGTATGATTTTCTTTTAAATTCCACCAATGAACTAGTCATGGTTCATTAATTTTTCTTCAAAATCTCAAACTCGATCCAACAGTTTCAACGTTTGTTATCATATAATGATTCTTGAGACTGAGCTACTAATTCTTGGCCTAATCTTCTCATGCTTTACTGGCTCTTGGGTTCTCTAAATGTGGAGATGGGATCAATTCTATTTCTTACCATTTTCTTAAGGTTTGTGTTCGTAATGTTGCTTTGAGAAGTCATTGGGATCAAACCGCTATGGTTTGAACCGATGTTTATGTGACTTCCCTTGGATTGAGAAATCATCATGATTGAACCTTTATGCCTCGGTCTAGATGCATGGTGAGGAGTTATGGTTAGGATTGAATATCTTCTAGTTTTATCTAGGCAGTAAGATGACTCAATATTTTGAGATTGTCTTGCGATTTGTTGGTCGCATCATTTGTTGGTTTTCGAACAAAATTTGTTGAAAGTTTCCATCACGGGTTATTCGTGCTTCTTGTGTAGCTTGTTTCCTACTAATTTATTGCTTGGTTTGTAGCATGTATTAACTCTATAATATAGTTTGTTATGGCGAAGGTCTTTGCACTAGCTTTACCAGAAGGACTTTCGAGGTTGGAGGTATGCCCCATCTTCATTTCCTTAGCATTTGAAATCTTCATCTATTTGGTTAATTATGAGCTGAGAGTCATCCAATGCATATAGCTTCTACACCCCTAATTGATTGGCTATGTGTGTATCCTCATGAGCTTTGACACGTCAAGACCATATTGTTCGACATTTTCTTAGTGAGTAATGGCATTGAAAGTTGTATCCTTGTCAAAGTGCTTTCGTTCGAGCATCTGGAGATCTTAGATGCCATGGAGGCCTATCACGGTCCTTTTCCCCATGTAGGGTCTTTCTCCTAGTTATTTGAGATGAGTAGGAGGCTTCGATGGTCGTAGTCTTAGACAAGGTCTCTCATCTGAGCATTCTGTGAACTAAGGTGCCACGAAAGACCATTGTGGTCATTTTGTCCTATGTAAGGTCTCCTAGTCATCTTAGGTTAGTAGGAGGCATCATCGACTGTGGCCTTAGGTGATATCTTTTATCTGAGCATCTCGTCAACTCAGGTTCCACAAAAGATTATTGTGCTCCTTCTGCCCTATACAGGGTCTTTCTCCTAATCATTGATTGTGATCGAGAGGCCTCAATTGGCGATGGGCTTTGGATGAGGTCTTCCTTCTTAGCATTTCATGAATTTGAGTGCCACAAAAGACTATCATGATCATTTTGCCCTATGCATGGCCTTTCTCATTATCATCACAAGTGATTAAAAAGGTTTGAACTGACCATGGCCTTGGGTGAGGTCTTCTGACCAAACATTTTCATGAACTTGTGTGCTATGAAACACTATCGTGGTCCTTTTGCCTTATGCCGAATCTTTCTCTTGATCAACGGATGATCTAGAGGCCTCAGCTGACCATGGTCTTGGGTGAGTTCTTTCCCTCCAAAATTTCATGGACTCGAGTGCCATGATAGGCCATCGTGGTACTTTTCCCCTATGCAAGATCTTTCTCTTAATAATCACAGGTGATTGGGAAGCCTCAGTCGCCTGTGCCATTGGGTGAGGTCTTCGAGCATTTCATGACTGGCATGCCATGAGGAGGCCTCAACCGATTGTGGTCTTAGGCGAGGTCTTTCATCCGCACATCTTGTGAACACGGTGCCACGAAAGACTATTGTTGTCCTTTATCCGGACATCTTGTGTCTGAGTTTTTGTGTAGTCTATGGCTTTTCGAGCCCTAGGGATTAAGCTTCATCTCTCGTGTAGCCTTTTTATGCTTTGATTAGATATATTTTGTATTTCTAGGGATTCCCACCATGACTTTTGGTTTCATTTTCTATCTTCCTGTGACTAACCTCAGTCTTCCAACCTATATGCAACGTGTTTAATTGTTGTAGTGATGGAATTTAAACACTTTGACCCTATGATGAACTTTATTCAAGTACCTCTGAGGACCCTCTCATTTTAGCAAGGTTGGACTTGATACCGCACTCAAAAGTTTCATGGAGATCAAACAAATGAACCTGAACTTTGAGAGAGTGTGGGGTCTTAAAATAATGCATGTCTGAGCTATGTGGAATGTACCCGAATCTTGATAAGTTGCTCTATTTGAGATGTTGAATGATAATAACGTGATTCCCAGTCCCAAATCTTGTTAAGTCACTCTGTCTGAGATGTTGGATGATATTGATGTGATTCTCAATCCACATTAGCCAAATAATGGTAAAATTTATAAGCAATAAATCGTGTATAGTTTATGAATGATAAGTTTCCCTGAAATATGGCTTTGATTTTTTTGAATTTGTTGTGACATCTTCATTTTTATCTCAAGGTCATCCTGCCCAAGGACAATGGCATTAGGGAGCTCATCCCCTCGAATAAATAACACCATGTGGACTAGATCACACAGGTCACATATTGGGAGCACACAATCATTGACGTGGCGTATGGGTGTTTGGGCTTTGGTCACACATCGAAAAAAGGTGTAGAAGAATGTGCCCGAACACGGACTAACACATAGGCGTGGTCACAATTGCTTGCACGGTCCGTGGAGTGGTACGGACGTAGATTCTTTGTTGGGCACGCACTAGTGTTTGGCACAGTTGTGGGCATGTACTGGTGTAGTCTATCCTTTGTCCGTTGTAAATATTCAATCATCTTGGGATCCTTTGCCGCATATTCTTCTAGGACTTGTTTAACAATTAGCATAGAATCACAACCAAATTTAAATTTCGTTACCCTCAGCTCATGTAGCATTTTGATTACTACTATTAGTATTTCGTACTCAACTTCCTATTTGAGTCTTAGAAACATAGGACAAGGATTATTCCAAGGTCCCCCCCCCCCCAAAGGGGTTTTGATGACAACTCCAGCTCCTACTCCACGGCTGTTTAACGTGCCATCCATGAATATGAGCCAACGGTCATTTTTCATTCTCCCTATATTTTATTCGTTCTGAGGTTCCTCTTCACTTGTGAAGTCTGTGATGAAGTCCACCAGCATTTGTCCTTTCACCGGCATTCTGGATTCATATTCGGATTTCATATTGCCCCAACTCGATGACCCACTTCGCTAACCTTCCACTTATCTTGGGAGAGTGTAGCAGACTTCTGATGGGTGTATTTGTTAACATTATGATTATATTGGGATTGAAACTAGGGTTTTAGTTTTCTTATCGTTGCTACAACCGCTAGTATCAGCTTCTCCATTCTTTTATACCGCGTTTCAGCCTCTGCGAGACCATTGCTCTTGAAATACACTATTTTTTGCAGCTTTCTTCCTCTCTTATCAGAACGACACCCACCATTGTTTGTGATGTTGCAACATATCAGAGCAATTCTTCTCCCGAGAGAGGTTTAGATAGGAATGGTGGACACAAGGTACTCTTTGATCTTATTGAAAGCTTCTTCCCATTATTCGCGGAGTCCTTTTTAAGCTTTGTGAATAATGATTTGTATTTATCTGTTGATCTGGATAGGAATCTATTCAAGGTTGCTACTTTTCCCGTTAGACTCTATATTTCCTTGTGAGTCCTTGGGGACTGCATTTTTATGACTCTTTTCACTTGGTTTGGGTGGACTTCCATTCCTCATTACGTGACCAGGTGACCATGGAACTTCCTAGCGGAAACTCCGAACGTGCATTTCTCGAGGTTCAACTTCACTGCTTTTCCTCAAGATTGAAAAGGCCTTAAATAAGTTCTATATGAGGTCTTGTAGTTTCTTACTTTTGAGCAACGTGACATCCACGTATACTTCCATCATCGTACCGATTCGATCATGAGAAAATTTATTTACCAGTCTATGGTACAACGCACTTTCATTTTTCAATCTAAACAGCATCACATTACAACAGAAAATATCTTATTCAGTCATAAAGTAAGATTTTTCCTGGTAAGATTGGAACATGTCCAAACGTGACATCCACCATCTTATGTATCATTGGCAACGCATAGTCATCCTTTGAGCAGGCTTTATTTAGGTCTGTGAAATCCATGCATATCCTCCATTTCTCGTTCTTTTTTTCACCACACCATGTTCGAAGCCATTTCGAATAATCGGCCTCCTTAATGAAGCCTTCACTCAAGAGTTTCTCAACTTCTTCTTTAATCACTGCATTTCGTTCCAGTGCGAAGCTTCTTTGTTTCCGCTTCACTTGTTTAAGAGAGGGGTCAATATTCAATTTATGACAAATAATTTCCTCAACATTACCTGACATCTCTTAGGCCGTGCTTGCAAACACATATTTGTTCCTCCTTAAGAAATCCATTAGCTCATCTTTCTCCCTCTTGCTGAGTTAGGCACCTATCCAGGTCACCTTCTCATTTCCATCTCCCAAGGATACCAGTTCTGCTCTTTTGCTGCTGCATACCTGAAAAAAGATGACTCGTCTTGCTATTGATACGCTTTTGTAACTTTCTATCTATTCCTGTTGATTCTTTATCCTTTTCCATTGGCAGTACGCTTGATAGATTCTAGGGACAATACAAAACAGCACCGAGCGACAGCCTGGTCTCCTCTAATTGTCTTAATCTTACTTGAAGATGGGTATTTAAGCACCTAATCATACGTTGACCGAACAGCTTTCATTTTGTGCAATCATGTTCTTCCCATATGCATTGTATGGGGAGGTGCATCTACTACTGCAAACTCGTCAAATGGTAGGATGATTCGCTTTCATCAGAACTACTTAAATTTCAAAAGCTTCTAGAACAATTTGGTGGATATTCTGTTGTATGATCGTTTCATCTAAAGAAATGCAGCTGTTGTAAATCTTTCAAATTGTGTGGAATGGAAAAAAATTTCAAAAGGTGTGAAATTATAAAACTAAAAATAATAGAAATCATACATGTGTATAGGGTAAATTTGAAATTAACTAAAAATAATTAGACATTTCTACCTTCGGGTATACCACCCCATCTAATAAGTTGATTTTATTACACAGATTCCTATTTGGGGATAATGATCGCCTGTCTGCTCTCCAACTTCCTCTTCTTTGTAATATTTCGCAATATATTCTTTTGATATACTCGTACTCCTGTAGTAAAGTGTCCCTGTCACTATAGCTCCCTTCCATGTGTCTCTAACCGTTAAATACTGCATTCGAATCCGTTAAGAGTTTAAGAGATGCAACTGTTAGATATTGTATGTAAATTGTAAGATTGTATTCAAGAGATACAATTTGGTAGCTTTCTATTAAAGGGTCGTCTCACCTAAAGAACTGCAACTGTTATAAATTTTTTAAAGGGCGTAAAATCGTAGAACTAAAACCAATAGAAACTAGACACATAAGTGAAGGATAAAATTGTAAGTAAAAAATTAGATACAAATGGTAAAAAAAAGTCTCACTTCATTATTCTTTTAATATAGTAATAAAAAAGTTTCTCAACTCATCGTTTCTTTGAATACAGTTTTGATATTAAATAATTAGGAGGAATAACCAAATATCACCTTTATATATGCCTTCCTTTTTTGTCAATGTTACAATCCTATAAGAAATGAAATAACTCAAACCCACCGGCTTGTGAGACTTGAGCAAAATACCAACAACCCTGGGCTCCCGGGGCTGGTTGTCTTAAGTTGTGACAGAAGAAGTGACTTGATTATGAACTGAATTATAACTCAAATCACAACAAGAAACCAAGTCCCTTAAAGGAATTGTCAAAATTTTAGCACAACTTGCTACAAATAGCATTACTCAATTCTCTAACATGGACCAAATAAAGATTAAAAATCAGGGTACGAGCCAAAAATCATCACTTGCTAGGACCAATCGCCTCCAGACATTTGATTCAAGATTCAGGTAAACACAGATACAATATTAAGATACGAATGGAATCTTATGCATGTCATATAGGGAAAAAGATAACCTATATGTTTAATAAAGATGACAATGAACCACAGGAACTGAACTCAATAGTAATAATAGGGTTACTGAAAACTCAAGCCCTTAAGATTCAAGCTGCAGCAGTTTTCTGATTTGGCTTGAACACATACTTGATAAGAGATTCCTTGATGGGCAAGAGGTGGGGGAATTCTTTCTTCAATTTGGATGCATCAAGCTCATTGTTGCTTCTAGGGGCAACAATCACCTTAGCCTGCTCCTCAAGATTGAAGTTCTTCCATGTGAAGCTGGGGTCTATGTATTCACGGTACATCTCTAAGATCTCATTGTGGCTGACTACTCCGGGATTTGTGAAGTTCCAGATTCCGGTGAGGTTTCTCTTTGCCATCTCGATCGAAATCGGAAGTAGTTCGTCCAAGATTGTCATCGAGTTAGGAATGTTAACAACTTTCTCGTATCGGGTTATCTTTGTAATGAAGTTGCGAGGGTTGGATAAGTCGGAGGAGATGGGCATTCTAACTCGCAGGGTACAGACATTCTCATAATTCTTCAGCAAGTCTTCCACCTTTCAAACATGAAGCGAGAGAAGATCAAAACTTGGTAAATTTCACAATTAGTGCATCCATTCATCATTAATCTACACAACTTTACAAAAAAGGGGTCGTTTTTAATTGGATTACATTGTAATTAGGATGGATCGACACTCGACAGTTCCAAATTGAAATTTGACATAGATACCACAAAAGAATCAATCACTCAAATCCATACATTAAAAGACATTAACCATTATAGCATTAATTCACATTGTCGTCTTCATTCACTATATAGCAAAAAAGAAGCAATCACTACAATCCCTATATTTAAATTCGATTACAGTCAAATCAAGATGGACCGACAGCTCACCATTGAAATTATGACATAGATTTCACAAAAGAATCAATCACTCCAATCCATACATTAAAAGACATTACCATTATAGCATTAATTCACATTGTCGTCTTCATTCACTATATAGCAAAATGGTCCTCGATTCTGATCGAAATAGGAAGCCATACAAAACTAAGATTTCATAATCATTACCAGATTTTCTTCCAAACAATTAGCAGATTTCATAATCATTGAAAAATAGCGTAAATTAAGGAGCTCACCATGGCCTTAGTCTTGGAATAGAAGGAACCAATAAAATTGGGGGTGTCTTCCTCCTTGAACCCTATACCAGTACCGATCGGATGACGCGAATCGTACTCAAATATACAGCCAGTAGCGTAGTTAATGAGGACGATCCCTCTTTCTCTGCAAACATCGGCCAGAGTCAAAGTTCCGACCACGTTAGTTCTAATGGTCTCGACCTTATGAGATTCGCACCAGTCCACGTTAGGACGGCCGGTGACTCCAGCTGCGTTAAAGACGTGAGTCGGTTTCACGGCGGTGATATCAGCTTCCAGAGATGCACGGTTCTCTAAGCGCCCGGATCCATATGTATAATCGATCCCATCAGCTTCACAGAGCTTTCCTAGTAAACCGCCAATCCAGCCAGTACGGCCATAGATCAAGAACTTTAAAGGCTTGTCCGATGCTGCACCGCCGTTAGCTTGGATACCCATCAGATTCAGACACACACAGAGAGAGAGAGAGAGAGAGAGAGAGAGAGAGAGATGAATCGTGAATATACCTTTGTAGCACATTACACCTAATATATAAACGAATGTGTTTGAATATCAGCCGTTGATGCTACCAACTTGATTTTTTATTCTTTTAGATTTAACCATAAGAAGAAAATAAAATCAATTTGAACGATTGATCATAATTTATAATTAGGTTAATATTATAATACTTGGTCATAATATCAATTTATCTCTTTAAAAAAAATTTTAAATTCATCATCAACTTTCTTCATCTATCAATTTATTTTTTTTATCATTAAATGATCTTAAATAATAATCACATGTAAAGTACAAACTTATTTTTTTTCAATTTTACTCATTTATTCAAATCTTCCTTAAAGCTGAAATCTTATTCACATATTCATTGCATAATTGTTGGTCAAGGTGGTATCAGAACTTTTCTATACTGTAAATGCCATAAATGATCTATAAAGGTAACTCAAGAAGCAGAAAATCAAATATAAACAAGACTACCAATATTTTTGTAAACATCATCCTTTTCGCTGAAGTACATGATATTAATCATTTATAATAGCCAGATAAATATATCTTTTTTTTTAACTTAAGTATTTTATAACTCTTTTTGAAAATAATAAATTTTATCTCGCCCATTAACTTTCAATCTTCTCTCATCATTTTTTCTTTCTTAATGTACATGTCAAATCAATTTAATAATATTTTATTCTTCTTCTATTTTTTATTTTTTACGAAACTTTTTCTTTTACTTAAAGAATTTAAGTAATTTTTTATGACTACTGAACCCTTCAACTAATTATTTTTTTTTGTCAGTTAACATTCATACACTAGGCGACTATTTGAAGGGTTCAAGTAGTTGTTCATGACTACTTGAAGAGTTCAAATAGTTATTTTTTATTGTCAGTCAATTAATCATACATCAGGTGACTACTTGAAGAGTTTAAGTAGTTGATTATGACTGCTTGAACTCTTCTAGTAGTTGTTTATGATTATTTGAAGGGTTCTATTAGTTGTTTATTTTTTGTCAGTCAATTACTCATACACCAAGATTCGAGTAGTTGTTTGTAACTATTTGAAGGGTTCAAGTAGTTGTTTGTAACTATTTGAAAGGTTCAAGTAGTTCTTTGTCATTACTTGGAGAGTTCTAATAGTTGTTATTTTTTGTCAGTCAATTACCTATACACCAGGTGATTACTTGAAGGGTTTAAGTAGTTGTTTATGACTACTTGAACCTATCAAATAGTTATTTTTTGTTTGATTAGTTAGCAACTCATACACTAGTGACTACTTGAAGGTATCAAGTAGTAATTTTATACTACTTGAACCCTTCGAGTAGTTTTTCTTCACTTGAAGTCTAATTTCCAGTAAGCAAATAACTACTTAAGAGCTCAAGTATTAAGTTTTTAGTACTTGAATATTTCAAGTATATTTTTCTCTTGAAAATTGATATCTAGTGAGCTCGTCACTCACTACTTAAAGGGTTCAAGTAGTAATTTTATACTACTTGAACCCTTCAACTGGTTTTTTTCTTTTGAAGTATATTGGCCAGTAAGCAAAAACTACTGAAGGATTTAAGTAGTTAGTTTTTACTACTTGAACCCTTCAAGTAGTGCGGATTTTACAGGACAATAAACTTCAGGAGGAAAAAACACTACTTGAAAGGTCTAAGTAGTACAAAAGCTACTACTTGATGTAGCGAAAATCTCAACAAAACTCTAACAATACCAAAAGGCCGTTGAATCATGCATGATTTCCAGCAATCAATCTTCTAAAACATGTTGAATCCTATAAAAATGCCTAAAATTAAGATCGAAATAACTTCCAAGCCTCCAAAAGTATGAAAATATGTTTTCGGTTCAAGTAATCAAATACAATTACTTGAACCATTCAAGTAATATTTTTTTACTACCAGAATCAAACTCACTACTTGAAGGGTTCAAGTAGTTAGATACAACTACTTGAACCCTTCAAGTAATATATTCTTTTACTTCTAGAATCAAAATCACTAATTGAAGGGTTCAAGTAGTCAGATACAACTACTTGAACCGTTCTAAGTAATTTTTTTTATTTCCATAATCAAAATCACTACTTTAAGGGTTTAAGTATTTAGATACAACTACTTGAACCTTTCAAGTAATATTTTTTTTACTTCCAGAATCAAAATCACTACTTGAAGAGTTCGAGTTGTCAGATACAACTACTTGAACCATTCAAATAATATTTTATTTACTTCTAGAATCAAAATCACTACTTGAAGGGTTCAAGTAGTCAAATACAACTACTTGAACATTTCAAGTAATATTTTTTTTACTTTCAAAATTAAAATCAGTACTTAAAGGGTTCAAGTTGCCAAATACAACTACTTGAACCCTTCTAAGTAATATTGTTTTACTTCTAGAATCAAACTCACTACTTAAAGGGTTCAAGTAGTCATTTTTAACTACTTGAACCCTTCAAGTAGTTTTTTTCCTCTTGAAGTTTGTTGTCCAGTAACCTCGTCACTACTTAAAGAGTTCAGTAGTGATGCGGACGGTGCAATTTTAGAATTTCTAGAACAAATAGATCGTGACACGCGCCGATCAACTTTCAGATGGCATAACTTTTGTCTCGGGGGGGATCCACATGGTTTGTAAGATATCAAATCGAAACTTATTCAGAGATGTACATTTGTAATGGGATTTACCCGACGTAGCCTAGACCCTTCAAGTAATATATTCTTTTACTTCTAGAATTAAAATCACTACTTGAAGGGTTCAAGTAGTCAGATACAACTACTTGAACCGTTCTAAGTAATTTTTTTATTTCCATAATCAAAATCACTACTTTGAGGGTTCAAGTATTTAGATACAACTACTTGAACCCTTCAAGTAATATTTTTTTTACTTCCAGAATCAAAATCACTACTTGAAGGGTTCGAGTTATCAGTACAACTACTTGAACCCTTCAAATAATATTTTATTTACTTCTAGAATCAAAATCACTACTTGAAGGGTTCAAGTAGTCAAATACAACTACTTGAACATTTCAAGTAATATTTTTTTTACTTTCAAAATTAAAATCAGTACTTAAAGGGTTCAAGTTGCCAAATACAACTACTTGAACCCTTCTAAGTAATATTGTTTTACTTCTAGAATCAAACTCACTACTTAAAGGGTTCAAGTAGTCATTTTTAACTACTTGAACCCTTCAAGTAGTTTTTTTTCCTCTTGAAGTTTGTTGTCCAGCAATCTCGTCACTACTTAAAGGGTTCAGTAGTGATGCGGACGGTGCAACTTTAGAATTTCTAGAACAAATAGATCGTGACGCACGCCGATCAACTTTTAGAGGGCATAACTTTTGTCTCGGTGGGATCCACATGGTTTGTAAGATATCAAATCGAAACTTATTCAGAGATGTACATTTGCAATGGGATTTACCCGACGTAGCCTAGACCCTTCAAGTAATATATTCTTTTACTTCTAGAATCAAAATCACTAATTGAAGGGTTCAAGTAGTCAGATACAACTACTTGAACCCTTCAAGTAATATTTTTTTTACTTTCACAATCAAAATCACTACTTGAAGGGTTCGAGTTGTCACATACAACTACTTGAACCCTTCAAATAATTTTTTATTTACTTCTAGAATCAAAATCACTACTTGAACGGTTCAAGTAGTCAAATACAACTACTTAAACATTTCAAGTAATATTATTTTTACTTTCAGAATCAAAATCAGTACTTGAATGGTTCAAGTAGTTGTATTTGATTACTTGAACCCTTTAAGTACTGATTTTGATTCTGGAAATAAAAAAATATTACTTGAAATGTTCAATTAGTTGTATTTGACTACTTGAACCCTTCAAGTAGTGATTTTGATTCTAGAAGTAAATAAAATATTATTTGAAGGGTTCAAGTAGTTGTATCTGACAACTCGAACCCTTCAAGTAGTGATTTTGATTCTGGAAGTAAAAAAAATATTACTTGAAGGGTTCAAGTAGTTGTATATGACTACTTGTTCCCTTCAAGTAGTGATTTTGATTCTAAAAGTAAAAAAAAATATTACTTGAAGGGTTCAACGACTACTTGAAGCTTTCAAGTAGTGAGTTTGATTCTAGAAGTAAAACAATATTACTTAGAAGGGTTCAAGTAGTTGTATTTGGCCATTTGAACCCTTAAAGTGCTGATTTTAATTTTGGAAGTAAAAAAAATATAACTTGAAATGTTCAAGTAGTTGTATTTGACTACTTGAACCCTTCAAGTAGTGATTTTGATTCTAGAAGTAAATAAAAATATTATTTGAAGGTTTCAAGTAGTTGTATCTGACAACTTGAACCCTTCAAGTAGTGATTTTGATTCTAAAAGTAAAAACATATTACTTGAAAGGTTCAAGTAGTTATATCTGACTACTTGAACCCTTCAAGTAGTGATTTTGATTATGGAAATAAGAAAATTAGTTAGAATGGTTCAAGTAGTTGTATCTGACTACTTGAACCCTTCAAGTAGTGATTTTGATTCTAGAAGTAAAAAAAAATATTACTTGAAGGGTTCAACGACTACTCGAAGCTTTCAAGTAGTGAGTTTGATTCTAGAAGTAAAACAATATTACTTAGAAGGGTTCAAGTAGTTGTATTTGGCCATTTGAACCCTTAAAGTACTGATTTTAATTTTGGAAGTAAAAAAAATATAACTTGAAATGTTCAAGTAGTTGTATTTGACTACTTGAACCCTTCAAGTAGTGATTTTGATTCTAGAAGTAAATAAAAATATTATTTGAAGGTTTCAAGTAGTTGTATCTGACAACTTGAACCCTTCAAGTAGTGATTTTGATTCTAAAAGTAAAAACATATTACTTGAAAGGTTCAAGTAGTTATATCTGACTACTTGAACCCTTCAAGTAGTGATTTTGATTATGGAAATAAAAAAATTAGTTAGAATGGTTCAAGTAGTTGTATCTGACTACTTGAACCCTTCAAGTAGTGATTTTGATTCTAGAAGTAAAAGAATATATTACTTGAAGGGTTCAAGTAGTTGTATCTAACTACTTGAACGCTTCATGTAATGAGTTTGATTCTGGTAGTAAAAAAATATTACTTGAATGGTTCAAATAGTTGTATTTGAGTACTTGAACCCTTTAAGTACTGATTTTGATTCTGGAAGTAAAAAAATATTACTTGAAATGTTCAAGTAGTCAGATACAACTACTTGAACCCTTCAAGTAATATTTTTGTTTTACTTTTAGAATCAAAATCACTATTTAAAGGGTTCAAGTAATCAAATACAACTACTTAAACCATTCAAGAAATATTTTTTTACTACCAGAATCAAACTCACTGCTTGAAGGGTTCAAGTAGTTAGATACAACTACTTGAACCCTTCAAGTAATATATTCTTTTTCTTCTAGAATCAAAATCCCTACTTGAAGGGTTCAAGTAGTCAGATACAACTACTTGAATCGTTCTAAGTATTTTTTTTAATTCCATAATCAAAATCACTAGTTAAAGGGTTCAAGTAGTCAGATAAAACTAATTGAACATTTCAAGTAATATTTTTTTTACTTCCAGAATCAAAATCACTACTTGAAGGGTTCGAGTTGTCAGATACAACTACTTGAACCCTTCAAATAATATTTTATTTACTTCTAGAATCAAAATCACTACTTGAAGGGTTCAAGTAGTCAAATACAATTACTTGAACATTTCAAGTTATATTTTTTTACTACCAGAATTAAAATCAGTATTTGAAGGGTTCAAGTGGCCAGATACAACTACTTGAACCCTTTTAAGTAATATTGTTTTACTTCTCGAATCAAACTCACTACTTGAAAGCTTCAAGTAGTTGTTGAACCCTTCAAGTAATATTTTTTTTACTTCTAGAATCAAAATCACTACTTGAAGGGTTCAAATTGTCAGATAAAACTACTTGAACCCTTGAAGTAATATTCTTTTTACTTTCAGAATCAATATCACTACTTGAAAGGTTCAAGTGGTCAAATACAACTACTTGAACCCTTCTAAGTAATATTTTTTTTACTTCGAGAATCAAACTCACTACTTGAAGGGTTCAAGTAATTGTTTATAACTACTTGAACCCTTTAAGCAGTTGATTTGATTATGACAGTAGTAAATCAGAGACCACTTGACTGAAAAAGAATGGGTCACAGGATCTCGAAGAAGTAGAAAAAATTAAAATAAGAAGAAGATAAAGAAGATAAGAAGAAGCAGCAAAAAAAGAATAAAAGAAGAAGATAAAGAAGATAAAGAAGAAGTAGAAGAAGAAGAAGAAGAAGAAGAAGAAGAAGAAGAAGAAGAAGAAGAAGAAGAAGAAGAAGGAGAAGAAGACGAAGAGAGAAGAAGATGTTTTTTGTTGAAGAAGAAGAGAGAAGAAGCTTGAAATGAGAACTAAGAGTGGGGGAGTGGGTACTTGTCAACCATGATTTATTTGATCTTTACATGGGGAAGGGAAAAGAAATTATGAGAAAAGAGGGAGTTGCCATGCTTGATGTTGATAATGGATAGCCAGGAGTATAAAATTCTTTATTTTTAGAAAGGGGTATAAAAATCCTATCCAAAAATGAAAAGGGTACTATAAAGGGTTATTTGAAATACCATTTTAAATTTGGCTAAGTAATTCTCCACTCATTTTTATAAATAAAGAATTTTATACCCCTAGTCCACTAACGTCACATCATCATGTGTGATATCTCTCTTCTCTCATCCTTTCTTGAGCCTTTTTTAAGGTCAAAAAAATAAGAGAAAATAAACGTTTAGTATTTTAAGGGTTCAAGTACTACTTGAACCCTTCAAGTAATTTTTTTGTCAGTCAACAACTCATACACCAGGTGACTCGAAGGGTTCAAAAAGTTATTTTTTTTGTCAGTCAACAACTCATACACCAGGTGATTCCTTGAAGAGTTCAAGTAGTTGCTTATGACTACTTGAACCCTTCATGTAGTTATTTTTTATTTTGTCAGTCAGCAACTCAAATACCATGTGACTACTTGAAGGGTTCAAGTAGCATTTTATAAATACTTGAGCCTTTTTTACCTTTAAAAAATAGGAGAAAATGAACGTTGAGTACTTGTAGGGTTCAAGTAATCATAGAAAGCTATTTGAATACTTCAAGTAGTCAAAAAAAATTATTTGAACCCTTCAAATAGTCACTTGGTAATTGGGTTACTGACTGACAAAAAAACCACTTGAACGGCTCAAATAGTCATAAACAACTATTTGAACTCTTCAAGTAGTCACCTAGTGTATGAGTTGTTGACTGGAAAAAAATAACTCCTTGAACCCTTAAAATAGTCATAAGTAACTACTTGAACCCTTCAAGTAGTCATAAGTAACTACTTGAAGTAACTACATGAACCCTTCAAGTAATCACCTGGTGTATGGTTTTTGACTGACAAAAAAAACTACTTGAACCCTTCAAATAGTCATAAAAAATTACTTGAACCTTTCAAGTATTCATAAACAATTACTTGAACCCTTCAAGCAGTGATTTTGATTATGAAAGTCAAAAATAAGTAATTACTTGAAGGGTTCAAGTAGTTGTATCTGACTACTTGAACCCTTCAAATAGTGATTTTGATTCTGGAAGTCAAAAGTAATTACTTGAAGGGTTCAAGTAGTAGTATTTGACTACTTGAACCCTTCAAGTAGTGATTTTGATTCTGAAAATCAAAATAAGTAATTACTTGAACGGTTCAAGTAGCTGTATCTAGCTACTTGAACGGTTCAAGTAGTTGTTTATGACTACTTGAATAGTATTGCATCATTTTGCTTTAAGTTATGATCTTTGAAATATTGCATTCTTATCTCGGTAGGAGTATTAATATTTGATTATGCCCTCAACCATTCACCGTATCTAAACTCCTCATATTTTCCTTAAGATTCTCTTCCTAGGGCAGTTTCTAATGTCATGTAATATAACTCCACAATCAGAGCATAATTGAGGAAGACACTCATACTTAAATTCAACCTACATAGGCGGTTTTTCTCTCATTTTCACCCAAATTCCTGCCTTAAACAGATTTTCAATATCAAATAGCACCTTCACTCTAACTGATCTTGCTAGATTTCCAAATGTAGAACAATTGTCAATATCCACCAGTCCCTATTTGTGCAGCCAATGTTGTGACTATAGGATTTGTAGCCAAATCTCGAGGGAGATCTTGAATCTCGATCCATTTTGGACAGTCGTTAAATTCCATTTAAAAAATTTGAGTGCTTGTTTCATACTTCTTTGGAGTCAAAAGACTCCCATTAAAACTCCATGGGCTCATAATATCAATTCTATCAACATCTGAAACACTCCTAACCTTAAAGAAGAGATTCTTATCTAAGACTTTAATATCTAATCCATCTTCCACCCCAACTTTTCCTCGAGACATTCAACATTGTGGTAAAATTAGCAGCTCTATTCAAAATTAAGTTCCCTACTAATCAAGTCTCCTGGATTTTATTGCTTTCTTGAAACAGCTCATCTAGGTCCAGCAGGTTATCAAATTTTCCACAGAATTGCTCCATTAAACCAAAGAAAGCCAAGATTACTGAAACCAAAGAAAGGATAAAGAGTTGCCTACTATCTGCTTTGATATTGCTGGAAAAAAAAAAAAATTGATCCTTCAAGAAGACAGATAAGGACCATGAATCCTTCGCAGGAGAGAAAATAGTTGGAAACTTGATAATTAATTTTGGTTTGTAGAGGAACAAATTATAGCTAGAGAAAAGGCTAAAAAAATTTGTATTGATATGATATTAACATCAAACCAAACTCCAGTCATATATGAAGTAATATAGGGAAGAAAAACACTTTAAAAGATTAACCAATGGCATAATGATTCATCTGTTCTTAGGTCTTAACAATCCATATTAATTTTGAAATACTTTTTTATTCATTTATGTAAAGACTTAACTTAAGCTGTTGATTTAGATCTCAACAGTACAAGTCGAACAAAATTCATCTCATATCATCAATAAGTGATTCAAATTCATCGCAACTAAATATAATTAAGAGGATGTCATGTTTTCCTAAAATCATGTGCAAATTTAAGAATATTAAAAAAAACTTTCCGATCTTAAAGATCATGGCAAGCATAAAATTGACATCACCCATATAAAACTAATGATTTGTTTAGCAAAAAAAATGTTGATTAGAATGCAATGCTTCATGGTGTTTTTTAAATTTATTTTTGCTCTTTAATTTGCTGGCTTTGAATTGTCGGTTTGGCTGGAAATTTATTAGTTTTTTTTTTGAACGGAAGTTTATTAGTTGATGATACACATCTGTCCCATTACTCTCAACTATTACTGGATGTGCTCCTCACTTTAGGATGCATGACAGTGCTAGCGTTGATTTAGTGGGCCGAACAAACAATTTTCTTAGTTTTCTTGAACCCAATTTTCTTTCAAATTATACAAAAAGAATAACAAAATATTAAAAACTACAATGCTCCTCAGCATGATCACCTTCTTGGTTTTTGCATAAACCTTTTATAAGGCCATTGACTATGACCACTGATGAGTGTATTGTAACTAATGTGATCAGGCTTAATCCCCCTTCTCTTCATCTAATCAAGAAATGCCCGAGCTTCTTTTGCTTGTCCCTCCCTGCATTGCCATTGCATTATGGCATTGAAAGTCACTTCATAGGGAGAACAACTTATATCACCTTTATAAAGATAATATCTTCAATCTCACTCCACCCACATCAATTTCTTTTATTAAATTGTTGATTATTTATTCTCTTAGCTTAGTTATATAACAAAGTTGAACATATTTAGATGAAATTCTTTTTCAATATTAACTTGACGTAGAAGAAAAACAGTTTTCACTACCCAAACTAAATTAAACTAACAACTAACAATTTAGTTTAGCTTGGTTTGTAAACATATAATTGGTTTTATGGGGATCACTTGATCACAAAACTTACTAGATTGATTTGGTTAAAAAGTCCATCTAAAACCAAAGGCGTCCAATGAACCCCCCCCCCCCCAAGTATATTGATCATTCAACCATTTCACATCAATGAGTCACTTATCTCAGCACATAACCGTAAAAATATTGTAGTCTTTGTCTCGTCCTTAAGTTTTCCCTTAATGTGATATTTTTCATATCTATAACATCTTAAGAGCTCATTATTTTAAAACTTTTGAAGTCGAAAAATGCTCCTAATTTATTTAGATAAATTGACTTTTGACTATATCACTTAGTTGCACACGATGTTAAATGTCAGATGCATTCCCACTACCACACATTCCCATTGTGATGAGGAGTTTAAAATGAACATTCATTCACATTCTACGAAGAGTTTAAAAAAGTATGTAGTTAAACAATGAGAGGATCTTATTTAATTAAATGTAATCTATGTCTGACTTTGAGAGTAACTATTAATGTTTTGACTCTTTCTCTTTACTGAGGAAATTTTATATGTATTTTGTATTGTAATCGGTGGAGAAGAAGAAGGTTTTGCGTCTCCAAGCTCCACATCCTGTGGATTTTGAGATTTTAACTATATGCAAGGTATGATTTCTTTCTTGTTACCATTAGTTTGAGTTAATATCTAGAAAGTTTGACTTATATTGTCGATCCTTCAAGTTAGATTATGTAAATTTAAAAGGTTTTGCCAAACAGGAAGAGGAGAAGTAGAGACTTTTTTTCTCCAAGGTTAGAAGTTGATTTAATTAAGAGAAATTATTTTAGATTTTTTTTACAGAGTGAGAAGGTATTATTTGAGGGGAGAAAAAGTTGATGTAATGAGTATTTTCTTAAAAGTCACATATGTGTGCATTGTGTCATGAATCCCAGCTCATGCGCTTTCTAGCTCTCAAGTTCCACCTTGAGTAGACCAGATCAAGATAGGTAGACCAGGTCAAGTCAAATGGACAAGACCAAGATATGCGGATAAGGTCAAGTCAGATGGACAAGTAGAGTGGAGCAGGTCAAGTCAAGCAGACTAGATCAAGTGGGGTGGACCAGGTCGAGTTGGGTAGACTAACATAGGTCTGGTCATGATTTGGATGTCATAGAATCTTCCATGTGGTGGGAAGTGAATGGACCACCACAAAGTATGTCATCAATCATCACATGTCATGTCAGCACCACATATATCAAGTCACCATCA
The DNA here is from genome assembly GCA_003255025.1 of Datisca glomerata. Lineage (NCBI taxonomy): Eukaryota > Viridiplantae > Streptophyta > Magnoliopsida > Cucurbitales > Datiscaceae > Datisca > Datisca glomerata. The sequence continues at coordinate 1,391,561 of QANY01010576.1, forward strand.
TCATTATCACCCAATAAATATCATGTGTGGAATCTAGTTAGTGGACCACTTCATCTTTATGTCTTGGTTGTTGCTCGCCATGTCAGAAGCATCACCTTTATCTCTCAATCGTCGCCTTCCATATCAGAATTTTCTCTTTTATGTCAGCTCGAGTCAAGTCATATTCAATGTCACCTCTCCTCAAACTAAAAAGAATGCTGGGGAATATTCTTAACGCTTCTTATGTAAGCTTTATCAAGTTTTTACCTCCTCTATAAATACCCCATCTAACTATTTGGAGAGGTAAGTCTAGCTCGTCCTTAGCTTTATACTATGTTAAATTCTACATAAATTTTTACTTACGCATTAAAGGCTCTTTGACAAGGTCTCTACCCCGTTGGTGTGAACTTGTCCTTGAGTTCATTGTCGTCCTTTGTGTGAAAGAGATCAAGTTTCTCAAGGTGAAGCAGGTAAGCAAGGTATTTTTTAGCATCAACCATTGGTGCCATCTGTGGGACCAATGTAAAGGAAAAATTTTACAATTGAGAAATAACAAAATAAATATAAAAGAGAGAATTAACAAATATATTTATGATTGCTCCTTTAAAATTAGTTTTTGGTGTTACATAATCCTATATTTATAGGTTCTCAATTTGTTTTATAGACTTTGATACACTTTATCTATTTATAACTAAAAATGGGATCAGAAGAATATTATCCTTTGACTTAATCATAAATATCAACTCAAGTTGATCTTGCCCGTTCATTTTATATGATGGTTGAATGCTTCTAGTAGCCACATTAGCAATTCATTTCATTTTCTCTTATTGGCTTTCAACTTCCCTTTTTCGTCATGTGGCAGTTGTTCTTGATTATTTTCCTTTCAATTGCACCTATCGTATTTAGCGTTATCGAAGCATCAATATACAATAGTATTTTGAAAAACAGGGACTTGTGTTTGGGTGAAAAAGACACGATCATCATTTCCTTTGGTTTGCTTTTCTTAAATTTTCATGGTGCATGCTTCAGTCAATCAAATGCTTCATCTCTTCATCTTCCTTACAATGGTCACTTCTCTCTACGCATATCTTTCGAAGGTTTTTCTCCCTAGTCTTATTAAGGTTTTATTAAACGGAGGATCCACATTGTATTCATTTTATTTCTGCTTCATCCGTATTATTACCTTTCATTGAGACTAATCTGTTAACTACATGTGTTCGTGAGGCGTGTGCTAGCATATTCACCTTATGCCCAATTAATTTCAACTTGCTCGCGTCCATTTTGACGGCTCGCCTTCTTTCGTTCTTTTAACGCGTCTCGGTGTGAAGTGATAGGAGGGTGTTGTTCTGATTTCTATGAGTGTCTCATTATGGTATTGACGTTGCTCACACTCATCAGTCATGAGTCACGTCTCTTCAAATCCCATTTTAATATTTGGTTCAAATCCGCATCTTTAAAAGCTTCAGTTCCTCTCCCATTTGGCCATTGCGCTCATATTAGCTTTCTTCTTTGTAACTCTTTCTTCTACTCATTTCCTTCTTCTCTTCTTCTACATTTATCCATTTCTGAGTCTATTTTCTCCCCCTCCATTCCCATAAACTCCAATGAGTTTAATGAGTTCATGAGAGTTTATGCTCATACTTTTCCAAATGGTGTCCATTGCAACTTAGGAGAAAATGGTGCAACGGCCCTTCCCTGTAGACATCCAGTAGAAATTACATTACACCCCATGTGTATATATCTAGGGTTTAGGATCCCAACGTGTTGCCATTGTTTCAAGAATTTTTTCACCACTATAATTTTACCACATCTCAGTTTACCGAGAATATTTATAGGGTTTGACTATGTTTTGAGTCGATGAACAGACTTTTTTATTTGAATTTAAGCTTTCTAGAATTTAGGATGACCTACATGGTCAAATCTAGAGGTGGAAAGACTTCCTTACTGTGCTAGAATCTCACTAAAGTGGCTATCTATCTTAAATGGATGAGTTTGATAGGTCTTAATTCCTGAGGGGCTCTCTTAATCCTTTCAACGAGAGTGTATATCTTCATATGGATGGCTGCTTTTTATCATTTACGCTGAGGCCCTTCTGTGATTCCTTGCTAAGGTTAGGCGGTTTTAAGCCATTCCCTTTCCTACGGTCACCTTCTTTTCTACCCCAGGAACTTGAAAGGGTGAATTTCAATATTATTAGGACCCTCATATCTTGTCTTCTAATTAAAAATCTCCCTAAATGAGACCAAGGTTGAGACACAAATTGTCTCCTAGTTTGGAGAGAATAGGGTGATGATAGCCGTTGGATAGTGCCTCAGAACTAGGTAACTTTCAGTAAGTGTTCTTACCTTAACCCTGTTCTTCCTTTTCCATTTTCTCTATTTTGGATTCAGTAACTGACTGCTACTTTTTCTCTGTTTTTACTGATAAACAAAGCAACATGAAGCCTTACTTCTCAAAGGAGAACATCACCCGTGTCGCGCTGCCAATCACGCACCAATCTATGATTGGAATTTTTTGTTGGACCCAACAAGTAGAGTTGTTTTTTACCCGGTCTGAAATCTTTTTGTTGCCATCCCTCTGCCCGGATTTATCTATAGGATCGATATGGCACTACATTATTAATGGAAAACGTCAAAAAAATATTTTAAAATTTGAAAAATAACTAATTGATATAAATAAACAATCAAGTAATAAATAATAATTAAGTAATTAAATAATAAAATTATGACGATGCAGAAATATTAAAGTGTGAAAATTAAACATGTGATAAATTAAGTATGAAAAGTAAATAGCATGTAAATAAATAGAGTAGGGAAAAGAGACTTGACATAGTATTTTTACATGGTTCGGAAAAACATATCCCTATGTTCATGCTCCAAAGATTCCCCTCAAAGATTTTTCCTAAACGATCTTCTTAATGGTGAAGTCTAAATCTTTAAAATCCTATTGGATTATAGTACCAATCAGACCTTGACAACGCACCTCGATCGAGATCTTCGAATCTCTTACAGAATTTCTCTCTCTCAAAAATTAGATCTCTCAATTTTTCGCTCACAATTTATACTAGCTTCTCTCTAGAAACTATCTCAAATATTCACTCAAAATACAAGACTCTCAAAGAATAAAATACTACGAAACTTCATTGGAGAGGAGAGGAAAGGTGTGATGAAATGAAAAATCTGTGGATTTATATAGTGATGGAAAAACACTATTAAAACCGATCGTCAGAAAAGAAGTTTTCCTTTTTAACAAACTGGTCACATCAGTTTCTCCACGGTCTGACCGGTTTTAGAAATTAGGTAAGAGATTACCACAATTTCCAAACTGGTCACACCGATTAGGGAACCGGTCTGACTGGTTCCAAATCGGTCCATCATTTTCCCACCGAATTGACCTCTAAAACTGAGCCAGTTTGAACACCGAATCGAGGTTGAACTGATCTTTGATATTTTCACACAAATTAGTCTAGTTCAGTCTTCTACGGTGTGGTTCATGAAAGGTTTGATCTGGTTCTAAATTCCTTGAAGCATTTTTGAATTTAGCCAACTTTGATTTACATAATTTGGAGTTCATTTGATATGCTTCCTGCCCTTCGTAATATGTTGCGTGTGACTCGTCATTTACGGTTTTAATTGTGCTTTATTCCTTTTGCATAAACATTTATGATTAAGTGTTTTCAATATTATTTTCATATTATTTAGAACCTACACACTTAATTAAAAAATTACTCCACGTATTATTTATCATCATCAAACTTGTCACATTGACTAGGGTCAACATTACCGTTGTCATGTCATCCCGTGAAGAGGTCACTGCTGAAGACGGATCTTCGGGCAATTCTGAGGATTCAACAAATAGTGGGACTACCTTGATTGACTGTTTTCAAAGGATGGGAGGCTCTGTACAATGGCTAGCGGTACTAACGAGCAGAACGTCCATCAACGAAACAAAACGTCATTCTCATGTACAGCTCCACCCGTTGTCCAAGAGGTAACTCTATATTCTCCCCCATCCTCTTCTTGTACTCCTCCTCCGGTAGTGATCATATTAGATGGCCATGATCCCTCCTGCTTCTACCCTGACTGGGAAGACTTCATCGGTTGCTGAGGGAGCGATGAGAAACGTCTCTCCATGGCGTCTCAATTTTTTTCAAGAGACCCTCCCAATCCCCGCTTCATTTAGCTTCCTCAAAGACTCGCTTTCATCCCACACTTTAGTGAGGGGAATAGCTTCTAAATGGGATTATGTCGTTCCTAAGAAGAAGGAGATCGGGGCTCTATAGTCTCATATGAGCCATGAACTTATTAAGGTAACACTAGAATTTTCTTTCTGTAGTTAGGGTATACTATCAGAATTGGGAAGATGTTCATGCCTACATTACTAAGTTGCCAGTGGAGGCTGAGGCAAGGCAGGCATATTAGAGGAACTGAGGAGGGCAGAGATAGAGTTTCGGATAATTGTTGGGAAGCAAGAGGAAGAGGTCGACTCTCTAAAGGCTGGAGTCTTTAAGCTTAAAGAATGTTGAAGTGGAAAAGGAGTTTGCTTTAAGGAGAAGGAGTTGGAGGCGGAAATTTTTTTACCAAGCTAAGATTTACTTAGCGGAAGCTGAAGTCTACTGCTTGGGTTATTGTGACGTGATTTGTCAGACTCCTTCTCGTTGAGCTTTAACTAAGGAATCTCCAACTCCTTCTGCTAGCCCATCATTTGCCCATGTTATCTATGATATAGGTGCCAGATATAATTGAAAATGCATATGTAATAGTTGAATTTGATAATGGATCTCTTCGGATGTTTGATCTTTGTATGTTTGTTGAATGGAGTAAAAATGAGCAAAAAATATCTGTTGTTAGTGATATTGGAAAGGTAAGTCCTCTCTCTTTCTCTCTCTCTGTCATATGTTGTTAAAATCAACCACAAAAGCTTGAGCAGCTGTAGATCTGAAGGCGCCTAAAGCTCACGCAGCTCCTCATTAAAACATGTGAGCTCAGCCCTAAGTTCACGATTCAGTAATAGATCTGGAAATTTATGTGATTTTACTGAAATAATTTCTCTGATTTCTAATTCGTGAGGCAAAGTTGGAGTTTTCTAAGTTATGTTGTATCTGAGATTTTGATGTAGATATTTTGATGTAGATATTTTGATGTCGATCTATAAGTTTTTTATCATTTGGTAACTTTGTTGTTCAGAAGCATCTTAACCGCTGAAACAAGCTCTTGTGGAAAGTATTGAGGTGATTTCTTTCTCTTCTTATGCTTTGTTTTTATTTATTTTCAAGAAACATATTTTGTTTATGCTTTTTTTAGCCTCATATATTTATTCTGCTATCTTATGCCAAGTGAGTATAATTTTACTCTTAAGAAGATGATTTGGTTGGTTTTAAGCTTTAGAAGGATAAGAAGAGCTTGATGAAGTGAGTTCGGTCTTGAAAGCACACATGGATTTTTAGTGAAGGATTTTGTGATTAAGGTAAGATTTTTAGTTTATTGTATAATGTTAGCTTCTTGCACATATCAAATCCATTTTTCATAGTAAACAAATCTCAGTGGTGATGTACCTTTGAGGTTACCCGATTAATTTGGAAGACAAATGAAGAAACTCTTGGATTGAACTAAATGTTGATGAATTTTTAGTTCGCTTATTTACTTTCTCATGCTCATTGATCGTCCATATATGATAGCAACCGAGGGAATAGCTCCTAAGAGTTTTTGGGAATAGGTCCTAAGAGTTTTTGGGAATAGGTCCTAAGAGTTTTTGGGAATAGCTCCTAAGATTTTTTTTGTTTGCCTAGGATGTCTATATTTATTATATTGTATCTTTCATTGATGTTGTAATCTTAGATTCTAAAACTAGACGTTAATATCGACTACTTTGGTGTTTAGGATTATTTAAAGTGTTTTCCATGTAAGTGATTGCTAGTTTTTTTTATGTACATAATTATCGGTTGATTTCTGGTTCTTAGGGTTGCTGAAGTGGTCGAGGAATGTTACTTTTGAGACAGTAAAGGGTGGAGATATGGTCCTCCCTATCAAGGGCAAAGGGTGCAGATTGGTTGCGATGGTTTATAAATAAGTATGTGATGGTTCCTCGGCCTTTTTGTTGGTTTTGCTAAGTACTTTAAATGGATGTTACAAGTTCCTTGGTCCATTACAAGGTCGTCAGGGGGATTTCTATATTTAGATGAGCTTCGATTTGGATTTTCACGAGGATACCTTTCATATATCTTGATTCTTTTCCATGGATTTTGATTGCAATCTAGGTCATGGACATGCTAGGACCTAATCTTTGGGGTGTTTGGAATACACTTGGCCAATCGTAATAAAAACAATGATTCTCCGTTCATGGACGGTAACTCTTTATTAGCATGGACGGTAACTCTTTATTAGCATTTTTAGTGAGTGTAGAAAATCTTTGACTTTTTTATAGATTTGAGGCGCCTAATTGTTGGTATAGTATTGTAATTTTTTCCTCATTTTTATGTAAGAGGTATATTACTTGCACATGTATCTGCTCAAAGTTCAGAATTGGCTTTAGTGGCATTAACTTTGTAGGATACATTTCATTCTCTCAGTAAAGCTACCCCCATTTAAATTGGTTTAGGTCATTGACAAGCCTATAGACTTGGGAACAATAAAAAATAAAATGAATTTGTGATTTCAACTATTATGTGTCGTAGAACATTGTTGAAATGAAGGTTTCTAATAAAGAGACCAAACCGAATGGCCAACCTTTGGAGACATATTTGATGTGGATCATTTTGTTACCAATGGCCAACCTTTGGAGATATGCATATTTCTAAAACCATCATTTTTTTTAAATTATTGTGAATTGAAGAAATGGAAGAACCTCTACAAAGAGTAGAGTACAAATAGGATATGAGAGACATATTGCAACTTGGAGTGAAATGATGCACGATGCAGCTAAAACAATTATTAAAATGTTTTCATAATTGTATTTGCGTTATATCCGGAAAGTAAGTTAGAAGTGTGTTTGTAGAGTTTAAAATAGAAGGGATTCGTAACGAAAAAAGAATATGCATATTTTTCAGAGGAAATCTGATTTTTTTTATTTAGTATTTCGTAAGGATTTGCAATGAGATTAGTATGTAAAGTGATTAAGTATATAAAAATGATTAAAAGTATGAACATGACTAAGTATGTGAAGTCTTTGAAGAGAGCTTGAAGAAATAGAATGGCCTATATGAAGAGTATATATTAGAAATAAGTGTGAGAAAATTGCTTAGTGTGAGAAAATTGCCAAGTGTGTGAAAATGGGAAAGTGTATGAAAATTACAAAAATATATGAAAAATTGGTTACGGGCATGAAATGGTTACAGGCATGAAAATGACAAAGTATATGAAAATGACTAAGTGTGTTAAAATTACTAAGTGCATGAAAATGACAAACTAGAGAAAAAAAGAATGGCTAAATTTGTAAAAATAACTAAGTGTGTGAAAAAATGGTTAAACGTATGTCAAAATGCCTAAGTGCAAGAAAATATGACTAAGTGACAAAACAAGTGCATGAAAATGACAAAGGGTGAGAAAATGATGAAAATATGGCTAAGTGTATAAAAAGGTTAAGTTGTGAAAATGATCAAGGTTAAGTTATAAAAATGACTAAGTGTATAAAAAAGATAAATGTAAGGCATAATTTTATGAGAATGAGAGAGAGATCTAGAATTTACAAGTACATGAATGAAAGGGATAATTATGTGAAATTGATATGTATGTCTAAGTGTGAAAATATGGCTAAGTGCATGAGAATAAATAAGTGCATCAAAACAAATAGGGTCAAACGCCACAATGGGGACCTAAACGCCACCACTACATGGCGAGTTGCATTCAAGACTAGCGTTTGGGCCCCAAACTTCAGTCATGGCTGGCGATTCGCCTACCATGACAGGTGTTTGGGGCCTGTTGGTCGCGTTTGGGCCTCAAACACCACGGTAACAAACATTTGGTTCATGTCTCAGTGACACGGGTCAAACACCTGGGTGTCTGGCGTTTGGGTCCCAAATGCGACCAGCAGGCCCCAAACGCCAGTCATGGCTGGTGAATAGCCTACCAGACTGGCGTTTGGGACCTGCTAGTCACGTTTAGGCCCTAAACGCATGACACAAAAGCGTTTGGCCCGTGTCACTGGGACACGAGCCAAACGCCTGTTACCATGGCGTTTGGGGCCTACCGTCCCAATACTCCCTATTGGATCATGGCACGCGTAGGTCAACTTTCGGAGGGTGTAACTTTTGACTCGGGTGGAACCACTTGGGTCGTAAGATATCAAACCGAATCTTATTTAGAGATCTACATGTGCGACCAATTTATCTGTTATAGTCCAGTTTCAGATCCAAAAAATATTATTTGAAGTACTTTCAGAGGCCCGGAAGCTGTTTCGGTCTTAATTTTAGGTTTTTTCATAATTCTCATCTCTATTAATTTTTAGAGTTTTCTATATGCTTATAAATTAAAACATAAATAGGTTATTTTTCAAATTTTATGGGGTTATAATTTATAAAATAATAGGTTGAAATTTCAATATTCAATTTCAAACTTTTAGTGGATATGTTCAATTATAGATAGAATCTGACCTTAAGGGTTATACATGTTCGTCAAACCGATAAATAAGATTTACTAACCATCAAAATATCACGACCAATAATTATATACGGTGAAAACTCGTCTCTCTCGATACTTGTCACAAAAGCACAATAACATTATCAATTACAACTTTTTAAGCGTTTATGAATAAGTGTTCAATTGTTTTAACAATTTATTACTAAATTCAAATCTAATTAAAATATAAGTGAAGATACTTTAATGTTCACATAAAAATTGAGAATCTTGATAACTTTGTTTGCGATTCATCTAGTATACCCTCATCAATTTTAAAAAATCAAATTTGTTGAAAGACCGCCATAAAAAGTTCTTAAAAACCATTGTATTAATGCAAAACCACCAAAAAATAACAAAATCACCAAAAAAATAAAAAAATTGCCAGAAACTGCCATTATTGTGCCCAAAACCGCCGGTATTACTGTCGGTGTTGGATGAAAAATAACCAGAATTTGATGAAAACCGTCGGTATTTGGATGAAAATCCACCGCTGGTATTGGTTAGAGAACCAGCTGGGATAGATTGGTGAAACCCAGTACGTAACTGGTAAACTCTTGTACGTAATTGATGAATCTCATTACGTATTTAGTGAACCCCTCTAAAAATTATTATTTTGTACGTATTTGGTGAGTCTCACTACGTATTTGGTGAACCCCATTACGTGTGTGAACCCCCTCCAAGAATTATTAATTTGTACGTATTTGGTGAACCACACTACGTAATTGGTGAACATCAATACGTATTTGATGAACCCCTCTAAGAATTATTAATTTGTATGTATTTGATGAATCGCACTACGTAATTGGTGAACCACAATACGTATTTGGTGGATCCTTTCAAGAATTATTAATTTGCACGTATTTGGTGAACATCACTACGTAATTGGTGAATCTCAGTACATATTTGGTGAACCCCTCCAAGAATTATTAATTTGTACGTATTTAGTGAACTCTACTATGTAATTAGTGAATCTCGCCACCTATTTGGTGAACTCATCTAAGAATTGTTATTTTATACGTATTTGGTAAACCCCACTACGTAATTAGTGAACCCCACTGCGTATTTTGTGAACCCCAGCACGTATTTGGTGAACTCCTCCAAGAAAAAAAATTATTACTTGCTGGCTTTGTGTTGCCAAGATTATTTTTCAAAAGTAATTTAAAAAGTCACAATAACTTAACATCAATGCCTAAAAATTATTTCCCGTATTGTAGAATTTTTTGAAAAAAAACTACTCTTAAAAATAATTATGTGAATTCATCAAATTTTAGATTAAATTAATATAATCAAGTGAAATGTTAATTGTTCATAGACTATCACTTCACCATAAACTTTTTCATCAAGCCATCCGTTTTTTTAAATTCTTCTGAGATTGATTGACTCAATTACTACTGAGAAAACTACGAGAATGACATTTTCTTAAGAAAATGACCCATTGGACATCAATCAGCTAAATGGCCTTACAACTTTTAGTTCAAAATTGTCTGTGATCCTCAATGGTAGAAACACTGGTCATTTATGATTTAACATGCAATAATTCTAACTTATTACATGCAATAGAGGTACGGAAACTGAAAAATAAACTGTTTTACAAAAATTATCGAGACCCACTGATTATTATTGCGCAAAAAAGTTAAAGAGTCATTGTTTTAAAAAATCTCTGTCAAACTTAATGAACCTTGTAATTTCCTCATTATTTTTAATAAAACTATTTACGGCAGAAAATTTAATAAAAATCTTGACAAGAAATAACAGCAAGCTCCAAAGGCCAATAAGCATATCAGATTACATTTTAAACCTAGTAAAGTTATAATGAATTAGTACACAACCAGAATACACAAAGCTATGTCAACTCCATCTACCACATTCTATACCTAGAAAACTATAAAAAATCCATTATACGTATTTCTCGGACTCCAATATAGTAAGCTCTGCTTCATTATAATGCAAAACTTGGTTGAAACATGTATTTGATTATCTTTTGCGTTTGGACTTCAAGGATGTTACTGACTGAGAGTTGCTGTGCCAGTTGCGCTTCCTTTGGTTAATAAACCAGTTGTTTATTTGCTTCAGCTGCAACCCTGTCTCTTCCACTAGTTTTGCCTTGTCATCTTCCTGCAAAATTAACATTACAAAGTCTCTCTTGCTTGTCAGTTTCATCATGTATAATCATCATTAGACACATGAAATTCAACTCTGGATGTACTATATCCACTATTGGATCATCTCTAGTTACATAGTCGAACTAAGCGGCACACAAACAGATACTTAACTAAGCTTTGACACCGAGTTAAAACTTGAAAAGCCCCAGTCCACTATATTTCTTAAAACCCATGTGTTAAGCAGAGGAACTAGCACAAAAATAGTTAATCCAAAGGACGTGGGACAACGTTCGAATAAAAATCAGTATAAGAACTTCATGTCAATATGAATCATTCAGACTATTTTTCCACTCTTCAGATAAATTCTACGTACTTTCATGTCAATATAGAGAGTTGACATATTATAGTTTTATCTGAAGAGTTGAAACAGATTGAGAGGTAAGGGGAGAAGTGGGGTTGGATTATTACCGTTGGGTAAGGCCACTTAGAGTGTTGTTGCCACCAATTTTTCAACACTGAGGTAGTATCCCCAGGCAACTTTCCTGCCCTTCTTTTTCTTAATATCTCCTCTCTTACATCTTCAATTCTTGACTTGAAACCCTGCATGATTCATGGTGTAGTGTGAGTTTATAATTCAAAGTATTTCTCAATTCTAAACTTGAATTGAAACCATATAAGTTTTTTTTCAATATAATCTTTCAATCATTTGGAAAATGAGGACAAAGTGTTTAGAAAGTGAAAAAAAAAAAATGTTAAATGTGAAGATGCTTTTTTGCAATGAAGCCCCTTCTAAAACAGAATTTGTTCAATTTAACTTCTTCACGCGCTCGACCTAAACAAAACCATTTGATTCGCTTTCTAGAATCCTTAAAAAATTTAGATTTAGAGCCTATCAGTCATATATTGAATAGAATCAAAACTTAATCAAACTAAAATGTTACATGAATCTAAATACACGAGTAGTTTATCGGAAGATGATAAATAGGTTGAAAAAGGAAACACAAGCAAATATCATGCTCAAATATGCTAAATTTAACAGTTATGTAAATGAACTTAATTACAAAAAAAAAAAAATTAAAGTCAGACTAAATTTGCATAAAAAATAATTGAAGGAGTGTGATTGCAAAATAACGGAAAAGTAAAGTGTACGAGTATGAAAAATCGAAATAACTGATAAAGAAAATAATATTACCTGCTTCAGCTCAATTTTGAGTTCTTGCCTAACCCTCTCCATCAAAGATCTTTCAGACTCAGTAGGAAGTAGAGGGCCAAAACCCATCATCATGTCATGGGCATCACCTCCAGATTGTTCCATTGAAAACTCCATCTGTATATCATCTTCATCATCTGACATTGCTGCTCCTGTACCTTCCCCTAAACTAGCTCCTGCAAATGTGTCAATTACATATGGTATAAGTTAAATTAACATTATTCTTTTAAGTCAAGTTAATCACTTCAATTATTTTTCATTATTCTCTATATATTAACATAAGTTAACGTGTGATAATGATCTTGATACCATCTGGAAGGAATTAAGCTTAGGTATCAAATCAGCTTAAAAAGCAAGCAAATTAATGGTTTATTTAATTAGTGTCTAATTTATGATTTAAGGGTGTAGTTCCCACTCACTTGTTTTTATTGTAATCAGCAATCAACCATTAAGGAGATTAATGATTAAGAATTAATTAGTTGAGAAGAAGCAATTATATAAAGCACTAATTAAGTGGTTTTGCATTTGTAAGGACAAAGGGAGAGACAAAGATTAGAGAGAAGGTTCATGCATTAGCTTTACAAAGCAAAAAAGTTGGCTTAGCCAATCTGTTTGTTGTCCTGGTTGGTGATGGTGGGTGTACCCTCACCTTACCTACCAGACCAAAACAAATATTTTTATCAAACTAAGACCTTATTTTCTAAATATCATATTATTTTCTAAAATATCATATATAGGCCTTAATGCACCCTGTTTGAGAACATCAAAATCCACCAAACAACGACATTCGCTCTCTATTTATTTTACGTTATATTTTAGTAACTATGATTTTTAATTATCTTTTTTTTTCAAATGGATTAAAAAATCTAATGACGAAAAATTATTGAGTGAATACTTTATTTTTGAATATTTTTATGTACTTTTAGATAAATTTATACTTAGAAATGTTTTGATATTTATTTCTGAATTAATAGAGTAACTCAGAGCATAGAAAAATGAATCAGTGAAAAACATATATTAAATAAGCATGGATTAATATGTATGTATATATTACGTACGTTTTTCTTGAAAAAAAATCTCTCAAACTCATTAAATTTTGTGAGATTTTCATTTTTATTTGAGTGATCACTCTTCGTAACATCATACTTACCTTAAAACTCAACTCATGATATAATTGCTAAAAACATGAAAAGAATAATAAGATATTTATTTTAAGGTAAGTGACATCAAATGTCTTAAAATAATACAGAATACTATGTACTCTAGGAGTAGCGAAATTTTTTTCCATACTTCTTATGTTATAAACAGAAAATAGATAGGAGAGGAATGACTTCACTACTCAACAGTGAATATTACCGTGGAAGAACTTAATTTTGTCTGTCCTTTGGAAAATGAAAAACTAGTAGGAGAATTAAAAAAAATGAAATTTTAAATTTTTATTGTTTAGAGTCTTTGGAATGCGTAGAATAAAATAATTATATGAATGGCGAATTTATCATATTTCCTTCCATTTTCTTCCAATTCTATTCTCTTTTCCTCTTACTTTCTCTCTTATTTTTCAAGATCCGACGAAACCAAGAACTTTGGAAATTTCAAATGCATATATTTGGTCATTTTTAAAAACTTCCCCTCTTATTTTCCTCCTCTTTCTTTTTTTCTTTCTATCTATCCAAACGCTTTAACCCCATCACAAACCAAAGAAAAAGCTCAAAACCAGAAACTTTCATCAAATAAAAACTATCACCACCGTAGACTACAAGACTAACTAAGCATAACAGTTTCAAGCACATCCATTGATGAAAATTTAGCAGGAAAAAAAAAAGAAGATAAACAAGCAGAGAGAGAGAGAGAGTACCAGTGAGAGCTTGTAAGGTATTTTCGATCTCACGGCATGCCATGACAGCTTCAACGGCATGGACTCTAATATGCTGTTGAAGCTGTTCTTTGAAACTGCACAAAACTATCAAATATTGTGCCTGTAACCGAAAAATCAGAAACAAAAATCCTTAAAAGGATCAAACAAAACAAAAGTAAAGAAAAAAATTAATTCACATTAGAAATTACCAAAAAATTATCAAGCTCTTGGCGCTCATGAGGAGAAAGCGCGTGGCCTTGCTGGTGATGAAGCGAAGCGTAAGAGCGCAAAATATGGTCAGATTGAGACAACTGAGATTCAATCAGCGGTAACTGGTCAATCGGAGTTGCAACACGTAGGCAAGCAACGTGAGCAGCCAGAAGCTGCTCGTAAAGTGGGTGTGTGGCTATTTCACCCTTGAGTTGACGGTGATGATGGTGGTGGTGGTTGCCTGAGACTGATACGTCACCGCTCAGACTACCACTTCCAGAACCGCCGCCACCCATGACTCCTAGACCCGGTTCTTGCATTTCCACACAAGCTAGCTAGTAAGAATGGGTGAAGGAGAAAAGAGATCACAAAACATATGAGAGATTGATTGAGAATTGATCTGAGTAAAAATGGGTGAAGGAGATAAGATAATCGATTTAACGTTAGGGTGAAAAAAGGGAATTTGAGGGAGTAGTTTCTGAAGGACCACAAGAGAATCCCTTGTGGTAGAGAGTACGACTCTGTGCTCTGTTGATGTGTTGGTATGAGAGAGAGGGAGAGAGAGGCGGAGAGAAAGAGGAGTGAGAAACGGGAGACAGTTGTATCTCGTTAATGGCGTGTGTGTAAGATATGAGAAAGCAGTATGTTGGGATCAGAGACACAAAACTTTCTGAACCACGTCTGAGAATCGCACAGAGAGAGAGAAAGACAAAGGGGGAGAGAGAGAGAGTTATGCAACTTTCGAGTTATGTAATGGATAAGAGAGAGGGCGTAGAGGGGCGAGAGAGAGAGAGATGAGAACAGAGGAAAGGGAAGAAGAGAGAGGATTGAATCATTACTTATGAAAGGAAGTTGGAAGCAAAGGGTCAGGGAAAAGGAAGAAGATAAAGCTGCATCTCTGTGCCCACCAGCCTGACAATTTGATTGCTTTTCGATTTTCTTTTTCTTTTTTTCTTGTTAAGATTTTTTTCAGATTTTTAATTGAATTTGTTGGCTCAACTTAAGTATAGTGAGGAAGAAATTGTGCATGTGTGTGGTCTCAAATAGATGTACAATAAAATTAGGATAAATTATAATTTTATTCTCTATAGTTTTGTAGTTTTTATTTTAACCTTATATTTTAAAAAATTGTAGAATAAATTTCACAGTTATCTTTTATATTCATGTTAGACCTTTCGTGCGTAACACATCTGCTTAAAATATTAACGGTTCATCATGGTGTGCTGATGTAGTATTAAATGATAAGTTATTTAATGTCACGTCATTTTTTATTTACCCATCAGCCCCACGTGAGAGAAATTACTCAAAATGCCATTGGTAGGAATTACTCAAAATACCATTAATTCCCACCTCGTGATTAGGGTTCTTCTTTCCCCATTTTCTTCCCTCCCCCCTCTTCGAGATTAGAGTTCTTCAAGGCAAACCATAGCTTACACTACTCTACAGGCATGGAAATCTGCCAGTAACGATGACCCATTAGAAATTTTAAGCTCAGGGGAAATTAATCAAAGTAGTACAAATAATGGACAAAAGAAGCATGAGAACAACCTATATTATTCACCGAGAAAACAAACAGAGAAGGAGAAAAAAATAGAAAAATAGCTCCCCCCTTCAGTTTATTACATAGAGAATATTCTTCGTTGAAGCTCTTCCTCTGTTGCTGCTTCTCTATACCAGGTATCGTTAATCGATGGATATAGTTATCTTGGCTATTTTTCCCATAATATTGAAATGAAAAAAGGCATATCACAAGCGGATGCATCTTCACCGAATTGGAAAAAAGCGGTGCATATGCATCATACTCAAAAGTAAATAAAAAATGTTCATCTAGGTCTTGGAAAATCGGAACACAAAGGAAAAAATTTGTATTTTCTTAGTTTTCATCTGAGCCACCCACTCATTGGGTCGTTCTCCTCCACTAACGTAAAATCATCAAAGCAAAAGCTAGGGGGAAAGCTCAGTGGATCCATTATGGGGCTTTTTGAAATTCTTAAATCTATGATGTCATTGTTCTGTATTTTTTGCATAAGAGAGAGGGAAGAAAGAAAAAAACCCAGAGATTTTTGTTACGGACTAGTGAGAAGCTTGCCCATGGCTGCAACAATAACCTTCGTGAAAATGGGGACGAACGAAGAAGGGAAAATAGGGGGTAATTGCTGACGTGGCTACTAGAGTAAAAAAAGAGTGATGTGGCATTAAATAATTTTTCACATAGGACAATCGTGATGGACCATTAATATTTTTAAGTGGAGGTGCTACAAAAGTTGTAACGTGAATGTAAAATATAACTGTAGAGTCCACTCTACCAATTTTTAAAGTGGATGGTTAAAATAAAACTATCCCAAACTGCAGAGGGTAAAATTATAGTTTACCCTAAAAATTAATAAGGTTAACATAACTTACGATGTGAATGTACAGTATCAATCTTCAGCTGTAGTTCAATTAGGTACACTTTGAGTTTGTTCATCGAATGTCTCTAGTTCGATCCACATCCAAAACCACTAGAAATTTAACTTATCGTTAACATCAAGACTAGTGGGTAAGGATGTCAAAATTCTCCCCGTCTTATCACCGAGAAATTATACGAAGGGCTGACCACGATGTGGTTGCCCCTCTTAATGATTGACACGTTAGTAGATAGACCTATTATCTACCACCCTATTATTTCTCCTCATTACTACCCCATTTGTTTTTCTATATTTTAAATATATTTATATTATATTAAAATTACAACACCATGCCCCAATTCTATCCTAGTGCTATTATTTTTAATTCTCGTGCACTAGCTAACTTAGTCATCAAATAAGACAAATCATATGTTACCTTTCTCCTAAATAATATCCATTACTTTTTATAGCTATCATTCTCTCTTCATTCTTTGCTATGCAATTCACCTCTTCCACCTCCTTAAGCTCGACTTAAGAAATTCTACATATAATTCAAGTTTAATGGAAGGTATGAAAAAATTTAATTAACCAGATTCTAATAGAGATTCTCTACCACCTCGTATCTCCTTAAATGAATAATGTGGTTGGACAACTATATAAAGGTGGAAATGGGGATGGAAGAGGCCTGCCCAACTCACTCCATTGAAATCTCTACACGTGGGATGCATGCGTTATCCAAAACAAAAAATATATATGGTGTTATGCTATATACTACGTCATAGTAATACTAGGCAACATGATGCCATATATAAATATATACATACATATGAGGACATTAATTTGATCATCATTAGGAAATGGTTCTTTCTTAGTAACCTCACAGTACCACTCGGGGAAGGATCTAAGGATTTAATTTCACCAAAGATGGTAATAATACTGATCTTTGAGGGTTTTTAACTGTCGAGGAGTATGGGATTGAAAATACCATAATCAAAAATCCCGATATTTATCTTGCATAAAATCCTGTTTTAGGTGCTTACGCAATTCATTCTTAGGTGTAAAATCCATTAAATGTCGAATTGCATATCACTTGCAGTTGGGCTATTGGGTCTTCTGATATTGGGTCTATCTTCATAGACTGCATGAGGTATCTGGTTTTCTGATATATGGATACCTCTGATCTGGGCTTTCGGTATCTCAGAATTGATGGATTCTACAAAAGAAGGTCTGGAAGATTCTGAAAGATCTATGTTATAGGGCAAGTTACTCTTATAACTAGTACTAGAAAGGCTTCTAGTAAGAGGTTTCTAAAAGCAAAGAAAATATTACCTCCATGCATATGGATCACATCTTCAATGGATTGTCTGATGATTGGTCTGGTGGGGATAGCATTAGGATTTGCCATTTATCTGGAAAAGTAATTTCCTCCCAAGTTATCATCCTAGGGATGGCTACTTGACTGTTGAAGAGATTGGTGTCGATAAGGACAGTATGTCCCTGTTTACTCTGTTTTCTGATATAGGAGTTGAAGGTAGAGAGAACCTTCAGATGGATTCTGAAAAGTATCACAAAAGGAGGAGATCTGGGGAGATATTCATAACCATGTGAAATAATTCTAAGCTCTAAGACTTTAGAGAGATTACTATCAGAAAGTGAAATACTTAAATTCGGATAAATATTAAAATAAACAGGCCCATAGGATAAGCTAGTTTCAATAGCTCCCACAAGAGATGCTTTCCAATTGAGGCATCGTCCATCTCGAAAGGTACACTGAAGACTGGTATTTTGACCAAGTAAGGTCAAAGGCTTAAATGTAATTTGTACAAGTCCTATATGCACATACTTATTTCTTTTTGCATGAAAGGATACAGATCATGAACATGCAACATATATACAATATCATCATTATTGTGTAATGGTATGGCATGCTCAAATGTTTTAATAATTTTTCTACTGGTAAAATTAAATGTTTCAATTTTATATATGGTTTCTGGTTTAACCTTAGGGATTGTCCATTTAGCTAAGACTTCTTTTACATCCTGATAAGCTATTACTTCTGTTGCTTCTGAAGTTGAAGCTACTATATTTGCTACGGATGACAACAAAGAAGCAATTTCACTCATATTTTCTTTTGATCATGCTAATTTAAAGAAAATATTGTCATAATATAACCAAGACTATTCATGACTCTGATACCAACTAGGGTGTGCCATCCACTGCACTCGAATACATGGTCGTTAACCAAATACATATTAATTAACATTCATGACTTAGACAAATACATAACACATAATTAGGCAGACTGTCAACGTTTCGCAGGGGTAAACGGTCCTTACGCACTTCCTGCTCAGCGGACCTAGCCCAGACGTGACTTGAGGTCACATACACTAACTATATGCTTAGTATTTATACTAAGTATGTCATGAGAATCAACATGGATCAAAATATTCCTTCAGTTAGCACGGGATCGATGAATACTGAAGGTTATATTATGATGATATTGAACTTAAATTATTCCATACATGATCTCATGAACATACAGATTAAAGAAGATTAAAAGAACACTTACTGCTAGGCATGTGAGAATCAAAACTTGAGAATTATACTTTTATTGCAAGAGGATAAAGAGAGAGTACAGAAAGAGGAAGAGAGGGAGTGCTCAACATATGAACGCCTAATTCTAGCTTGTTTCTTACTTGCCTTCAATAAGGGTGAGGCTTCCCTTTTATACAAAAAAAGTAAAGACAAATAAGGTTGCTTGTCCTTGACAGGTGGAGTCGTCCATCCTTATCTTCTTGATTGTGCAGGTAATGGGAATCTACTTTAGCTAAAGTAGATTTGTCTCATTGCTAATAATGGAGGGCTACTTTAATAAAGTAGCTTTACTGTTGTCATTGGGCATCTACTTTTATAGAGTAGCTTTGTCGTGTTGAATGGACGTTTGCTGGTGGGAGACAAGGATTATGCTTTACTTTTTCCTCTCCCGTCTTTATCCATTTTTCTGAAATGAGACAGGTGAGAGAATCCCAAAAGTCACTGGTGGTGGGATCTTCTACCGGTTGGCTTTCTCCTCCTAGGATGCTAAATTCATTATCATCTTCTTCATGGTCAGATTTGGTTTTATGGCTGACAGATTTCATGGTAGTGTCTAATGTTGAACTGATGGCTTGAAGGAAATGATCATTCATAAAATCCATAGTCCGCATAACTAGCTCTTTTTCTGATAGGTTGGAAAACTATTTTTTCAATTCTTCTTGAGCTCGAAGAAATGGATTTTCTGATCCTGTTGATGCTGGTAGAGCCTTGGGAAGGGCATCTAAACAAGCCTGAGTGTGAGCTTTAATTAATTTTAATAATTATGGTAAATTGGGGTTCATCCTCTTATCCCACCATTTTGTATAAAATACTCATTTTAAATGAAAGATCTTATTCTGATAATCACACTGAAGATCTCATTTCCATATTCACGGGATGGTGAATCAGATGGCAAAATGAGCCACAGATTTAGTGACTGATATGTTTTTGTTGGCAGGTAGAAGGGAATAGGAAGTAAGCCATTAATTAAATGTTGTTCGAACTGTGTCTGGTAGAGTCTCAAGAGAAAAATTGAATTTATCCCACCAAACGAGAAAATGAGAAACCAGTTTAGAAGATCATTTTCAAGGACCTCAGGACATATTCTGATAAACCACGTGTGATTACGCACGGAATTCTGATAATAAAAGACATAGGTGAAGGAATCAATATAATCCTAATAATTATACTTATCTTCAGATGGTCCAAGACTTCTGGTAGTATGAGAGTGAAGACCACATTGCCCAATAAGCATAATATTACGGATAGTAGTCTTGTTGTATGTGATATGGCTACCAGTTTTGGTGGAATCATGGAGTGTATGTTTAATCTCCATGGCGGCTGTTTCAAGCACAATATACTCATAAATATACTGATACTGTTCAAAATGAGTGGGAAATGCTTGAGTTGACAGATATCTTTTCTTGATTTCCCATGGATCTAACATTCATTGCTCATATGATATTTCAATGAAGAGAATGGTCTCTTCAGTGTACTGTTCTGGTATTAAAAGGACATCTTCAGCATATTTGCTTGAAGAAGCCTCTTGACTACTGTTATAAGTCTTATTGAGACTTGAGAATTCTGTTGAGTAGGGATTTCCCCTGTCGCGGCCCCTACGGCCTCGGCCTCTGCTTTTGTTCATAAACTTTATAGATATTCACGGGTTAGAAAATCGGGTAAAGAATTATGTTCACATTTGATATGCTCAATGTCAAAATCAAATACTGATAATAAACTTTGCCAGGAGGCAAAAATTTGCTTAGAAGCAAGATTTTGTACATCTTTCTTAAAAATTTATTTGGCTGCAGAGCAGTCAACTCTAATAAGAAAATGTTGGTTTAATAAATCATCCTGAAATTTCAGTACACATTTACCTATAGCTAAACATTCATGTTTAATTGTGGGGTAATTTAGTGCTGGTCCTTTCCAAACTCCAGAAGTAAATCTAAGGAGTTCTTCTTTCTGTTTAGGATTTATTTGTTTAAGAATCCCACCATAGCCTAGATTTGAGGCGTCTGTTTCAACAATTTTTTTTCAATAAAGGGTTGGGTAAAGACAAGCAATGTAATTGTTGTATTTTTTGTTTTATTGATCTTATTGCTAATGTATGTTCTGCTGTCCAAAGAGAAGGATTCTTCTTGAGTCTACTGTAAAGAATAGAACTATCCTGGGCACAATGCGAATTGTCAAAATCCTAATTTTAAGTCAAATTTAAAAAAATATTATTGAATTGTTTAAGCGATCTAAAATATTCTTTTTGTTCGGGATATGATACATAATCCATTGGAGGGCATCATTAAGCAGCTTGTAATTGATGACTAAACGAGGTTGTCCTCGTTCAATTTTAGCATTCTTGTACAAATAAAATATTGTGCAACTCCAAGGAGACTTGCTAGGTCTAATGAATTTCTTCTCTATAGAGTCAATTTCTATTTTACAGATTTCAAGATATTCCTTTTCATTTGACTAGGTCTAGATTTTGTAGGAATATACTTTTCGTCAAAATCCTAGTGATAAGGCAAAGAAATAATATGTTTTTTCTACTCCAAAAAGCATTTGGTAGATCACTGCAAATTTCTGTTTGAAATTCTGTTAAAATCATTTTTATTTTGAATAGAAGTCTATTGAATTTTCTGTTCGATAGTAAAAAATTGGACTTCTTTTTCAAGAAAATTAATTTGACTTTATTTGTTTTGTATAAGATCTATTTCTTTTGTATACGGTTTTGTAATAAATTCAAAAACTATTTGTCTGTTACGAAGGGTAGTATAAATACCATTACTATCGATTTTATCCATAGGCATCAAAAGGCACATAAAGGGATTGCCTAGAATAATGTTCTGGGTCATGTTTTTTATAATACAAAGGAAGTGGGTAAACAAATTCCTTTATTACAGAGTAAAACTTGTGGTAATCTAAATTCAATTTTCATTTTGTTACTACTACCACTGGTAAGAGATTGAGTGGTTTTCTGAAAATATTTTGTAGGGACTAAGCCTTCTTGAATACAGTTCATATCAGCCCATGTATCAATAAAGGTGATAGCATCTTTTATTATAAAATCAGGTTTAATAATAAAAGTAAGTCTGGTATAACATTTTTGAAATGTTACCTTATTCATATTCATAAGATATTGGTTACTGTTGTCTTTCGGAAAAGAAGAACATTATGGTTCAGGTATAGGTTCCTTGCCTTTGAAAGGAAGCTCTTGTTTAATAAGGGCAAGATCTTGGAAAATAATTTGAGTAACAGTTTGTAACTGTTTGATTTCAGATTTAAGAAAATTGACTTCCATTTTCAAATCCTAGATAGTTATAGATTTTTCTGTAACCTTATTCTGGATGTAATCCATGATTTCTCGCATACTGTAATTCTCAATAAGAGGGGTAATTTCTTTCTTGAGATGGTCTTTATACAAGGTTTCAAAAAAATTTAATCTCATTTCTGGATTTTAGATTTGATCAGCAAAGCTGAGCATATACTTCTAGGTTTTGGTAAGAACATTGATACTAGGTTGTCGTAGATCAAGGTCATTCATTTTCACAATGGCTTTTCAATAGTTGGCTTCTGTTAACGTGTTGCAATTCTTTTTATTGCAACATGCTTCAATTTGGTCAGAGGAGGAATCTGAGTTAGAAGAATAAATTTCTGCCAGATCATTATCTGAATTGGAGTTTGATGAGGAGTTATCCTTGTCAAAGATACAGTTAAGGTTTACTGTTGAGTTTCTTCATCTAGAGATAACTCATGGAGTTTCTGCTTAAGTTTACACTTATTAGCATAGTGCTCTTTAGCCCCACACCTAAAGCACTTAACTTCTGATCTGTCTTTCTTAGGAAGAACTTTCTTTTTCTTGAATTTTCTTTTAGGAATGTCTGGATCGTATTTAGGATTTTTCGAAGCTTTTCTGGAATGGAACCTTTTGTATTTCTTAGGTCTAGGGTTCCTGGAAGTTGTAGGGTACTGGATTTTGATGTCATAGGCGAACTGATCACAAAATTCACATAATTCTTGTATGTTTGATAAATTCTATTTCTTCATTTGTTGCTGAAGTGTCAGATCATTGAAGAGGGCTAAACCTACTACTACAATGAGAGATCCATAGGAATGCTGGTTATAGGGAATATCAATTTGGTTGTGTTTATCCCCAAGTTTCTTGCAAACTTTTTCAGCAAAAAGATTGGGAATGCCATCAATGAATTTGGCTTCCCAATGGTCACTGTTGGCATCAGTTCGTTGCATGACATTCATTAAGAACACATCCTTATACCATCTAAAATGGGTTAGAGAAAGGCAATGAAGGTTCTGTAGAAGCTCTCTATGCTAGTCTGTATTTATAATTCCTAGTCCAATAAAATGGTGGATTATGGCTTGGGCTAGTGTATAGCAAGAATCTTCGATTTAGGTTTTAGTATGATTAAAAGGATTGATGTTGATTTTGGAGGCATTAAGGATTTCATCCCGTTGCTTCTGAGTGAGACAATTATCACACCATCCTTTTAGAATACCGGTAAAGCCATTGATAAGAAACCTGGTGATTTGGTGGTCAAAATTATCATTTTGTTTGTAAATGGAAGCAAATCATATGATGTATGGTTTTGAATACCTGATATTCAGATTTACCATCTATGTTCCATTCATAGATAGTTCTACCGTGGTGGGATTTCTGAGTGTAAAGGTAATTTGCTTCATACAAAATATCCTGAGGGGTAGGTCGAGGATAGTAATACTTACCGAGTCCAAGTCATACGTTGAGTAGACTTAGGGTAAGTAAGGTTATTAAGACTATCATTGAAGTTTTTCTAGAGATCAAGAATATGAGAAAGAGTATATTCTTCTTTTTCATCCTCGGTTACTGGTACAGATGAATCACCATGGTTCATTATATTAACTTGTTTAGGAGATCTGGATCTTGATGGTTCTGGCTCACTTACTTTTAAATTCTTTATTTTTCCGATGAGAGTGGCCATAAAGTCTTCCTCTTTCTTTGTAGACTTTAACTTAAAATTATGAATTTCAAGAGGAGGCTTGATGTTGACTGGATGAAGGTTAAGAGGTTTAGATTTCTCTGACCTTTATACTGTTGATCTTCAATTTTATCTTGTATATTATATACCTGTTCATCTATACGGGTCTCTAATGTAATTAAGACTTCCTAAAAATCTCTGTAATTGAGTTTTATCTTTAATTTCATTAGGAAATTTGGATGCAAACTCTATACTTCTGTTTATAGGAATAATAGTTCCGTTAGAAATATTATGTCTTAAAAATCTAACTTTTGTTTGAAATAGTTTCATCTTAGATGCAATTAAAACTAAATCATTTCTGATTAATACATGCTTAAATATATGCAGATGTTTAACATGCCAATCTATGGATGATGAGAAAATTAAAAGATCATCTATATAACAGATAATAAATTCAGCATATAGATTAAAAATATCATTCATGATATGTTTAAATTCTGAAGGTTCATTCTTAACACCAAATGATATAACGTTCCACTCATAATAATCAAAGGGAACAATAAATATTATTTAATATCTATCCCGTTATATATATATATTGCTTATCTAAGAAACGTGGGAAAAGATATAATTGACAAAAATGGGTAATGAAGAGATATTTTTAATATACAACAAAACAATCATTTTTTTCTTTAAAAAAAAGGTATCTTAGAGGAATATCTCTCAGTTTAGTGTCACCACCTTTCAAGATTTTTTTTTCCTTTAAAATCCCTTGATAGAGAAGAAAGGTGGTTCGTAGAAGTACACAATATCTAGTGAGAAGGGTGCTGTTAATAACTTAAATCATTATGGATTAAAGCTCTAATTCCTCATTTTAATCCTTAAAAAACTGGCTTTTTGATTTTTGGGTTAGGCATTTTTGAAGGAATGTTTTGAGTTTAGATTCTTATCATAGAAGCTTTGTTTGTAATATGAAAATCATAATTCATCTTAAATGTGTTTAACACTAAACTACTTTTAGATTTTGGCAAAAAATGACTCAATAATAGAAATAATTAACAAATATTATCAATGAAAATAATAATTGTATAATAATATAGCCCAATAACTAACTAATAGTCTAGTACCTCTACAATTAATTTAAAAAAAATTAATTAATTTAAAAATAGTCATTATGGTATATAGTCTTTAAACAAATTTATAGATACTAAGAATATTCTTGAATACCACATACTTTTGGGACATGGTATTTTTGAAAAAAAACACACTTTTATGTTATATTTTTTTTTTTTGAAACAATCGTTTTTATATCACCAACTATATTAGCCCGAGAAACTATAATCCAAATTCGTAGAAAGATTTATTATCATGACTTGGAATGAGTTGATTCAGCAGATGATGTCTCTTAAAAATTCAAAATCATTCATTGTTGAGTGCTAAGTTTGTTATTTCTACTTTTATTTACTGCTTGTGGTTAGAAAGAAATAAGAGAATCTTCATGGGTAAAATCATGGATTCTTCTCCTCTCTAGGAAAATTGTGTATATGGTTAGAGAGACGTTACTTTTCTTGGTAATCATAGGTCTCTCGACTTAGGTTACCACATATTGGAGAGATGAATGTAATCTCTTTACATGATTCTTTATTTTTTATTTTCTTTGTCCTGAAATATACCTCTTATATTTTTGTAAAATTTTTCTTGTTATATATTTTTTTCTTTTGACCAAAAAAATTATTGCCCTAAAACATCAATTCAATTGCTTCGTAAAAACCCATATTTTATTAACAAAATTATATGGTACGTTGAAATGACATTGGGTACCAATATCGTAGAAATGAAATGTAATAGAATTTCTATTGAACAATATCTCTTCATGTCACCAAACTGTGATTAATTACTTATATTATTAATTTGATGTTAAGTTGTGAATTAAGAAAGCTGAGAAGCTAAAAGTTGAGCTGTCACTGTTCCGTCATGCCGGCTGGTGTGTTCATGTTTTTCAACATATGATCTTTCTCTACGTTTTTTGATTTTTTGTGAAGTTTAGAAGACATCATCTTTAAGGCAGAAGATTGGTGGTTGGACCAAAACATGACTCAGCGCCAACTGTTTTTAGTGCTTACGTGGCAAGTGGGTGAAGCTGGTGGGCCCACTGATCAACTTTACAAGATGGAATAATTCAGCCGTATGATTATAAGGGGTTTGGTGTCATGGTGATGTTTCTTACAAGACAAGGTGTGGCTTTGGTAAGTTATATTGTTTTTGTGTGAAATATTTTATTAATTAGAAAATGAAAGAGAAATTATCGTATACAACCTAAGTAAGTGCGTGTGAAGATTATTAGAAGGGGAGGTGGGATACGTATAAAAATTTTTGGGAGGGCATAAAGTAATGATTTCGTCAAATATGAGACGTTAATTTTTTGTTCAAATGGTCTAAAGTCGTCCGTTCACAATGATCCATAAAAATAATTAACACTATTTTTATTAACTTTTCATGTTTCGCTTAACAGGAGAGAAGACCTTGTTCCATTTAAAGAGGGATCAAATCCTTGTCCACAACAAATTATAGTAACCGGCGGCCATAATATTGCAATCAGATGTGTCCCTTAGATTAAAAAAATGAGAACGGTTGAGATTTATTTTGATTTAAAAAGAAAAATAGATTTATTTTTTTATTTTTATTTTAAATAAATCAGAACCGTTCAAATTTAAATCAACGGATTAGATTTGAATACTAAGGATCTCAAGCCACATTGTACCCGACGAAAAGAATAATTTCTCCTTGCCCACATAGTGACTAGCGAGGCACTCATGCATCATGACCGGTAGGGCTATTATGTGAATAGCAAAACAACGAAACTTCCTTTACTCTTTCATATAAGCTTGAAAAAAAAATATTATTTACTTATAATACATTTACTTGATTCTCGTAGAAAAGGATTCTGCGACATCCTATTTCAAATGAACATTTAGATGTTTATTACGACTTTAGAATTCAATTCTAAATGGTCTCATAACTTTGACCAATGTTGAATATATTGACTGCCTGGTTTATTTTGTCAAAAATATATTTCATTTTTTAAATTAAATAGGAAACATCATATCATGTTTCACAAAATGTATAGCTTCTAGGAAGTCGTTACAAAGAATGACAGCAAACAGCTAGTAATGAGATTTCACAATTCTGATTCATTTGAAATGGATTATGAAAATTCTAATAGACTCTTAAAATCCTATAGTAAAAAGGTAAATAATACTCATTTTCCATAAAAGGACATTTTAACAACGTCATATAGTTTGATTCTACTTTATTAATTAGTAAACACAAATAATCTTTATTCTAAATTAAATAATATAATTTCTGATTGTAATTCTTAATAGTTAATTAACACATTAGTCGGATTCTAGATTTTGCATGATTCTTGAGTAGTTCATTCTTCATCCAATTCCTAGAGAAAACGATTCCAAACTTCATCCGATCCTAAATATAGAAAACGCGTCCTTAATTATTTAGATCAATTAATCATGCGTATTAGTGAAAGAGATCTTATAATACTTATAAATTTGCTCATATGATTAATTATAAATGCTAATATAACAAGATACAAGGTAATTTTATAGGATTTAAGACTTTCCTTGTTTTTAAATAAAATATCAACCTTCTTTCTTGTCGAGAAAAAGATTCATCATTGGAATGCAACTCATGATCATAAGTTAAGAATTTTATTCCTAATTAAACTTATAACCGTAATCTTTTATGAAGTTAGTCATACGATAGGAATTATCTAGTCATTATATCTATAATATCTTACTCTTATAAAAGAGTGAGTTTCTAGCTGCTTGCTTTTGTGAAATGACCATCATGTCCCTACGATCTGGGCTTATTTACTCGGTTGGTGTGCTTGGAGTTGGCTTGTAAATTTGGGTGGAATGAGGGGTATGCTAGTCATTTTGGTGCAGTTAAGTGTTGATGGAGCCTGGATTGTTGGATCTCTATGATCATGATCGTCGATGTGTTTCATATTTTGGAGTTGGTGAGGATGAATCTCGACCTTCAGTGTGGTGGGTGGGATCGTATCCCACGTCCATCTCCTTTGGGTTATTGATCTCAGTCGTCTGTTTCTTTTGTTAGGTGATCGTGTACCAAAGAGAGAGGGGGCGATTGAGAGAGCCTCTCGAAGCTTCGACCATGGATAAAGGCTATCCAAGCTTCTGTTGGGTAGAGAGAAGTGAGATCGGCAGGAAAAGGGAACAAGACAACAAATAGCTAGTAATAAAAATGAGATTTCACAATTTTGATTCATTTGAAATGGACTACGAAAATTCTAATATACTTTAAAAATCTTATAGTAAAAAGGTTAATAATACTCATTTTCCTTAAAAGGACATTTTAACAGCGTCATATAGTTTGATTCTACTTTATTAATTAGTAAACACAAAATATCTTTATTCTAAAGTTTATAATATAATTTTTTATTTTAATTCTTAACTGTTAATTAACATATTAGTCTGATTCTAGATTTTGCATGATTCTTGACTAGTCCATTCTTAATCTAATTCCTAGAGAAAACGATTACAAACCTCATCCAATCCTAAATGTAAGTAAACGCGTCATTAATTATTTAGATCAATTAATCATCAGTGAAAGAGATCTTATAGAACTTATGAATTTTCTCAGATGATCAATTATAAACGCTAATATAACAAGATACATGGTAATTTATAGGATTTAAAACTTTTCTTATTTTCAAATAAAATATCAACCTTCTTTCTTGTCGAGAAAAAGATTCATTATTGGAATGCAACTCATGATCATCAGTTAAGAATTTTATTCCTAATTAAACTCATAACCGCAATCTTTTATGAAGTTAGTCATACGATAGGAATTATCTAGTCATTATATCTATAATATCTTACCTTATAAAAGAGCGAGTTTTTAGCTGCTTGCTTTCATGAAATGTCCATCCTGTCCCTACAATCTGGGCTTATTTACTCATTGGGTGTGCTTGGAGTTGGCTTGTAAATTTGGGTGGAATGAGGGGTATGTTAGTCATTTTGGTGCAGTTAAGTGTTGATGGAGCATGGACCGTTGGATCTCTATGATCATAGTCGTCGATGTGTTTCATATTTTGGGGTTAGTGAGGATGAATCTCGACCGTCCGTGTGGTGGGTGGGATCGTATCTCAGCCGTCAATCTCCTTTGGTTTATTGATCTCAGTTGTCGATTTCTTTTGTTAGGTGATCGTGTACCAAAGAGAGAATGAGCGATTGAGAGAGCCTATCGAAGCTTGGGCCATGGATAAAGGCTCTCCAAGCTTCTGTTGGGAAAAGTTAAGTGCGATCGGCAAGAAGAGGGAACATGACAGAAAATAGCTAGTAATGAGATTTCACAATTCAGATTAATTTGAAATGGACTATGAAAATTCTAATATACTCTCAAAATCGTATAGTAAAAAGGTTAATAATACTCTTTTTCCTTAAAAGAATATTTTAACGTCATATAGTTTGATTCTACTTTATTAATTAGTAAACACAAATCATCTTTATTCTAAATTAAATAATATAATTTTTTGTTTTAATTCTTAACAGTCAATTAACACATTAGTCTTATTCTAGATTTTGCATGATTCTTGACTAGTCCATTCTTAATCTAATTCCTAGAGAAAATGATTCCAAACTTCATCCGATCCAAAATGTAAGTAAACAAGTCATTAATTATTTAGATCAATTAATCATGTGTATTAGTGAAAGAGATCTTATAGAACTTATGGATTTGCTCAGATGATTAATTATAAACACTAATATAACAAGATACATGGTAATTTTATAGGATTTAAAACATTCCTTATTTTCAAATAAAATATCAACCTTCTTTCTTATCGAGAAAAAGATTCATTATTGGAATGCAACTCATGATCATAAGTTAAGATTCATTATTGGAATTTTATTCCCATATTGATAAGCGGAAATATGTAAAAAATTTAGTTGACGAGGTTGGGTTTGAATAATTTCTTATACTTTTGTCCGTTTATTTTTTTTCTCGATTTGCCTGTTCAGAATCTTACAATTGCGCATTTTCTTTTGCTTTCATTTTCACAGCTTCTTTGCAACCCATAGGGGCATTAAGAATAAAAATAGATAATTAGTTTTTTTATAATACATTTGCTTATAGGAATTCTTTATCTAACATATGTTGAGAGTTGACAGTGTCTGATACAGGTTTTTATTGTTGATTTATAGGTGGACCATACTCATTGGCCATTTAACCAATTTCTCTAGTGTTATATATTCTTGGTGAAGCATGGATCGCTTAGAAAAATGGCATATTATTATACTATGCTCCTCGTCATGTTCATCAATCTAATTTTGCTGCAACTTCGACGTTCGTAGCTCGGTAAAATTTTCCTTAGGAGGTTTCTTTGATCTTTTGTGGAAGACCGGCCCATGTTATTTTAGTTTATTAGGGTGTCGTGTGTGTTATGGACCTTATGGTATATGAGTGGAGTTCTTATCTCCATTTGTCTTGTACTTTTTATATCTATGTTGTCTTTAGATATCGAAGGGGCTTTTGGATAAATATGACCCTGAGAGAGTTCTTGATACCCCGATAACAGAGGTAATTATTGTTGCTCAACCTTAAGGCTATGTCTGATGATTAAATTTATGAGAAAGTTCTAAGTAAATTATACAAAATTTTCTTCCATTTTTAATCTAATTAGTTGGGCTTCTATGTTGTATAGTACATAATGTAATAGCCATGATCTTCTACTAAATTTTCAAGTTTATTAAAGAATTTGTATTGTTCTCAGTCTCAGCTTAAGTTGCATATTTTGTGTTATGACTCTCCTCCATGATCACATTCTTTTTTTTCAATTAAATTTCTTGCTCTATCTAAGAAAAATTAATATAGATTCAACACTGTTTAAATTTAGTATAGGTTGTGGCAAGACTTAGTTGAGGATAATGAAGCATTAGTCTTAAACATTAATTATTATGATGTTGAAAAGCCATCTTGACAGCTATTCTAGCTTGTTGATTTGTCATACGTCTTGTCCTATAGGGACTGCGACTGTATCTTAGTAATCCACCCCATGCAAATGGTCTGAAGTGCATTATGACTTGTTTCTTTATAATCTCTTTTCTTTCTTTCCTTTTGGTTCTGATGCTTGACAACATGCTTACATATACTAAAGATTTTCCTCTTGCATTCATCCAATATATCATCTATTACAGAAGATAATTATTAAAGTTAATATTTACAAGTATGAAGACCATTTAAAAAAAATTATCATATCATGTTTCAAAGCTTTTGCTCTTAGCTGGGACAGATAGGCTGGACATGTAATGTTTGTTAATGTCTGTTGCAAAAGAATTTACAAATCTGTTCATCAAACTTTACCTCCATTAACTTCCATACAAAATTTTGCTCATTGATATAACTTGTATAGACAAGAGAGATTGCTTTTCCATCTATTATTACCTTTATTTAGCTTTAGCCAATTTCTTAACGACCTCCTCAAAAGCACCTTATTTTTGAGATGAGAGTTTAGGAGTACTATTCTTATAATTTTGCTGAAATTGAAATAAACTTGGCTTAAAAAGCATTGAAATGCCTATTTGTTTCCTTCAAATTATCAATGTTGAGTGTTTTTCCTTTGGGCTATAGAATCACCAAGCTTTCTACGTTTTCTACTATTTGAATGATTATACTTAGAAATTATTTGCTCGGGTCTTTGTTAATGATATTTTCTATTTGCAATCATGTGTAACCATTAGGACTATAAATGTATGGTCTGTGATGTTGTGATTTGTATTTGGCTATTTGTGATTAGGTTAGTTTTTCTGAATTGTCATTTCCTTTTATAGAAACTACCGTAATGGTCCAATTTTACTGGATTTTAGTGTTGGCTTGAGTGGATTTGACTCTTGAATTTTTGTTCTTCGTTTATTATATGATTCTTATAAACTTCTTAATTTTTACAGTGGATTTTGATTTAGGTTGGTTTTTCTTGCTGCATTTTTTCGTTCTGTATTCTAATTCTGAATTGTCATTCACTTTGATTTATCTGGATGCTTATTTTTGTAATAGTTGTCTATAAATACTGATTTTTTATGTCAGTTTTTATATTTGTATTCCGATATTCTGTGTTCATTTTCTTCTGAAAGTCATTAGCTTTAAGTCTCATTAATTTTAAGTCGTGATTTCTTATATGAATTTTGCTTTGTTGAAGATTGTTTTAAACTATAATTTGTTTTCACTATAGTTATCATATGTTGTGATTTCTATCTACACTGATGGCTCTACCTTTTTGCATTGATTTATAGATCAAAATTTTACGATTGACGTCCTGTCATTTATTTTAGTGTTGTCATCAGCTTATGGCCAGTGCATCTTGTTTAGGGTATTTACTGCATTATAAGTTTTCCCTTCTTATCTTTCAGATTGTTCATGGTTGAATTGATGCTAAATAGTTAAGGCGTGTTTTTAAAGACTACCTGCAATGTGTTTTGATTTTCTTTTTCCAACTTAGAAGCAGAACAAAAAAGTTTAGCCCATTCAAAAAATGCCTTCAGATTTGAAACTACTGTAATGGTCTAATTTTTCTGGATTTCAGTGTTGGATAGAGTGGATTTAACTCCTGAATGTTGTTGTTCTTCGTTTGTTATATGATTCTTATAAACTTCTTAATTTTTGAAGTGGATTTTGATTTAGGTTGGTTTTCCTTGATGCAATTTGTTTTGTTATGTATTCTGTTTCTGAATTGTTATTCGCTTTGATATATCTGGATGCTTATTTCTGTTATAGTTGGCTATAAATATTAATTTTTATCAATTTTTATGTTTGTATTCTGATGTTCTGTGTTCATTTTTTTATTCATTTTCTTCTCAAAGTCATTTACTTTAAGTCGTGAATGCTTATATGAGTTATGCTTTGATGATTATTGTTTTAAACTATAATCTCTTTTCAGTATAATTATCTCATGTTTTCATTTTTATCTACACTGATGGCTCTAGCTTTTTTGCATTGATTTATATATCAATTTTTTTGTGATTGACGTGCTGTTATTTATTTTGGTGTCGTCATTGACTTATAGTCAGTGCATCTTGTTTGAGGTACTTACTGTATTATAAGGTTTTTTCTTCTTATCTTTCAGATTGTTCACGGTTGAATTGATGCTGAATAGTTAAGGCACATTTTTAATGACTACTTGCAATGTGTTTTGATTTTCTTTTTCCAACTTGGAAGCAAACAAAAAAGTTTGGCCCATTCATGAATTGCCTTATGATTTCGGTTGTTCCAATACCGATAGCACTATGGACTATGGTTGGAGTACCTGACAGTGTAATTATGGGCATTGGTTATGGCTTTGTTTGGCCTGTCATGGAAACATTTAGGACCATAAGTAGAGAAGGTGTTCCAATTCATATGAAGTTGATTAGGTACTTCACGGTGATGTTTCTATCTTTAGTTTTAGTTTGGTTGTAGCTATTTCTTTAATATGGTACAAATTCATTAGGAATAAGTGTAGTGCAGTAGGATATGAATCTTGAAGTTACTTTGTTTACATATATCCTTCAGCTTGTCTTGAAAATTATAGATTCTGGTGATTTCATCATCTTCTTTTGTTGTTGTTTGACTTATTGTATTCATATTTTAGAGTTTTACTTTTCTGATAACGAACATGTACATTTTCATTGTCTAACATGGATTCTTATTCTTTTTGTATTTAGTTACTTGGAAAAATATCTTTTTACATTTATTGACTGTAGCTATAATCTTGAATTTAGGTACCCATACAAGCAAGTTTTTATGATTTTGTGGCTGATGATAGTAACTAGAATTCGAGAGCATACAGTGAGCAAATGCCTTAGAAAAAGTACAACGGCATTTTAGTGGTCAATTCCTTTAACGGTACAAGAATTTCAAAGTCGACGTGTATTAATTTTCAATTTTTGGTTCTTCGTCTTCGTCCATGTTTTGTTGTGGACCAATCTTGATTTTATTTTTTACTCTGTTATTAACTTGATTATGTATTATGATTTCTAACATTTTAGGAATAGTGATGATGAGTTTTAGTCTAATTCTGAAGATAAGTAGATGGGACATTAAACTCAGAACTCTAATAGTCATATAGAAATAGAGATATAAGAAGAACAATACGGAGGCGGTCCGAAGCTTAAGTGAAGAACAATAGAAAAATAGGAGAAGACAAGAAAGTGGCTTTTAAACTTTTTTAATATTCATGATATGTTTTATAAGAACAAAGTTGATTATACTTTGTTTATGTTTCGGTTAGTTTTTATCTAGATGTAGATAAATAACACCATAATATAAAAAAATGATGAAACATGCATGTTTCTATAAAAAAAAATTTAACTTTATGTTATGTGTTACTATTATGAAGTAAATATTATCTTACTTAGTCTGTGTAGAATTATGAGTAGTCGTTATTTTAACATTGATCTATCGTTATTATGAACGTCTCCTTAATAATATGCGAAAAATAAAATATGTTGAATTGTACATATGATAATGTTATAATGGCCAGGCACTGTAGCACGTGCAAAAGCACGTCCCTGCCACCTAGTATTAAATTAAAAGTGGGAAGAATAAGAAAATCATTATGGGACAATTATGTCCACATATTTTTCTTACTTTTTCTAAAATGTCCATCAAAATTACATTCATCACTCTTTCATTCATTGTCACAGCTAAGTAACTAATTTACTAAATATTATCAATTACATTTATTATCTTATAATTAAAGTGATTTTTATAATTACATTAACTAATTAATGTGAGTTATTATCTTACATTTATTATCTTATAATTACATTTTGTGATTTTGATTCTTTGATGAGACTATTAGTTTGCACATAAAATGATTTAGCTAGATTTTTCAATAGATTTACTTTGAAAGATTTCTATATTTAATAATAATAAATGTTTTAAGATTGAAGTTGAGCGTTTGCTTAATTGTTTTACATTTTTAATTGATTAAATTAATTTATATACCTTTCACAAACAAAAATTGATTTATATACTTCCAATTAATGACATTTCTCATTCTCCAAATACCTTTTTAGAGTAGATTGATTACTTAGTAATTAATATATCAACTATAATGCTCTCGTATTTTTAAGATTTAATGATTCGATAAGGTATTTTATGCTCACACTAAATAATAAATCTATAATATATTAACAGTGGTAAGGATGTGAGAATTATTTTTGGACAATTATGTCAAAATATTTTTCTTGCTTTTCCTAAAATGCCCATCAAAAATTACATTTGTCACTCCTAAATAATTAATTAACTAAATATTATCAATTATATTTACTATCCTATAATTAATAGGATTTTGTGAATTTGAAGAGATGGATAGTTAGACATGGAATTATTTACTTAGATTTTTTTCAATATTTACTTTGAAAATTCTCTATATAAAATAGTTATAGTAATAATAATAAAATACATAATAATAATAATAATAATAATAATAATAATAATAATAATAATAATAAAGAATGTTTTAAGATTGTTGCTTAATTGGTTATATTTGGAATCGCTTATCTTAATTTCTAGACTTCCAATTAATGACAATTATCATTCCTCAAATATCTTTTTTATGTATAAAGTATGTTGATTACTTAGTTTATTTAGATTTATGTGTAAATGCACTTGAGAAGCCTATATAAAGTCAAACATACATGTGAACATTTGTTCTAAAGTCACTTTAGTACAAATTATTACAAGTGTTGTGCATCTAGTCAATCTTTTCAACATTATCAATTTAAGTGGAAGCTGGCACCCAATTGATTTATGGGTTACCCTATGTTGACAATACTCAATGGCATGAGAATGTGAGAGGAACCACATATTTTCCATAAGTAGTATCATCAAAAGTGAATTATGTATAAAGTCGTAGTTCCTCCTTTCGATCACCAACAAAAAAAAATTAAAAAAATCAAATTATGGTTAGGAGTTTGACGTTTGTTGATTTATAGTTAACTACTAGAAGGTTATACATATATAAGTTTTGAAGTTCGATACGGGATGTAATCAAATGATTATATAGAATTTTAATAATGTAAATAGAAGCTTTAGAGATTAATTAGTTGTTGTCATAGTTTGTAAACTAAAGTCAAGAGAAAAATATGTACATGCCTTTTTGTATTCCCGTTTTCTAAAAGGGACAATCTCTGAAATATTCAAATTTGTAAAATCTTATTTAGTATGTGCATTTAACTTTTAATTATATAATTTAATGTTTTAACTCATTAAAATGAAGTATAAAGTAGTTTTCTTTAAATGGATAAGATGAATTGAATACGAAGATAATTAAGAATATTTAATTTTTTAAATATGAAGCACATCTTTAACTTGGTTTAAATACGTGCAACACACGTGATCCCAAACTAATATTCAATAAGTGACTCTAACTCACAATCGATATTGTATATCAATGTCGAAGTTTAGTTACCCTACAACCCAACTTTTGTCACAAAAAAAAATCAAAAAACTCATAAGATTAAGTTTGTGTTTTGACAATAAGATTTCAGAAAAACAATCAAAATAAGGAAGGAAGTAATGTTTTTCATAAGTTAACTTTTATATCAAAGAACATCTTGCGTAATATTACCCAATGATTTATTTTATGGTTATGACATATTTAGAAACACTCCAGTTAACTTGAGAGTTAGAATATGCTAAATAATTTTTTTTCATATTCTTACCTTTTCTATTAAATATACAATTTAATTTAGGAGGTTGTTGTCATTCCATAATTTTAATTAATGCAGGGAAAAGTTAACGGATTTAGATCATCTTCTATTTTTAGAACATGAGAATGATCTGTTAAGATCTAGTCCATTCGGTCTAAAAATAAATGGATCAGATCTAATATGAGAAAAAAAGTATAAAAAAAAAGGAAAAGTACATAACTTTTATCACTTTCACGTATGGAGATGATCTTAACTATTCATAATTATAATGGACGGTAAAATTTTTTGAACAGATGCCTCCTGTTGGGATCGAACGGGAGGGATCTAAATCCAAAGCTAACATGAA
This sequence comes from Datisca glomerata, assembly GCA_003255025.1. Classification (NCBI taxonomy): domain Eukaryota; kingdom Viridiplantae; phylum Streptophyta; class Magnoliopsida; order Cucurbitales; family Datiscaceae; genus Datisca; species Datisca glomerata. The sequence continues at coordinate 1,428,534 of QANY01010576.1, forward strand.
GCACAAAGATAAAATTGTGGGTACCACAGAAGAGCAACAATAATTAGGGATTAGTAACATTGTCAAATCATAAGCAGATGAAATGGAAGATATTCTGAATCTGTTCATTGTTTCCTTTCTTTTTTTAAAGTGGGAAACGTTGCGTTGAAAGCAAGGAAACATTTTACCTATTTTTGGTTTTATTAAATATCAAAATCTTTACAAGAAATGTTTTATTTCTAGTAATTTGCCTAACCTTTTTTTAATCAATAATTTGTTCTTACAGAATGACAAAGCATTTCTTTGGTTTGGCGTTATCTATAATATATATAATATATATAAAAGTATTAAAATTAGAGATTTTTTTTTAATTACTTTATCCATATGAATTTTTTAATAATCCTTAATTACTCTTCTTAATGACATGTAGTGTGATTTTAATTGACTATTTATCTACTTGCATAGTAAATTACGAAAATCAACAGACATGAATGTTTATTATATTTTGGAAGAAGACAATTTATTATATTTATCCATGTTCTTGTGTTTTTATTAATTATATTAATAAATGAATACATGTATATACATAAAGTAATAAAGACGATGTAGATATATAATCACACTACATACACACTAAGACGTATTTTTAGGAAGATCAGAAACATCATTACAAAACATGAAAAAATAATAGCTAAAATTATTATCATGTGAGCGATTGCGTACAACTGCACGATCTTACTTGTTTGGTATGTTTCTTATCTTCAGTTTTTAATAACGAGAAACACTATATTTTTTCTTCAGATATCTTATCTGAAATAATAATTGTTTATCTTATTACAGCTATGTTCATTTAATTTACTTTTAAGCCATGAACCACGATAATTCATATATAAAAATTATTATTTTTAGGATAAATCTGAACATATTTAACCAAGATAAAAAGAGAACTTATCATCATCAACATTTCTCTTATTTATGATTTCAATTCAAAATTTCATTACAAGAGGGCACACAATTGAACTCTACCAACTTCTTTAAAAATGAGAAATTTTACATTTGTTATATATGTATTTATATTCTTTCATAATTTTAACTTTAATTAAGAAAAACACCATGAGAGTTGGTGCTTGTATAGTTGCCTAAACTATGATTCCTGATGATTGAATGGGAAAACGTCAGGGCAGAAGCGTATTGATAAAAGTTTAAATAGCACTAAAATGTAACATTGTGTAATCATCATTTTTTAGAGGGTCTATTATTTCATTTATAAATTTACATATATATGATTTATTGAAGTATTAAATTTTCATTGAACAATCATTGTAAAGTTTCTTGATTTATTGGTTGCTAAATACTAGTTATACTATAGTTTAATTATATTTAATATGATATTTTACACATTTAATAATTTAATTTATAAATTTAAATAGTATTCTTAAAATTTTACTCCATTTGTACAGCGCACGTAGTTACAACTAGTATTTCTAAAAGTTTAGATGTTTTTTAAATAAAATTTTTTATGAAAAAGTACAAATATAATGGAACTAGTAAAATAAAATACAGTAAAAGTAGTCTTTTGAAAATTACTCCCATCCAGAAATTTTTAATTTTTAATAAATTTAGGATCTTATATGCCAAAATAGAAAATACAGTTATCGATCAACCACAATAAATCCCTCAAAAATGAAGTCGACTACTGCATTCTTAACAATGGTTTTTTTTGTATAATCTCCTATTAGATTATATTAAAATTATATAGGAAACATATGAACAAACTAATGACATTTTTTGATTAAAAATAGAGTTAAATTATTATTAATAATGAAAACCAGTACATAAAGAAGGCCTAAAATTGTCATTTATAACACTCTTATCCTTAGCTATTAACATGTGGCAATACTAGCTGGAATTAAATTAGGATTCCTAACAACACAACTCTGAACATGTGTATTACAACCAAGGTTTTAAAGGGCGCGCCTCAAGGCGAGGCGCCCATCCAGGGTACTGAGTCGTGCGCCTCTAAAGTTCCCTGGTGAAACGTACGCCTCATCCAATAGAGGATGACTCTTATGAGGCAATACTAGCTGGAATTAAGCCTCATGTTTTACTAAAGGTAAGGTCATTAAAATGACCTGCCTGTCTACCATGTTTATATGAGGTAGTAGCTCTCTCCCCTCTTTCCTATTTTCTATTTTAGTGGAAGAAGATAAAAAGGGAGTATATCCCTAGGATTTTTGCGACCAAATAAAACGAAAAAGACACAACAAAGAAGAAGACAAATATACCTTTGAGGTATTTCTCTTCTCCTTCTCCAAGGTTTCTCTTTTCTCTTTTTTCTCTGCCTTCTCTTCTCCTTCTCTTCTCTCTTTCTTCTTTGTTTTCCGTTTTTTCTTTGTTTCATGTCTACTCTTATGAGTTGCAGAGACTAAAACAACAATATATCTTTTGTATTTAGTTCTTTAAGATAATGGAGCTCTTTTTCACACACCTGTCTTATTTCTCAATTTTTATGATTGTTTGGTGTCTATTTTTATGAGTTACAGAGACTAAAATAATAATATATCTCTTTTCTTTAGTTCATTAAGATAGTGAGCCATTTCACCCACTTATCTTATTTTTTCAATTTTTGATGTTAAAAAAAATCATCAATGTCCCCACTTGTATTATATTTTCTGCTTTTCTTTATCTTTTATGTTTTTTTGTTATGGAGGTCAAAACAGTAATAAATAAGCCAAAACAGTAATAAATAAATAATCCAACTCTTGTTATCATTTCTATAGATTAGTGTAGCCCTCTTGTCCTCCACTTGTATTTTTTTCTATTTTTTATGTTGAACTTTGATTTTGAAACAATTGATATCATTATTCTTATGTAGTGAAGTATCAAACAATGGTAAGAGGTATAAAGAAGAAGAATAACGGTGGTAGTTGTGGAAATAGAAAGCACCCGGCTTGAAAGTATGGTGTCGAGGTTGAAGGACCCATAGAAGGGAAATGATACCTTTATATCAAATATAATTTTTGTAATAAAGTTGTAAAAGGAGGTTTCAAAAGAATGAAATATCATTTTGGGTGTACTCATAACAATGTGGCACCATGTGAAAAAGTACCGAAAAATGTGAAAAAATAGTTGAATGATTATTTACAAAAAAAAAACTGTGGCAAAATACGTGATGCAACTACAATTTGATGACAAGGTAAATTCGGGTTGCTATTTTGGTGGAAGGACATCTTTGAAAGACATGACTTATGACCCTAACATGGTGGGTGGTTCAAATAGTGGTCATATGTCATCGAATGGAGTGCGAGGATCGATGGATTGGTTTGTAGTAAATGTTGATGATGACAATCAAGACATTGAAAAAGAATAACCTCCATCAAACCCAAAAGAGGCTCGCAATTGAGTTTGTTTGGATGTTGGAAGATTTTTTTAAATGGTATTTCTTTCAATGTGACAAAGAGTCCTTCATTTATGAACATGTGTCGTTCCATGGGTTTGTATGGTCGAGGTTTGAAACTTCCAAGTATGCATGAACTTAGCACGTGGATATTGAAGGAATAAATGAAGACCAAAAATAATATTGTGAATGATGTGAGGAAGGCATGGTCATAAAATGGAGTTTCAATATTGTTGGATGGTTGGAAGGAGATGAGAGGAACAAGTTTGATCAGCTTTCTTGTCAACTGCCCGAGTGAAACTATTTTTTGAAATATGTAGATGCATCGGATGCTGTAAAGGATGCTATAAAGCACCCGGCTTGGAAGTACGGTGTCGAGGTTGAAGGACCCGTAGAAGGAAAAATATACCTTTATATCAAATGTAATTTTTGTAATAAAGTTGTAAAATGATGTGTCAAAAGAAGAAAGATCATCTTGGGTGTACACATAATAATGTGGCACCATGTGATAAAGTACCGAAAGGTGTGAAAAAAGAGATGAATGATTATTTACAAAAGAAAGACTGTGGCAAAACACGTGATGGAACTACAATTTGATGACACGGTTAATTCGGGTTGCTATTTTGGTGGAAGGATATCTTTGGAAGACGTGGCTTATGACCTTAACATGGTGGGAGGTTCAAATAGTAGTCATATGTCACTAAGAGGAGTACAAGGACCGATTGATCGGTTTGTAGTAAATGTTTATGTTGACAATCAAGACCCTGAAAAAGAATTACCTCAATTAAACCCAAAAGAGGCTCGCAATTGAGTTTTTTGGATGTTGGAAGATTTTTTTTAAATGGTATTTCTTCATTGTGGCAAGGAGTCCTCCATTTACGAACATGTGTCGTTCCATTAGTTTGTATGGTCGAGGTTTGAAACTTCCAAGTATGCATGAACTTAACACATGGATATTGAAGAAAGAAATGAAGACCACAAATAATATTGTGAATGATGTCAGGAAGGCGTGGTCATAAACTGGTGTTTCAATATTGTTGGATGGTTGAAAGGATATAAGAGGAAGAAGTTTGATCAACTTTCTTGTCAACTGCCCGAGTGGAACTATTTTTTTGAAATCTGTAGATGCACCGGATGCTGTAAAGGATGTAAATTTATTGTTTCAACTTTTAGACGAAGTAGTCGAAGAAGTAGGGGAAGATCTCATTGTTCAAATACTCACGGATAACGCATCTGCTAATAAATTGGCTGGAACAAAATTAATGGAGAAGGGGAAGTGTCTCTATTAGACTCCATGTGCCGCACATTACTTAGATTTAACGCTTGAGAAGCTTGGAGACTTACCTCAACATAAAAATGCTTTGAGAAAGGCAAAAAGGTAACTAACTTCATATACAATCATGTATGGGTGTCGGCACTGATGAGAACTTTCACAAAAGGAGAGCTAATTGCTTAGCGGCCACTAGATTCACTAATGCATATTTGACTTTGCAAAGTATTTATGAAGCCAAGCAACCTTTGCAAGCCATGTTTGTTTCTCAACAGTTTGAGAATAGTGCATGGGCAAAAAAATGAAGGTAAGGAAGTGAAAAAAATCATGTTAAACGAAAAAAAAAATTCGCTCTAGTGTAGCATATACTTTGAAGACCACAAACCATTGGTTAAGATGCTCATAATGGTAGATTCTGAGAAAATGCCATTAATGGGCTTCACCTATGGTGCTATGGATGCTGCCAAAGAGGACATAACGAAAAGCTTAAGGGAAGAATAAGCATCATATAGAGAGATATGTGATATGATTGATGAGAAACGGGAGTTTTAGTTGCATAGGCATTTACATGTGGCTGCATATTTCTTGAATCCTCATTTTCAGTACGAAGATAATTTCTCTAATCATCCCAAGATCAATATGGGTTTGTATACTTGTATGAATAAGTTAATACCCGGCCAATGAGAGAGAATTAAGGCTGATATACAAATAGATATGTTTAAAATGAGGTTTGGCATTTTTGGCATCCTACAAGCAAAAGCTTCTTGCAAGAAACGTTCGCCTGGTGAGAATTATTCTTGACATTATCATTCTTACATTGCAATTATTTTTAGATGAAACTTAAATTTATTTTTTAAATTAGTTGGATGGTGGACACAATTTGGAGATGGCACACGAGAACTGTAGAAGTTTGCTATTGAATTTTGTAGTCTTACTTGTTCAGCATCGGCATGTGAATTAAACTAGAGTACATTCAATCAAGTTGATGATCTGAATTTTGATATACATGCATCTAATATTTTATTAAACTTCAAAGTTTACTTAAAATCATTATTGGAATAGGTACATATAAAGAGAAGGAACCGCTTGACTACAAAAAAAACTAAATTCACTGGTTTATATCATGTACAACAAGAAATTGAAAGATAGACACTTCAAGCTCGAGCAACTCAAAGAAGATGAGGATTCATTAGTAGTTGATAGTGTGCCATCCAATGATGAATTTATTGTTGAGAAAAATGATGGATATCAAACACATACAACTATTCTAAATGATGGTATTGATGTTGATGTTTATGATGTTGAGGAAGTAAGAGGAAGTGTTAGGGAATCTCAAGGAGTTTGAAAGAAGTCTAGGGTGAAAGGTTAGTATAAAATTAAAATATTATTGAAGTTCTCAATTTTCCCCAATTAGTTATATTATTTATCCTTATTTTATTTATGTATGAATGATAAAAGAAAGACGCCAATGGTGCTGGTGGATAAAGAAGAATATGTGGATGTTGACACGAATGAGGACGATGAAAGACACATTAGATATGACGATGATTTATTAGAAGACCTACTAGTGATTATGATATTGAAATTGATTCTTTAAAACCATGAGAGGCTCTCAAAGAAAGAAATCTCGTAATGATTTTAAGACAATAAGGAATTTTAATGATTTTATATAAGAACTATTCTCATATCATATATTTTATTACATTTTTTGGATGAACAGTGATGAAAGAATTGTTATATGATGATATTTTTAAATTGGATGGTTGATATAAATTTTTTATGATTTATATAAGTCTTTAGGAGTTTTTTTTCTTCAAAATTGAGGGTTACGCCCCGTTCCGCCTTGAGGCTTATGCCTCACCTCTTTAGAGGTAAACGCCTCGAGGCCTTTTAAAACCTTGATTACAACAAGTGTACTACAACTCCTACAAACCAAATTAATACTACAACTATCAAAAACCTTAATAGCCTCTAAAATTGTTTTGACAAAATTCAATGAATCCCAACTATAGAAAGAAGAGTTAATTTTTTAAACTTTCAACAGCCCTCTTTGAGTTGCTGCTCTCTTTCATAATACTCCTTCAATTGTTGTCCTTTGCTAAACATATTCCTTAAATAAATAGTTGTCATCTCTGCTTGTTCCAGATATTGAGTCGCTACTGACTTCCCACTAATCAAATTTGGATCACCATTGTCATCTCTAGCCTACTGTCCTCATTAGATTTGGAGGAGCAGACCATAACTTGACAGGTTGACAAAACACATTTGTCCCCTAATTTCTCCAAATTCATAGAAAAGTCTCCTACAAAAATAATAGTATTTGACATGTTTTCTTCCCACATATCATTGCAGAAAAGATTAGCCTTTACAAAAATATTAAGACGATCAACCATTTTACCCTAAAAAATAGAATAATTAATTTCCTTCTATATAAACCACAATATACAACAAAAAGAGGAGACATTATCTCACAACCATCAGAGATACATTTAAGTTCAAATAAACTATCAGATAACAATTAGCCTAAATTTGTCATTGAGAAAGAATAAACCTCAAAAGAAAAGGAGAAGTAAACCAAACAACCCTAGTTCAATCACATTCAAAAAGCATATGGTGTGCAGTTTCTTCATATTTTGCACAAATTGGATACATACCATCTAAAGACAGTTTCCTATTAAATAGATTATACTTAGTAGGCCGAAAATTATAGGTAGCCGTCCAAGTAAACATTTTAATCTTTTGGTTACATTTAAGGTTCCATAATATTTTTCGTAGTAAAGAATCGATAATATTTGAAGTAGTGGCATCATTAACTGAAAATCTTAATTTCTCATTAAAGATCACATGATAACCAAATTTGACAACATAAACTTCAATGAAGACTGATTTGAGTTCTACGAAGAACGAAGAACGCGAGATGACAAATAGAATTCTACCAAATCAGAATTTCTCCGATACAAGAAAAGTATAAAGTTGTTTTCTACTTATTTTGAATACGTTTAACTTAGCATGCCTAATCAGATGTATGATTTTAATATTTAATATGATTAAATTGGTTGATGTAAAAAAAAATTATACTCCGCCCACGAACCGTTCGTGGTTCAATAATTTTTCTTCAAATTTTAAAACTCGATCCAACACTCATTGGTGTTGATGTTACTTCTAATAGTAGTTATATACCTTATAGTTTTACTGCTACATATATCTCTAACTTGAGTTTGCTATTTTATTAATCTTAATTATTAAGTATACTTTTTTTAGTGCTGATAACTAGACCTAAATATATAGGAAAAGAAGATAGTGGAGTGAATCTTGCCTTAAGCTGTGTGGATAACTATGAAGCAATAATGGCTGCTACATATATCTCTAACTTAAGTTTATAGTTTTATTATCTTTAACTATTAAGTATACACTTTTTAGTGCTGATAACAAGAGGCAAATATATAAGAAAAAAAGATAGTGGAGTGGATCTTGCCTTAAACTATGTGGATAACTATGAAGCAAGATTGGTTGTTAATAAGGTAAATGCTTATCTCTTTTTCATATACATCATGCATTTCTTTCCATATATCAGTAGTGTTCAGGAATATTGGTCATTAATACTGATATTTCAAGCATATAGTCCACTTCTATTTAAAATTTTATAAAAATCTATTTTTGACTAGTTTTTATGGTCAAATCCTAATATAATTAAACTCATACATGCTTGCAATGAGCTCAATCATACCTGGATGGAATCTGGTAAGTGAAAAATGCGAAATTTTCCCAAAGAAAACTTTGAATAATTTAAATGGTCCTGATTTGCTCTCTACTTCTTCATTTCTACTTTAATTTATTATAAGTTATTCACTTTGTGACTCTTGGAATAAAGGATCCATTACGGGAAGACAATAAACAAGACAAGTCTACAAGTAGCTTATTCTTTTGGGAACTCTACAGGTAGCTTACTATACAAAAGAGAAGGGGAAACTACTGTTTAAAATATGTTGACATTTTTATAATAAACAAAAGAACATATCTTCCTTTCTTATTTATTGTTGCCTGTTTACACTTCTAGCCTTTTAGTTCAGTTGATCGTATGCTCTATATTAATCTAAAATTGATCCAGAGACTCTTTAGTGGAAAAAGTTGTTCAATTATAATAATATTGGACTTTGAGGGGTGTTTAGGTGTACCTTTCCTTTTAGGAGAGAGAGAACACCGAAATGCCATGATTTAATGTCCTAAGAAAATTTTCTTCGAATATAATGAGGTCCTACAACCAAACATGCAATTTTATGTTTATTCCCTTATAATCTTCAAATTTAAGAAAATGTTTCTTGCTTTACAGAATTACAGGTGGGGCACAAAATAGACAGGCACTACTTTTTAGGACGACAAAGAAAGGTGAAAGTGTTGAAAAATTATCAACTCCACCAAATAAAAATACACAGCCTCCTATTGTATTTGGCATTCCTGTTATTCATTTATTAGTAAGATACACCCTTATTCGGTTCAACCATTTTTTGTAAAAATATTGATGTTGCAAAAGAGGTATGTTTTTTCTTTTCTAAATTAGAGTAATATTTAGTTCAATTCTTTGTGTTGATTTTCAATTTAACAATGAGATATTTTGGATGTTTGAACTAACTATTATGTCAATATTATTTCTCACTACTTAACCCCACAACCCCCCCCCCCCCNNNNCACCCCCCCCCCCCCCAGCAAGAAGCCTTCTCCCTGTAAATAGTGTGCATCCAGCTCTTTCCCACATTAGTATAACAATGTAGAAGTTTGGCTTGTGTTAATTACATAGAGGAGAATAATCTCATGATATTTACTGAGTTTTAATGTACATATTCATACTAATCTTTCTTTGTCGGTTACTGAATAAGAGCAGCTCTCTTGTGTTCAATTCATAAACTAGAATCTGCTTGAGCTTGCTTAAATTTATTCTTGTTTAAATTTATCTGGCCAAGTAAGAGTACATTGCTAAATAATTTATCTGGTATCAACTTTAGGAGATGGATGCTTTCAAGGGATGGGAAGGAGTTGAGTTTCAACTGAAGGTCGGAAGTGGCTAAATGGCTTTATACCTGATGAGATTCTCTTTAGCTTCTTTTAATTACTGTAAATTTTCTTTGAGATGTGTTATTAATTATGTGCGTCCATACGTAAATTGGTATATAAGACATTCTATTGTAGTCAAATTCATGGTCTTTAGTTTTATTTGATAGTAATTTCTCATTCAATTTTAAGTGATGACAATATTGAAGGGCTTTCATAGAAAGACAATGTCTTTTCATGACAGTGTTTTTAAAAAGAATTTGGAGCCCTTTAATGATGGGGATTCCCCGTCATTAAAGGTAAAAAAATAGGGACTGGATTTTTTTAATGATGGGGATTGCCTTTTATGACGTGAAATCTCCATCATTAAAATCTTTTAATGACGAGGATTTCCCTCATTAAAAGCAAAAAATTGGGGTTAATAATAGATCTTTTGATGACAGTTTTGGTAAAATAAGTTAAGATGACAACTTGAAATATGATAGTGGCATCTCTGCCATTAAAAAATTTTGATGACGGCTTCTCATCCTCATTTAAACCCGAATTTATAGTAATGACCATTCAAATTAAGTAAGATCATATTATGATCAGAATCTATTTCTAGAGGAATTACAGCTTCTACATGAGGAAATTTATTTAAAATATAGCATTTTTAACTAATACCCTATCTTATCTTTCCTTAATGAAATCATTATTATCCCTTTTTATTCCTCTATGTAAAAAAACATCCTTTAGTTCGATCTATCATATCACATATGTTTATTAAATCTCTAAATCTACTTGTTTTAAATGGTTCAGTATGCTTACCTCTACATTGTTCATTTTCACAAGCAATTTCATTAAATTCCCCAGCAATGATCCAGGTAAAAGATGTATAAGAATAAGATCAAACAATGTAAATATATTCAAAATATATTCCCCTTTCATTATTATTTCTATTTCCATACACAAATAAAAATCATAAGTGAAGTCGTACGGTGTCAGAATTAAATAGGTCAAGAATTTATGGAGATAAATTCACCGAGTATTTGAGTCATATAGATTTATTCATGTAGGTTCATTTGGTCTCAGGAATAGCTCATAAGGATAGGAATGAAAAACAACATCATTTGGACCAAAAATATGTTTTGAACCAAGTTATATTTCCTAAACTCATATGTGATAGGTGTTGTCACTTAACTAGTGATAACCAAGTAATTAATGTTCAAATTAATTAATTGATTATTTTTTTATTGGATAATTAATAAATAAAAGAAATTTAATTAATTAATTTATGAACATCAATTTAATTTATCAATTTAGATTAATAAATTTGGACATAACATTGACCTTAAGGAGATATACAATTTTCGATAATAGTAAAGATTATGGGTGAATTTTTGATAATTTAACATATAGGGGTATATGTATAAATTTTGTAATTATTATATAAGGGAAGGCATTAGGGTTTCCTTCCTTGTTCATAATTGCCAAAAATTACAATATTCCTTAAAGTTTAAGTTGTATCGAGATTCATCAATCCAATTGATAAACTAATTAATCATTATCAATTAATTAATTAATTAATTTTTATTTTACTAATTTATCTACTAATTAAAAAATAATAAACTAATTAATTTCAATACATATAATTATACTTAACTAATTAAGTGAGTTCACCCATCACATGTAGGTGTAGGAAATATGCATTGACACCAAAACACATTTTGATCAATTTTACTTCGTTTCTCTATTCATGTTCTCATGAGTTATTTCTGAGACCATGGACCCACATTAATAAAGCTAAGGATTGAAATACCTGGTGAATTTATCTCCATAAATTCCTGACATATTTAATTTTGACATCGTAAGACTCCACTTAGGTTCGATGCCAAATCAACTCTCGATTCATGCGCACTACGTTTTCTGTTGATGTAAATAAACCTTTTATTTTTACGGTCCATAGAATATTTTAACACAATATCAATCGTTATAGTCAGTAACAAGAGCGGAATATAAAATTATCATTTTACCATTCTTGTTATTATTTTCTTAACTCATTTATTGACTGTGGATAAGAAAGACATAATAGTGAATTGGCTCGTACGATTCACAAGTCTTAATCAATGACTCAATTCATTGAATACCTAGCCAAATTAATTTATTCACACACTCATCAATAAAGCATAAGATGATATTGTTGCTTTCATAATCGAACCATGAATTTTCATATCTGTGAATCACGTAACTCTAACTTAATTGAATTACAATCCCAACAGTCGAGGTATTTTCCACCAATTCGAACTCACTCATTTGGCATATCAAATATTACAACTAACTAAGTCAAGCTATGTATTCACCTCAGGATTAAGATAATTATGAAAATACCCTTAAGGTGTAATAATTAGATTTAGAGCTTGGTAAAAGATTTTGGATTATAAACTAATTTCTTACCGGTCTATTCAACATGTTCAGAATATGTCTAGGTTAACCGTTTGAGTCTTTACTCACATGACCCAAGACTACTATTCATTGGTTCAACCTAACAGTCGTGATCAAATTCGATTGTCTAGTCAATTCTAAGATTGCGAATATCATTTTGAACATTCTTAGAAGAGTTTCTCTGGAGACGCCCCTATCTTCACTTTTAGTTCGTTGATGAAAGTTTTAGGATTTGAGTAATTTATAAATACACTTTAATTTAAAATAAAATTTTCAATTTATTCATAAGAATTAAATAACACTAATGTCTGAGCAATAAATAAATATAAATAAATAGTTATTACACGATACTTTATGAACATATTCTGACACTGATAACTAGAGGTAAATATATAGGAAAAGAAGATAGTGGAGTGGATCTCGCCTTAAGCTATGTGGATAACTATGAAGCAAGAATGGTTGCTACATATATCTCTAACTTGAGTTTAATGTTTCGTTATCCTTAACTATTAAGTATACTCTTTTTAGTGCTGATAACTAGAGGCAAATATATAGGAAAATAAGATAGTGCTGATAACTAGAAGATAGTGGAGTGGATCTTGCGTTAAGCTATGTGGATAACTACGAAGCAAGAATGGTTGTTAAAAAGGTAAATGACGATCTCTATTTCTATATATCGTGCATTTATTTCCATATACCAGTAGTGTTCAGAAAATATTGCTCATTTGATACTGATATTTCAAGCATAGAGTCCATCTTCTATTTAAAAAAATTTAAAAATTTATTTATGACTAGTTTTGATGGTCAAATCCTAATATAATTAAACTCATACATGCTTGCAATGAGCTTAATCAGACCTGGATGGTATATGGTAAGTGAAATATGCAGATTTTTCCCATAGAAAACTTCGAATAACTTAAATGGTCCTAATTTTCTCTCTGCTTCTTCATTTCTACTTTAATTCACTATAAGTTTTTCACTTTGTGACTATTGGAATAGAGGATCCATTTTAGGAAGATAATAAACAAGACATGGCTACAAGTAGCTTATTGTTTTGGGAACTCTACAAGTAGCTTCTTATACAAAGAGAAGGGGAAACTAATGTTTAAATATCTTGACATTTTTATAATAAACAAAAGAACATATCTTCATTTCTTACTTATTGTTGCATGTTTACACTTCTAGTCTTTTTGGTTCAGTCGATCCTATGCTCTATATGAATCTAAAATTGATCAAAAGACCATTTAGTGGAAAAAGTTGTTCAGTTATAATAATCTTGGACTTTGAGGGGTGTTTAGGTGTACCTTTTCTTTTAGGAGGGAAAGATAACACTGAAATGCCATTATTTAATGTCCCAAAAAAATTTATTTGAATAAAATGACGCCCTACAACCAAGAACACCATTTTATGGTTATTCTCTTGTAGTCTCCAAATCTAAAAAAAATGTTTCTTGCTTTATAGAATTACAGGTGGGGTACAAAATAGACAGATCTCTACTTTTTAGGACGACAAAGAAAGGTGAGAGTGTTGAAAAATTATCAGCTCTGTCGAATAAAAAACACAGCCTTATATTGTCTTTGACATTCCTGTTATTCATTTATTAGTAAGATACACCCCTACGCCCCTATCCTATCGCTCTCTGGTTTTCTCCCTCATTTTCTTCTATTTTCTTTGACATTCATACAGAGTGTAATGGAATGCGTATTCGGTTCAACCTTTATTTGCAAAAATATTGATGTTGCGAAAGAGGTGTGTTTTTTCTTTTCTAAATTAGAGTAATATTTAGTTCAATTCTTTGTGATGGTTTTCAATCTAACAATGAGATATTCTGGATGTTTGAACTAACTATTATGTCAATATTATTTATACTAATCAACCCCACAGTAAGAAGCCTTCTCCCTGTAAATAGTGTGCATCCAGCCCTTTCCCACATTAGTATAACAATGTAGAAGTTTGGCTTGTCTTGATTACATAGAGGAGAATATTCTCATGATATTTACTGAGTTTTAATGTACCTATTCATACTAATCTTTCTTTGTCGGTTACTGAATAAGAGCATATCTCTTGTGTTCAATTCATAAACTAGAATCTACTTGAGCTTGCTTAAATTTATTCTTGTTTAAATTTATCTGGGCAGGTAGAGTACATTGCTAAATAATTTGTTCGGTATCAACTTTAGGAGATAGATGCTTTCAAGGGATGGAAATGAGATGAGTTTCAACTAAAGGCTGGAGGTGGCTAAATGGCGTTATACTTGATGAGATTCTCTTTAGCTTCTTTTAATTACTGTAAAATTTCTTTCAGATGTGTTGTTAATTACGTGTGTCCTTATTTAAATTGGTATATAAGACATTCTATTGTAGGCAAATTCATGGTCTTTAGCTTTATTTGATAGTAATTTCTCATTCAATTTTAAGTGGGGACAATATTGAAGGGCTTTCATGGAAAGACAATGTCTTTCCATGAGAGTATTTTTAAAAAAGAATTTGGGGCCCTTTAATAACGAGGATTCCCCGTCATTAAAAGCAAAAAATAGGGATTGAAATTTTAATGACAGGATTGCCTTTAATGACGTGAAATCTCCATCATTAAAATCCTTTAATGATGAGAATTTCCCGTCATTAAAGGCTAAAATTGGGGTTAGTAATAGATCTTTTGATGATGGTTTTGATAAAATAAGTTAAGATGACAGCCTGGAAGATAACGGTGACAACCCTGCCATTAAAAGATTTGAATGATGGTTTTTCACCGGCATTAAAATCTGAATTTACAGTAGTGACTGTTCAAATTAAGTGAGATCATATTATGATCAGAACCTATTTCTGGAGGAATTGCAGCTTCTACATGAGAAAATTTATTTAAAATATAGCATTTTTAACTAATACCCTATCTTATCTTTCCAGAATGAAATCATTCCCATCCCTTTTTATTCCTCCATGTAAAAAAACAGCCTTTAGCTTGATCTATCATATGACATCTGTTTATAAAACCTCCAAATCTACTTGTTTTAAAAGGTGCAGTATGCTTACCTCTACATTTTTCATTTTCACAAGCAATTTCATTAAAGTCCCAGCAATGATCCAGGAAAAAGATGTATAAGAATAAGATCTAACAATGTAAATGTATTGAAAATATTTTCCCCTTTCATTATCATTTCTATTTCCATACACAAATAAAAATCCTCCGACATCATTACTGGGAGTACATACTCAATCATAAAAGGAGTACTTATCCTGGGAGTACAGTTAATATGTAACCCCAATATAAAGTTATTATTTAATAATATGCTAATCTGTCTCAAATTTAATCTAAGTAGCATTCTCATGTAAAAAAAAATGTTAGTTAGAAATATCAGTGCAATACATGTGGTATGCATATTACAATATCGAAAACTTTAGTACTAGAGGTGAACTTGGTAGCAGAATCCATATCCTGTTTTCATCATGGAGACCATTTATTGTAATTTGGACCGCACGATCAATCGAATCGTAGATATCGTAGATCATTCTAAATAGTGTAATGAATGGTAAAATTATTGTTTTGCTTGAGATGATTTGATAACTAAGTAACAAATTGATAGAGTAATTGGATAATCAACATATTTCAACTAGACAAGTTTTATCTTTTTCTTATACCTTATGATATGTCCGATTGAAAGAATGTAAGATCCTATAAATTCAACGCTATGATTTCAATAATACGTTATAAATCTCATTAATTTGAATTCAAAAGTGAAAGGGTTTAATAAAGAACTATAGGGAGAGAGAGAAGGCTACGGCCATAAGGGAACAGAGATTTGTAAAAACCGCCGATGTACAATGCTCAATTGCGGCGGCTTGGACCAACTACCTAATTAAAATCGTTTAACCTTAACTATTTGCAGCAGTTGATATGTAACTGCCGCAATAGGTCACGTTTTTGCTACGATTTTGAAATGTCTGAACAATTCCATTAAAACCATCGTAACAGGCTTCTTGTAGTGATTATTTTTAAACTTATTTCACATGAGTAATAAAAGCTTTTTCAACCAATGTGGGTTGTCGTTCTTTAAAAAGTCGAAAGAATGAGAATAAAAAAATATTAATTAATGTTTATACATTAATTTATTCAACTACATACACATCAATCAGTTAAATTTGGTCTAAGTTAGAATTATATTTAGATGAAACAATTATAATTCTCTATAATTATCGTTTCTTTAGGGGTGTTCATGATTCGGTTCGGTCAATTTTTTGACAAAAAATTAAATCGGACCAAAATTTTGGTTTGACAATAAAACTAAACCGAATTATTCATGTCAAAAGAATTGAATCGAATCGTGAGTTTTGGTTCAGTTCGGTTCGATATTATTAATTAAAAAATAATGTTGTAAATCATTTTAATTGATATTATTGAAAAAAATAATATAAAATCAAAGTTTTGTTTCGGTTGGGTTCGGATTGATATGAAATTATATATAAAAAAATAAAAATAAAAATATGAATTCAATGTTCGGTTCGATTTGAAAACCACCAAAATTTTGAACTGAACCGAAACTTCGATTTTCTCATTTCTCGAACCAAACACATATAAAGAACTGATCGAACCGATCATTTTTCGATTTAGTTCAGTTCGGTTCGGTATGTTCGGTAAAATAATTTTCACCCTTACTTTTCTTTTTCTCATTGTTTGGAACAAAAAATTATACAAGATCTTTGCATTTTACCGATTCCAACACGTGCATACAAAGATATAATTTTTTGAGTAAATTGCACAGACTCCCCCTTTGGTTGGATTAAATTACACAAATACTTCCTCTTTATTTAATAATTACACATACCTCTCATGTACTTCACATTCTACAACAATTAGGTCCAATTTTTAACAGAATTTTTTGACAGCATTTATATTGATGCCGAAATGTCCAAAATACCCTTATTCACAATTTAAATCAAATTATCACTACCAAAGCAATTAAATACATAATAATACTAAACAATACTAATTTAATCTAGAATTATCGAAATTCATCCAAAATTATCCAAAATCAACACATTAACTAAGCACTCAAACAACATTATGACAATTTGATTCAAACATCATTTTCATCCAAATCATCTAAGTAGCACTAATTTAATTCAATGTTAGAATTTCAATCCGAATAACACAATTTTACTCCAAAACCATTCAAAACGACAATAAAATTATCTAAAATGTAATTCAACCACTAAGTCATTCAATCTACTTAACTTCATAAAATTATCCAAAATATATGTAGAGCTTCATAAAATTATCCAAAATATATGGTGATCGTGGCGGTGGTTGGGCTAATGCCCCTAGCTCGTGATTGTGGTAGCTAATGGCGGAGGTCGTGGTCATATCTCTCCCCGCAGCAGTAGGTGGTTTCATGAGGTTTGGCTTTAGGGATTCCGTGCTGGCCTGCTGGGTGTGTTAGGGTTGTGTTGGGCGAGTGTTAGGGATTTTGTGTAGTGAGAGGGGTATTTTTGAGTTTTCAATTAAAACTTAACAGAAATAGATAAAAAATTAGTAGAGGGAAGATTTATGTAATTATTGAATATAGAAGAAATATCTGTATAATTTAATCAAGAGGTATAATTTACCCTAAGTTTTTTTTTCTCATTGTTATGAGATTCCTCGTAGTCTCGCTGTGGGTGATGGCCAGTAAGAAAAAAGCGGTGGGGCCACTGTCACAGACAATTGTGGGTTTTTGTCGCGTGCTCAGTGTTCCCCTAAGATTGCGACGCCCAATAGGCGGTGGAGTGGTCCCCACTGATAAACTAAAATTAAAAGAAAAAGGAATTTAAAGATATAGGGGAGTGGTCAGCCGGTCCCTAAAATTAAAGAATAAAAATAAAGAAAAAGGGGGAAAGAAATATTTGAGACAGAGAGATATAATCATGTGTTGTCAATATCAGTGAGGCCCACAAATCACGACCTTTCAATTTCGTTTTTCACCAGTTTCTTTTTCTTGTTTCAAGTATCACCAAAGTCAATCGTGATTACGCACACGTATATATCATTTTAGCTAATCATTCAAAATGAAAGGAATTCATACATTATAATTGTTTTGATATATATAATGGATCGGCACTCTCCGTGCTTGAATAAATAAGAGAGAATCTTTGGTGATAGAAAAAAGAACGACCCTAATCGACAAAAAAAATTAAAAAAAAACAACTTTTTCTGGCTTTCAGGTTCTTTCAATCTGGAATTTTTCTTTTCTGTTCAACCAGCTAGACTGGTTGAACATATTAGTACTCTACGTTCGCCTTTCAACAATATGTTTCTATAAACAAAAATATTAGGTGGACTGAAAATGAAATTTGATATCCTAAGAAATTAACTTTTGTCAAAGGGTCGATAGTACTAAAAAGCATAAACTCTCCTGCATTTCAAAAGTTGGGATCAGGTTCTTCTCTTATTTTGAAAAACTAGAGAGACTCATATTTTGTCAGAGTCATTGATATAGATCTCAACGACTCAAATTAGATTTAAAAAGATATCACATAAAAAAATATTATTCATGTTAAACAGATGAGTCAAGTTGAGATCTAAGCCAACCTAAACAAATCTTCTAATGCTACATCTCCCAATACGAAAGCATCGGTTTTCCAAAAACTGGTTTTATTAGTAAAAAGATAAAGAAAGTAGAAAAATAGAAAAAAAAAAAAAAAACTTGTTTTGTGTGTGGTTCTAACATACGGATCTAGATTTGTAGTGATTTTGTTTATTTTCTCTTTTTTGTATTTTCTTTGATATTTTTCAATAAAAATTCATTGATGTGCATGCATGACTCATCTTTACGTCAATGGAACGAATCAACTCTAGTTTTTCATTAGTTAGTTTCGGTTATTTAATTCACTATAATCTTAAAATTAATATTTGAGATCTATATTTAATTTGTTGAGAGAGAGGATGCGACATTTATGGGATACAAATTCTTTTATGTTTGGACAAATATAAGAGACGATCCAATTATATTAGTAATTATTTTTTCATTTTTGGAGTAATATTTCAAATACGAGCAGCTATTTTTATCTTCAACGACTCAAATCTGGGAGAGGTGATTTAATTACACATTCATGAGATCTATCTTGTCAAGTGAAAGAGACGTCGTAAAGTCCTAAAGAGAAAAAGACTGCTACCCGATAAGATGATCATAATAGGCGGCCATGAAAGGTGTTGTGGTCAACTTCCATGCACAACTCAACCACCCACTGCCACAATCTTATCACTTATTTTACATAAATAAATTCAATGTATAATTAATACTCGTAGAAATTTCTGGTTTCAATTCATTCATACAGCAATCAAAACTGAACAAAGAACTTTATTCTAGTCACGACAATTTTTTGTTATGAATGACAGTATTTGTAGCCATGGCGATTTTACATTACTATATATCTATATCTAGAGAGAAGGTCAGAAGTTGTGTAGCAGCACAAAAAGATGGAGGGAAGGGGGACTCAGCACGATGTCATTGACTTAGGGATTACAATGGAATGTGTGAATACATCGAAGAGTACAATGCAATATATAATTACATATGTTAAAATTGTAGCGGTAAACCATCATGTACAAAAGGTAAACGACATCATCTTCTCAATGTAAAAAGACCATGAGGGACCCTGCAGGCATAAGTTGCAATTTGCCAAGACAGTTGATAGATCTTCCTGGTGACTATGCAGAGGAGAAACAAATGTTTGACAGTCTCCACACTATCAACACAAAAGACACAAAACTGTTTCAAACCAGGTTTCCATTTGGCTAAGTTATCAAGGTTAACTTGTTATCAAGGCTACACTTTTATAATTTTAAGAATGAACTGTATTAGTCTTTTCCACCTTACTATAGATTTAGGAAGAGATAAAGCTTTGTAAGAGTTTTTTTGCACACAGAATTGACCATTTAAAGCAGCATTCCAAAACCACATATCAGTAGAAGCAGGCTGAATCAGAGGCAAAGAAGCTGGCAGCTCAGACAAGATGGAATTGGATATATCATGCCACTTTCAGAAACCATTCCAAATGATATGACTGAGAGGGTTCGTAAAGGCCAATCAAGATGAGATAGTTGACTACTGAATCTATGCAATGACACACCATCAGGCTGTCATAGATCTAAGAGAAGAGAAACTGTCTCACCATAACCCACTTTGATGCTAAAAAAAATCAACAAGTTCCTCCTATTCTTGAGGGGTTCCTCCAACAGCAAGAAGAGTTAGCCACAACTAAAACTGTGAAAATCGACTCTTCACTTTTTTTTGCATATTCTTACCAATTTTCTTGTATATCGTATCACAAACATAATTTGAGTCTATATTGAGGTCAATTGACGTTTTACATAATTTCTCAGTAAGATTATTTTTCAACATTTGGACAAGAAAATCTTATAACCTTACAAAATTATGCATCTAATTTCAATAAAACATATGAAAAGAATTGAATATTGTACCTTTACAATATTATGTGAGTGTTTCTTTAGCATTTGTCCGTAAATGAGGTGCACATGCACTTATTTTCTATTAGAATATGTGCGTTTATTTGGACCATATATAAGGTCCAAATGATCAAAGATCAATTCAATTTATGAAAATAAAAGGAAAACTATACTTTTGATCCCTGTAGTTTTATTTATCGTTTCAAACATTTTACTCACGATGTCTCAATATTGTGTACTTTCAGGACTTCCGTACAACGTCCAAATTTGTCATAATCATGTGAATAAAAAAAAGTACTTGAAATATTGCCAAAATCCCCTTCATCATTTTCCCTCTTTTTTAACAAACCTTAAAACAACCGGGTCAAAGGTGAAGAGTCAACGGAAATTTCGATGGTTTTACAAAATGTTGACAAAAGATGCACATACATGGGTAAAATTTACTAGATTTAAAAATTACAAGGACCATTTAAAACAACAGGGACAAAAGTATAATTCTCAATAACAAAACCCACAAATAACTCAAGGAATAGAAAAGTACCATATACTTTGCCAATTATTAGGATAAAAAAACATAGCGAAAGGTACAGAAACATAACACAACAAAAATCAGATTTTAAAGGCCTAGCAAAGTTGTACTATATGCTTTCATTTATTTACATTCAAAAACTGTATCTAAAAATCACATACAGGACAACATTAAAGTTTGATTAATGTTTCAAGACAATTCAATTGAGACCAAGACACCATTTACAGTATGGACTTCCAATTAGTTTGCTCACCCACATCACATCACAGTACATTTGTCCTTTGATTTTGCTTCCGGTCTCGAGAGCGTAGATGAAGACGATGTATTTCGGCCATTATTTCTTGCCACCTGCAAAATGAAATTTCTCAGTAGCCAAACATGAGTTTAAGTTTGGTAACAATTTCACAGTTACAGCCTGATTTATAAAAGAAAATGACACAATAAATCAATAGATCAAGGAAACATAGTTCATATCAGAATGCTAATTCATTAGTTCCATCCTACAGGAAACCATGCAAGAGGGAAAGCAATACAAGTATCATTTTTTTTTATTAGCACCGGGTCTCCGTAACGTAGTTCTCCGACTAATTCTAGGGGTTCACAGGTCCTCGGCTAGGAGGTTCTCACAAGTGCATCATGAGTAGATCAAGGGATAAATTCCCAAGTCGGTGGACATAAAATAGCATGACCCCTGGTTCAAACCAATAATCTGAGAGCCAACGATGACCAATGTGTTACACCTCGTGGTTAACACAAGTTCTTGAGTCATTTGATGCATAATGATGATTGAAGAATCATCTTGCATAGATCTCATACAAATTCTTGAGTCATTTTAATGCAGTAACTAAACTAACCTAGTCAATTCATATAAGAAATCAATAGACGAATACCAAAACTTCAAGAATTTGTCATATACTATTGAATTTGGACAATGAAAGATTCATGTTGGAGCTCAAAGTGGTAGAAGTATACAACAACGCAAAACAAAAAAAAAAAAAACAGAAACAGACAATACGTTATCGATCCATGAGCTGAGAGTTTCCTTCTTTTTTTGTAAACCTCTACCTATCATTCGTGTTCCAATCTTCTATCCAACCCCTGAACCCCCTGAACAATGGGAAATAAAATAGAGCTCAATGCTTATTACTCGGACCAATAAACTCTATAATCCTTACCAGACTCCAGTACAGCTGATTTACTACTCTCTTTCAAGGCTACATTTCTCTATTTTAGCCCTTACCACTCTCTGTTTACATCCATTACTGATTCCAAGAATCAATACCAACAGAATGTACAAGAGGCCACTCACTCAGTTATCCAAAGTGTACAAATGTTGTCCCACGTCGGCTGGATATGCCCTTTCTGTACTAGTTACAATGTCTCCGTACCTCTCTTCTTAAGACTTAAGTTCTAAGGAGTGACCAGTCTAAGTTTTTCAACTTAGTATCAAAACTTAGTTAGGCTTTCGTTTGTGTCGTTTTACTTTAGTTATTTGTGCCGCTTTAGTTTTGCGCAACTTAGTTCAGACTGTTTGGTATGTTGTTTAGTTTGGCTATCGTGTTGTGATCCAGGAGGGTGTGTTAGATGTTGTCTTGCATTCCCTAGATAAGCCCATTTTGTGCTAGTTATAAATTCTCAATAGCCTCTCGTTAAGACATAAGTTTTAATGAGTGATGAGGATGGGATTTTCAATTTCCATTACAAACTAAAACTATTGACGAAGAAAATCATTTGAGATAATCTGTCCAACGTGTAATATTTAATGTGCTAGTTTTACCAGATTCACTTATTTGTACAGCTAGTATGGTAGCATAGTTGCAACCATACGAGTCATAAAGAAACAGAAACATTTCGAACTCTAAAGGTTAAAAAGATTATTTCTACCTGGGGACCTGTAACCAGCCTTGAACTACCACTAAAAGGTTGTTGCTGCTGCTGCTGCCCATTCTGTCGTTGTGGCTGTTGTTCAAACTCCTGCTGTTGCAGAGCTATTGCCAATTGCAGATCAGAACTGCCACAAAATTATATTTTAAATTTAATTAGATGCTGTGATGCAATGGGAATAAATATCAGTATCAGCCAAGTCCCCCCCCCTTCCCCCACCCCAACCCCCAAATAAACAAGAACTTTCAATATAAAACATCGGAGCTCAATATTTTCTGATTTGAGTAAATAAAGGTAAATTGCTCAAGGTCTCTATTTCTGTGATACATCAAATACAGTAATTTGACACGAGAAATACAGGACAAGCTGTGCTATCATATTGTTTACTTTCTTGAAAGGACGAAATTCCAACAACGTTTAGACATAAATAAGAAAATGAATTGAAAGTGTTAGCAAGTTTATCAACATTGAAAAATCTAAGACCAATGCCAACTGCTATCCACCTACTCGACTCCCAACAAAGCTGATATCACTGGAAGCCTTTCCCTAATATCTTTCAAATTCAAACCACTTCCCCAACTTAGCCAGGAAATTAATCAATGAAGTAGCAAAATATGGTTACTTCATATCGAAGCCCGCCTGTGTTGCACTATCAATGCTGGCAAGATAATCCTACAAAACGTATGTTAAAATTAGTACAATAAAGAAAATGGACAACTTGTTGATGGATAAAAAATGAAGTTAGTTATCTATGAAAACATACTGCAGTACTGGCCATGGCATTATGTTCATCCCATGTCTCATTTGCATGACTTTCTACCTTGAATTCCTTGAAGTTACCCGTCATGAACAATGTATCTCCATTCACCTGAAGACCACGGGGAGTAGGAACAACTGTGTAAAAATTTTTCACTAATATAAGAAGCAAAATGATCCACACATATAATGATATAGGAAACAAAGTAAGATATCCACCATTTTGTATATTGAAAATGCAAAATACATCAAATCACATTGGTTTTTACCTACCGATAACAAGCTTCGTACAAGGCTACAGATGATGCCGTTTTCACCTTTAAAAAAAGAGAATAAATAACTAAGCAGATTTACCTCATTCAGCCTTTCCCACACCAAATCAGGTTGATTGATATAACCTTGGTCCGTAGCTAAAAGATACAGTTGGCCATCAAACTGCAAATGAGATCAAATATTAGTAGACATTCTCAGAATTGAAGGGCAGGACCAAGTACATATAAAAGCTAAAACAACTAATTGCGTTGCTTTCACAAGCAGTAACTACAGCTCAGAGGTCTCAAGCAGCAATCTATTATAGTACCATAAAGAATAATATTCAAGTTCCCACTGACCTTAAACATGGTGCTGAAGTGATTGTTACGGAAAAAAACACAAAGCTCCCGTTCTTTAAGTCCATCTTGTAAGCAAAATAGGCTACAAAAGCAATTAAAACGATCACATGGAGAGCTTCCAAACACTGAGTGCATGAAACATACAGTTCCAAAGAGATTTGTAAATCATATGGTCAGAAAATAGCATACCCGTAAATAGTCAACTGGCTAGCAGTGTTCTTCAGAAAGTTCCTGACAAATTCCCCTGACGCAAAGTAAAAGGAGACATTTTGTATAACTGAATGAATATAATATATGCTAGCAAACAAATTACAGAGAACCAGTCAACTTCTTATAATAAAATCAGTAGTCACCTTGTCTTCGTGAAATATCCTCCTTTGGGTTAATATTACTGGCGTCTAAGGTGGTATTGCAAGCTTGTTCAGCAAGAATCACCTCACCTTCATATACAGGCTCATGATCTTCAAATGTTGTAGCTTCTCTATCCAATATACATTCTTCTCCCTCATACATGGGCTCACTATCATCAATACTTGTAGTCAAACCTTCAGATTCATCTAAGAGCTGAATTTTAGATGTAGATGAGTCTGAATCTGCAACTGGAGTAGATAAACATGACACTTCAATCACATCAGAGCCACTTTGTTTATCCGCAGTTCTATGAACGTCGCTAACAGGAGAAGGTAAAGACTGGTCTTTGTGATCCCCTTGAGATATATTCATAAAGTTCTCGTCTATGTATAAGCCTTCTTTTCCAGTTTGGGTGAGAGCATTTTCAGTTTCACTTTGCTCCTCTCTACTACTCTTCTCAACTACATGGGTAAAAAAGTTACGTCCTTCACACTCCACAAGAGACTGATCAAGGTGATTTCCCCACAAGTCAGTCGGACAAACTACTTGCCCATTACCAGTGTTCAAAGTTGAAATACTACAATTGTCGCAACCATCTGATATGGATGAACCTGGCTGATTAAGATTATCATTCTCAACACCATTTTGCTTCACTTCTGTAACCACAGTGTCGACAAGTACAACCTTCTCCCTGGGTGTACTTTCATCTAAATGAACAGAACTACCAGTGCTTCCATTGGTATTGACTATGGCTATGGGATGATTGTCCATTGAAGCTGGTGTCTCAGCCTCTGAAAGTTTCAACGCTCTCAATAACTCTGCCTCTTCTTCAATGTCCCCTTTTCTAACCTTTTGCTCATCGGAAACTGAACGAGGTGAATCGTCAAAAGATTGAGCTTTTGAAAGACTTGGAGATGGAACACCTAGAGTTGCTGTTGTTGCAGCAGCAAAATCAATAAAATCTTCTTCATCATTTTTACTACTACTCTGGACATTTGTTGTGTCCAAAGCAACAAGCTCCTCCATGAGAGTATTATAGGACTTTGCATTAATTGCACTAGCAGTGTCATCATCCTGGTACATGTGCAGGGAAAATATATGAATATGAAATAAGCCACATTACAAGACATGAATTACTCTTATTAGCCTATTTTAGAAATTGAGGAATCAAAAACTCAGTACAGTCTCATAAGTGTTAAACCGGGGGTATGCAGGCAACCACATGACTCATGATATCTGATGATCATCACCTACTAATCAAATCAAAGCAATTTTTTTGCCTCAACTGACATAAAACATTTAAAGTTCAAGAGTAATTACTTACATCTATTGTACCTGACAATAAAAAATCTTTAGTGGGAGTGAAAAATGCCGGAGAGGTTCAAAAATAGATCCAGGACAGAGTAGCAAATTGATGCCAATGCATAAAATATATTTTAATTTGCACCAACAAACCTACTACTATAAATCAAACTACATAGTCAAATATGGGATGAGAAAAGGGAAACCTGGGGGTCAACTATCCAACCATGATATAGTGGAATATCCAGCAAATCGAAAATGGCACATTCTGGTGTGAACTCAAAGTCATCAATCCTACAATTGTGTAGGTTAGTTAGCACAAGTAAATGTAAAGTAAAAGCAAATAGCTCTAGAGAAATAAACCAATCAAACCTCCTGAATTTTATATTTACATCAATCCCTGTTGCAAGTCTAGGAAGAAGATCAATAGCATCCGCAATATTCTGTTGTTGATTTTCAACATATCCTGCTTCTTTATTCTAGAACCCAAAAAAGAAACGGTTAGAATCAACAAAGACCAACCAAAAAAAAGAACCAACATGGAGTCTGAAAGCCATTTTACATTGACATTAGTGTTGGAATCAATTAGCCGCTCAGCAACTAGAGATAGCAATTTTTCCTGTGATACTTCTGCTGTATCTGGACCCAAATTTAAGTTGTTCCGTAGCAGAAGCACATTACCTGTGGCAACATAAATTATTATGAAAACAAAGAAGAGAAGGGGAAAAACATCTAAAGAATTTCACAATAATTAGATATAACCAACATGAATCTATACAGATTGGGCGTCCGTGAACAACTTGAACTTTCTTTTCAGATTTCTCATTGTTTGAGTCACAATACTTTTAGAACAATCTTACATGAAGCATTGTAAACAAAATCTAATTGTAGATACAAAGCAGTATCAAACTGTTTTGGTATTACGTTAGCATATGGATTAATACGAGATTGTAAAAATTCAGCTTAACCTTAGTTAGCAACTTATCATTTATACTTATTACAAAAGTATGTGCAGAAAATGAATTTGAAGCATTAGCAAGAATATTTGAATGCAGATTTCAGTTACTTTGGTTCTTGAAACATCTACAAAACTAATCACAGTTTCGACTGCTCATCTTTTTCACATGTTTTCTCTTCAATAAATCGTGTAAAAGATAAAATAAAGTAAATTCCTTACTCAATGCTCTTTTATTTATCTTATCCATTCAGAGAATTCCAATAAACCAAGGAAATTTATAGCTGATTTGTCTCAATTTCAATATTACATACATGAGAAACAATCATTTGGCCTTGTGAGGACAATGTAGGAAAAGAAACAAAAAGAATGGTTCTAATCCAAAACATTAATTTTGCATGCTTGCGGGTGTGTGCATTGATTTGACTATTTGGAACTAATTAGACCAAAACCAAAGCTCCAAATTGGAACCAGTTATTGTCATGTTCTCTGTCACAGAAAAAGTCTTGCTTATATGAAGAAATAAAAACTAAAAAAATCATACTCCTATAATATTTCAGAAGATTTTCTTCTCACCTACTCTGTTT
Organism: Datisca glomerata; assembly: GCA_003255025.1. Classification (NCBI taxonomy): domain Eukaryota; kingdom Viridiplantae; phylum Streptophyta; class Magnoliopsida; order Cucurbitales; family Datiscaceae; genus Datisca; species Datisca glomerata. Next base: position 1,456,061 of record QANY01010576.1, read on the forward strand.
TAGGGAGGCCACAATTTATAACTACAAAAACAAACTTAAATATAAAAGTAAATCTGTATGAGTGACAAAAAAAAAAGATCCACTATAAGCTAATCATCCATCCAAATGCAAATCAACAAAAACTTAAAGTAACTCGAGGAAGTTGACCTATATCATCCACTTGCTTGCAAAATGAAAAATGCGGTTAAAATATTCACAATTGTATACTCATTAAAGAAAAACTAGCATTCAACTATGCTTCAGGCAGGAAACGAAATCTCCAACTCTCTGATAAACAACATTGAGCTGACATCACCTAATTTCTTGTAGCAGTAAGAGCAGCAACGTGTAGAGAGAGATAAATAAAAATAAACAGAATATGCAAAAGAATTTCTAAGATTCTGAAATGGGCACTGAAAAAGAATCAAAACAGTTAGAAAAACTCAAAAAGTAGTCATTTCCTCGTCACCACCGAAGTGTAGACGAGAAAAAAAAAACATTTGCCAAACTAACCTCCTCCTGGCTATTTGCAGAAAAAGGGATAGAGAAATTACAAGATCGAAGTGTGTAAATCTGTTAGAAAACCATCTCTCAACCGATTCTAAAATAATCTCAAAAGCAGAAGATTTACAATGTAATGCTTCTATTCTTCAATCAGGAACGACGTAGAAGATTAAGAACAAGACAAGAAAGAGAGGGTCATGAACCATGACGACAATCCAACACCCAACCAAAGAAAGATTTTCGCTCAAATTACTATTTCCGATATGCATCAATGACAACGAAGTTTCAACTGCCGAAGGTAGAATTCCCGCAAGCGAATCAGATACATCAACCTAACGAAATGAAGGTTTTTCATCATATAAATTGATCAATTCATTATGGTGCTTGACATACGGCCCCCGATAAAAAGCAGAGAAAATAAGGAACATTAAAACCAAGCGGAATAACTAGCGATTCACCAGTTCCGAATTCTAAACCCATTATCCTAAGCAAACAAACAGGCTGAAGAAAGAAAAATAACGTTACAGGAACCCTAACAATAGCCAAGACGAATAAGAAATCAAAAGAGAGAAGGAAAGTACATATTGCGAGGAGAGGACAGGGGCCATTTTCGTTCTGGAGAACAATTGGCGTAGTACGTCCAAGAAATTGAATAACCTTGGTCTTGTGCACGTATTCCTGGTCCTTCACTACCTGCGTCTGCTGTTGTTGCTGCTGTTGTGATTCTCCGGAAGTAGAAGACGACTCCATGGCTAAAGCTCTCCGATTAGATACTCGTTAACACGGTCACGACCTTTTCACCGCCCTTTTATATAGTAATAATGACGAAATGACTACAGAAGAGGGACGCTAATGCTATTTTCAGATAGCAAAAAGCGTGCTATCCGGCAACTACAGAGCTTTTTTTTTCTCAACTCATCCAAAATGTAATAATTATTATTCTAATACGATTATTATAAATTAATTTATCAAATTAAATAATTAACATATAAATAATATTATTTTTTTATCAAAATTATACGATAAATTTTAAGAGAAATGAAAAAATATGTTTTAAACTCATGACTTTTAAAGTATAAGTGTGAAGATTTGACCAATTCCGTCAACCTAACTTATCAAAGTTTAATAAACTAATTTTTGAGAATCTTGTACTAGAAAAGGTAAATAAAAGTTTTAAGGAAATTGTTTTCTTGGTTTTATTAGGAATATTTATTTTCTCTATAAAAACAAAAAAATATCATTAATTATTATCTTTCTAAAGTAAATATAAAATCACTAAAGTAAATATAAAATCACTAGATTCAAACAACGTGCAAACGCACGTTTTATATAGAACCAATTATGTGGTTACAAGTAAGAAATAAAATTTAAAATTTTAGTTATTTTATACATTGCAAATTTTAGTGCTCAGAAATTTTCATATAAAGTAAGATGTGCTCAATTTTGAAAATTTGATAATTAAAGTTGTGTTAGATATAGCATTTCACTTGCATATAAGACAATTTTTTTATTAATTTATCGCATTATTTTCATGAAGACATAGTTTTTATTGAAAAAAAACATATATTGATATACTTATGTAAATTCATACAATTTACATGTTGCTAATTACATAAATATTATGATATAATATCAATTCTATAAATTATTTTATTGAAAATTAAATTTTCATTGAATAAAAAAATCTCAAGTTTTATCTTACAAACGTTCACTTCCTACTTACATATTATTTACAAAAATAACTATACGAACTATTTATAAAATTTCATTAGATAAATAACTTAAAGGAAAAGATGAGAAAAAATTATTTTATAATAACTTTCAAAAAGGCTTAAAAGGGTAAAATGAGAAATTAAAAGTTGCTATCATTTAAGCTTATTTGAATATAATGTAAATGATTGTTTTAAACAAAATGCTTGGCTTTTTCAAAATCAACCCTTTCTATTTTATTTTGCCAATATTACAGTTGGGATGTAAAATGGATGAACTAAATTCCTAAAAAATGAATCAAATAATCCATTTGTAAACTTATTAAGGCTGCGTTTGGATTTTTAAATTTATTAGGGGGTCAAAAAGAAAATATGAAATATTATTCCTACAGTGTTTATAGCCTTTGAATTATGCAGAGAAAAATAGTGTGAAGAATAAAACTAATTACCAATACTTCTCTTCACTTTTCCTCTAATCCTACATATTTTCTCGCATTTTTAGTTTCTTCCTATTTCAAAAATACAAACGTAGTCTTCGAAATTATTAATATAATAAATTACTAGTTCTCTTTTATTTCAAAGACTCATAAAAATGCAATCATATTCACATTTTCTTTCCATTCCTTGCTTATTTCCAATATCCACACTAAAAATGTATATAGGGTTTACAAGTTATTAGAATTAAACCAATGACGTCAATTTCTCACTCCCGTAGAAAGGAAACCATGAAATTTCTATTATTTTTCGCAGAAACAATTAAAGGATGTCGAAGAGAATTTTAATATCTTATTATTGAAATTTTAGGAATCAAATTAGTAAAATTATAATGGATGAAATTGAGGGTGAAATTAAAGAAATCAATTATGTTCCCTTCCAGTTAGAATTGACGTAATATTCTGGTTCCGAGACGAAGACAGAACGGAATGGGGATATGGGGATGTTAATCTTTGGGCCGAAATTCTGGCCAATTCTGACCTCAGTGGAATATCCGGCTGAAATATATGTATTTCATCTAGAATACCAGAAAGCCGAAATATCTATAGTGTGGGTTTTTTTAATTTAAAATAATCACCCAAACAAAATTGACTATTATGCTGAACACAAACTTTTAATGAATCAAAATATATATTAAGTCTTTTCTATTTTTTGTGATATGACTAAGTTCACAATTCATCTGTTTTTAACAAACCACACCAGACGAATACAAGTAAAATGCATAAAATTATATAAATTTAAGAAATCTTACAACGCGATAATGAATTATATAACACTGATAAAAATATATTAAATTATTAACCATAGATATCAAACATATAGTGTTCATTGATTTAACAATATTGATACTCAATTAAAAAATTTGATTGCAGGTCAGCTTTAAAAATGAATTATGAGAAACAAATTAGTTTGAATACTTGAGTATCATTTGAATAAAAAATTGACTTAGTTTTAATAATCTAGATAAATGAATAAATAACAAAGATAAAAACTAAACACGAACAAATGAGAAGTCAAAAATTATTCCACTCATAAGGTACTTTTTAATATAAAAAATGACAAAAAAAGTTAATTTTCCAGCTTAAAATACAAAAATGGTAGAATTTTTTTTTTCCAGAAATTATAGCATTTAACCATTCTAATAAGATGTTATAGTTTTTAGTCATTTTTAAAAACAATTAAGTGAATAGCCAAGTTAGTTGACTATAGTTTTATATTCTCATTCTACCATTCTCTAAAATAATTACTATTAATATATTTATTATGTATTAAATAAACGATTAAAAATAATCATATATCATCTCTAAGTAATCTTTAAATTTTAAAAATCTAACTTAATTGTTCTATAAGTATTTATGTAATGAAAATAATTATTTCTAAATATGTTCTCCTATAATTATTTATATAATTTTTTGATTAAATGTATATTTTTTAAAGATTGAGCAATCTCCTATTTTTAGGGGAATTAGTTGTAAAATAATTAAAATATTTACTAGTTATAATTAAATATAATAATCGAATCTTTTGATTTCTGACTAACCTAAAATGAGTAAATCTTTCTGATATTTCAAAATTAAAAAATCATTTAATTTAGTTATCAACTTTTCAATTAGGATAAATGATATCAAAATAAATGTAGTTGTTGGGTTATTATAGTAAATGTAGTTGATAATTTTGTTTACTTTTTCTAAAAAGGTTATTTTTTAATTACCATTATTATTGGTAATTTGAAAAATAAAGTTTCTAATTTGTATATTTTCCTAAAACTCCTTTTCTGGGTGATTATCAAGTCATTTTTAAGAAAAATAAAAAATGGTCAAAGATAAGAGAAAACAAATAGTCACCCAAATTTGAAGAAAAGAAAAAATTCCAGCGCAAAAAACAGTCATCCATACAGGCCAGCAAAATTTTGAATTCTTGTCCGCATAAATTTTTTTTTTTTTTTAAGTTGTTCAAGTGGGTTATTTTTTATGTTTTTATACATGTGTTGATTTATGATTTTTTTAGAAGTTGACTATTCATGAACATTACTATTTTTTGTAAAAATACCTAAATGGACAAAGTAAATAATTGATCTACAAAAAATACACAGATGTAAATAAATTATTTACATTATTCTGGCCATATTTTTAAAAAGAAAAGAATTGCGGTAAGTTTTACAGTTCAATTGAAAAGTTGATCATTTTTACAGTTCTCACTTTTAATATATGTAGATACATCTAGGACAGATTATTCCAAAAAAGATCAAAGTTGTTGGCAAAAACCATCTTATCGTGTAAGATAATACTAAAATCAGTGTTTTTCGTTCAACTAGTATTAGTGAGACTTTGACTTCTATGAATTAAGATTATACCCCCACACAAATAACAGAACGTTGGTTAGAAATTAATCTATAATTAATTTATTTTTGGCAAATTGTTCTAAAAAAATGATATGATTATAATATTCTACATAACTATTTTTAGTTCAGAGTTATATTTTATATTAAGATCACTTAATTAAATAAATGTGAAAGAAGTAATTACCACATCAATTATGCTCACGCAATTGGAAGCAGTAAGTAGTTTGACCATTCGCTCAAGAGACGATATACATCAAGGAAATTTTAATATAATAACAGTTAAAATGAGTGTGCCGTGCAAGTGACTGGATTTTATTTTATTTTTGAACTCTTATTCATTAATTATATGTTTAGATAAACTATCAAATAAAATAATAAACCAATATTTTTGTATTCGTTTTCAGTATTATATGAAAAACCAATCATATATTCAAGCTACAACCTAAGAGTTTTCTGAAAATTGTTTTTAATTTTTTTTATTAAAAGAGGTGTAGAAGACAATTTATTTGGATGATTGTTGTAGAAATTTTTTTTAAACAAATATGTGTTTTAGTTGAAAATCAATGATTTTAATTTTTAATTTAAAAATATGACCTTAATTTTTTATTATAAGAATTTGACCAAAACACAGAACTTATTTTATTGAAACAAATTACTGATTTAATTTAGACTTAAAATTCATCTAAACTTTAGCTTGCACATTGCACAAACAATCTCGAATTTATTTAATTTTAATTTGAATATAAAACAAATCATCTTAAAATTCACCTAATTTAAATTTACATAGCGGAAATCAAGGGGTGTCCAGGGTTCAGTTTAGTGAAAAATATAACTGAAACTTTGGTTAGGCAATAAAATCAAACCGAACCATTGATGTCAAAAGAACCGAACCGAATTGAACTGAACCGTGAGTTTCGGCTCGGTTCGGTTCTTCAGTTCGGTATTATTAATTAAAAATAATTTTTAAATGATATTATTGAAAAGTAATAATATAAATCAAAGTTTTATTTCGATTCGGTTTTATATGAAATTATATATAAAAATAAAAAAAATATTATAAACTTAACGTTTTGTTCGGTTCGAAAATAACCAAAATTTCAAACCGAACTGAAACAACGGTTCTCTCATTTTTTTTCTAAACGGAACTGAACACATGTAAAAAACCAACTGAACCGGTTATTTTTTATTTGATTCGGTTCGGGATAATTTTGAACACCGCTACATAAGCCAACACAATTTAATTAATTTTTATCACACAAACCACCCATGATTTATCAAATTTTAATTTACACCCCTCTCTCCTCTCATCACATCATATGTCAACACACATCCCACACACACCCCACATCACTCCACCATCCACCTCTCTCTCTCTCATTCAGATCCATAGCTCTACAGAGGGGGCACCAAGCTTTGCCCTCAACACCGAAATAGAGTCTACAACATAGGGAAGCTGAATACACCCACACACCCAAATAGAGCTCAGACCTCCCGAGCCAAAATCTTTGAATCCATTTTCTTCTTTCTTTGATTTTTGTTCTCTGAATCGATGGTGGGTATTACTACAATTCCAATCTCTTTTCACCATTGACAACCAAAAGAGTGCTTTAAATAAAGTGCTTAAAATTATAACTCATAAGGAATGGTAGAATCGAAGTCGATGGGGGTACCCGTGCAGATCTTTTGGGACGTATAAATTTGGGTTCTTGAGCCAAAACGACGATAGACTTCATGTTCAGGTTCGAGGAAGAAGAATATGAGAAAATGGGTATGACAAATAGGTCTCTATTTTTTGTCAACAATCGTTGTGGAATTTAGGGACGAATGAGATTTAAGAAGAAATATTGAAGATTTAAGGAAAAGAAATAGATGAACTTGAGAGAGAGGGAAGGAAAAAGTAAAAAAACTATGTTCTCAATGAAGAGTTTTGGAAGAAGAAGAAAAATAACCTGGAACAACAGAGAAGGAAAAGAGAAGAAGGAAGAAGAAAGAGAGCTTAAGGAAACAATACTTTGATTAACCTTCACAGAGAGAGAGAGCCGAAGATAAATACAGAGAAGAGAAAAAAGCAGTCAACGGCTAATTAGTAGTGGTAAACACCGTTCAGCTCGGTTAATGATTTAAAATTAAATTAAACCGAAACATTTGATTTCGTTATATGTCGAACCGAATCAAACCGTGAAGCTAGAAGAATCGGTCGAATCATGAGTTTCAGTTCGGTTTGGCGGTTCGGTGGCACATGTTTGGTTCGGCTTATATATTGAGGGGTTTGATCAAAACGATGACGTATAGAAGGTAGTGGTTCAGAAATATACATAAACGAGGTCGTTTTACATCATAAGTTTCGGTTCGGTTCGATTCAAAAATTGAACTTTTTCTGAATCGAACCAAATAGCAGGGAAAATCGACCGAATCAACCATTTTTTGTTCGGTTCGGGACAATTTTGAACACCCCTACTAATTAGGAGCAAAAGATAATAAAGCCCCTTAACTAACTACTTAACATCCCTCCTCAAAATTATCCTCGGATCAAGGATAATTTTGTGTCTAAGAAAATTAAATTGTTTAATTGGCAGGTGTTAGTGAAGAGGTCAGCCAACTGATATTAAGATGGAACATGTTGAACCAATAGATCTTTTTTCATAACTCTCTCTAACAAAGTGATAGTCTATCTAAACATGTTTGGTTCGAGCATGGAGGACCGAATTTGATGCTAAGGAGATAGATGAAGTGTTATCACAATCGATAGTGGGTGCTTTTGACTAATAAACATGGAAACCCTTCCAAATTTGCCTGATCCAACTAAACTCAGTAACTGTATCAGCTACGGACTTGTACTCAGCTTCAGTTGAGGACCTGACCACTGTACTTTGCTTCTTGGCACTCCAAGAGATAGTATGGGAACCCAGAAAAATCACAAACCCTGATGTGGACTTCCTATCAGAAGGATCCTCAACCTAATCGGCATCGTTAAAGGCCTACAAAGTGAGAGAGTCAGGTTTAAACATGATGCCATAATCCAAAATACCAATGATATATCTAAGAATTCTTTTAACAGCAACAAAATGTGTTGTAATGGGAGAGTTTATATATTGACAGAGATGATTGACAACAAAGCTTAAATCAGGCTAGTGAATGTAAGGTATTGAAGAGATCCTACAATGCTTCTATAGAGAATAACATCAGAAAAAGGAGTGAAAACATGAGTATAGAAAGGGGTTTTAGTAAAGCAGGGAGTTTTGCAAGGCTTGACATTCATCATACCAGCCTTAATAAGCAAGTCTTTAGCATACTTTTTTTATTCACAAATATTATAGAAGGATCTCTAGCAATTATGAGACCTAAGAAGTACTTAAGAGTACCTAAGTCTACCATATCAAAGTCTTATTTCAAACCATTCACAACATGAGCAATCTGCTTGTCATCAGACCCACTAATAATAATGTCATCAACATAGAGTAAAATATAAGTAACAGAGGCAGGTGTAGTACACTTAAACAATGAACTGTCAGCTTTAGAAGCAGAAAAGCCAAGTGAGAGAAGATGATTGGTAAATTTTTCAAACTAGGCTCGAGGAGCCTCTTTTAGGCCAAACAAGGATATATGCAACTTACAGACATATTCAGGATGCATAGAATCAATAAAACCTTGAGGTTGACACATGTAAACTTCCTCAATCAAATTACCATGCAAAAAATCATTTTTAACATCAAGTTACCTAAGAGTCCAACCAAAAGTACTAGCTAATGAGAGTAAGATCATAACAATGGGTTTCTTATTCACAGGGCTAAAAGTCTCACCATAGTCTAATCCAGCTTGTTGGCGAAATCTTTTAACCACTATCCTAGCCTTATGTCTAACAATAGTGCCATCAGGATTATACTTAACCTTATAGACCCATTTACACCCAGCAAGATTCTTATTAGCAGTAAAGGCATAAGGGTCCATGTTTGTTGAGATATAAGTGCATTGTATTAATCAAACATAGTCTTATTCCATGCAGGTATTTTGGGGTCAGTAGTAATAGGAATTGAAGCAGAACTGGTGCAATTATCAAAGACATAGGGAGTAGCAGAATGAGTATGCACAACATTATCTAAAACAGAAGCAAGGTTGAATAATTTAGTAGGCATACTAGTCTCAGTAAGAAAATAAGAACTTAGCTCAGAATCAATATCAGCATGTATAACAGTAGGCACATTAGTCTCAACAACAGATTTATTAACACAGAATTCAGTAGAGATATAATTTCTAGGATGATGATCATTATTTTACAGGCTAGCAATAGACAAAGTACCAAGGAAAGGAATGTTACCTTGAGCAGAACCAGGAGGTCATAAGAAGGGAAGATAGGATGTATACTTGTTTGTTGGTGCTGAGCTGGTTGATTGAACCTGTTTCTTAGGATCAATGTGAGTAGTAGCAAGTTGATAACATTGTCCATAAAAAAGAACATGCCTAGAAGTGTAATACTTCTTAGAATGCATATCATAGCACAAATATCCCTTTTTTATATAGCGTATCCTAGAAAGACACATTGAACTGATTTGGGATGAAATTTATTTGGCATAAATGGCTTAAGACTAGGATAACAAGCACAATCATACACTTTTAGGTGATTATAATCTAAAATTTTGCCACAAAGTTTTTCAAAAGGTGAAATGTGTAAAAGAACAGAGCTATGCATTCTTTTAATGAGATATACAGCAGTTGCAAAAGCAAGGTTCAAAAAGCCAGATTCTCAACCATCTTAAATTTCTTAAAGATAGTCAAAACATCAGATTTGTGGGAGAGAGGGAAGAACCAAGTGAATCTTGTCACGCCATCAACGAAGATTATATAATATCTATGTCCAAGAACATAATTGGTGGGGGAGGGAGTTCAAACATCAGTATGTATAAGATATAAAAGGGGAATAAGAGATAGAACCAGAAGAGGGAAATGAAAGTTTTATCATTTTATTGGATATGCAACTAATACAAATGTTATTATCAAGAGAAGTAGAATTACATGGTATATGAAGAGAATTCAAAACATGTTTAACTACACTATTAGATAGGTGACCAAGTCTAGAATGTTAGATACAATTTGAAGCCTTTGCTCTAATATAGGCAACTTTGGACTTAGGCAAGCAAAAATGAATGCGATATAAACCATTCATGATAGGGCCTTTATGCAGAATGAGGCATGTAGACTTGTCCAAAATAAAGAAATATGGGGCATAAAAAATGAATAAGCAATTATGATCAAGACAAAATTAATGAACATACAGTAAATTGGAAGACAAATGAGGACACAATAAACTTGAGATAGCTGAAAGAAAAAGAGGGAGTGTGAAGCATACCAGAACCAATGTGAGTGATGGGAACAGACTTCCCATTGCCAACAGAAATGCTATCCTCACCACTATACTTAGATGGTGTAAAAATGCTTACTATGTCAAGGGTGGGATGTAAATTACTCCCAATATCTGAAATCCATACTTGTGGGTCACTGGAGTGTGAAACTTGAGAAATTACAGTCATTGCAGTAAGGTTATTGGGTGAATTTCTTCCTTGATAGGAGAAATTCATCTTATGGAAGTAATCAGTAGCACCATGGCCCATTTTCTAGCAGATTTGGCATTGTATCTGAATGGGTTAATTGCTGTTGTGGGCTTCTAAGTTTGAAGGTGAAGGGTTCTTGAAGTTCTGTTGCACTTGTGAAGGAGGAGCTCCAAGAGCAGATGGAAGATTGCTTGTGTTCCAGTTTTGGTTTCTTCCCCCCCACGACCTGAGTTAAATCTGCTAGGCCTATTTCCTCTGAAATTTCTTAACCCCCTTCCTCTATTGGTGCCTCTGTTAGAAAAAGAAGCAAGAAAGGCTGTGTTTTGGAACAAATTCTCTTGAATCTTGTGTTGTGATTCCAAAAACTTTTCCTCGGACTTAAAGAGAACATGGAGTTCTTAAATGGATAATGGCTCAGCCCAAGTTCTTATAGACGTTCTAATAATATTAAATTCTATAGGAATGCCATTGATTGTATAAATGAGGATATCCTCATCCTCTATCTTGACATATACAACAACTAATTTATATCCCTTACCACTATAATGCGTTGAACATAGGAGTTGATGTTTTCAAAAAGATTCTTCGTGATTGATTGCATATCTGATTTGAGTTGCAGAACTTTTATTCAAGATAGGGAGGAGAATCCCCGTTCGATGGACTCCCAAACTTCTTTGGAAGATTTGCAACCCACCACATACGAAAGGGTAGGGGGAGATAAAGTTGCGTTGATCAGGGTCATTAGAGCATGATCTTGAGCAACCCATTGGTCATATCTTGGATCTTGAATCTCAACGTCTCCATTCTTGATAAATCTTCATGAACACTTGACAGAGCCATCTACATAACTAAAAACCATATGGGCTTTAAGGATGGCGAAAATATGTTATTTCAAGAGAATAAAATTGGCTGAATCTAATCTGATGGAGATTAGGTTACAAATGTTCGAAAGAATGAAGATAGGAGAGTGAGGAGTTGAGTCGGTCATAACTGTGTAATTGGAGGAAGAAGATTTATGGGCATGATTTGGAGAAGATGAAAAACTGGGTAAATTTTGTGAATTTTTCTGAGAATTGTTTTGAGAAGAACTTTGATTCTCAGAAATTTCTTGAGCAATAGTGGACTGATTTTCTGGATTCTCTTCCATGGATCTTTAACGCGGGTCAACAAAACTCTAATACCATGAAGACTTTTGGAAGAAGAAAAACAACCTAGAACAACAGAGAAGGAAAAGAGAAAAAGGAAGAAGAAAGAGAGCTATAGGAAACAATATTTTGATTAGCCTCTGCAGAGAGAGAGAGAGCCGAAGATAAATAGAGAGAAGAGAAAAAAACAGCTAATTAGGAGCAAAAGACAATAAAGCCCCTTAACTTTACTAACTACATAACATTGAACACAGTGTTTAGTTTCAGTTTTTTTTTTCATGTTACCAAACAAAATTTGTTTTAAAAAATAAGAAAATTAAAAAGCAGTTTTCTAAACAAGCCCTAAATCTCTATATAAATGTTACTTAAAAAAATAGAGACGAAAATTAATGAATGTTTTTAAGATATTTGAGAAGGAAAAATGATAATTTAAGTTTGTACAATTATTTACATAAGCTTAGAAAACAATAAAATTCTTTGAGCTAATTAAGTTTAAATTCTCTAGAAAATGTAAAAGTTTTTAACTTAGAAAACAACAAAATTCTTGAACTAAGTTTGTGATTCTCTAAAATCCACTATGTAAGTTCTACATCTATTGATCTAAACATTATATAGATCTATACACGTTCAAAATTTGTAGCATACCGAATAGACTTTTGTATATCATATAACTTCCTTAAAACTAGATTCGCCTTCACATAGTGGGTTCTCGACTATGTCACCCACCATATGTCTCCCATAATGCATAGACGTAACTAGCTAGCACCAGTCGTGCCCCATGAAAACTGCTACGGCAAACTGACTAATACTTGATCTCTACCACACTGAACTGTTGCCTAGAACTTCTAGTCAAATTCTCATTACAAGAGAAGGTAAAGAAAAACGTGACGTAGAGATGAGGTGGGATAGGTTATTTGGTGTCTTGAAATGATTTTTGGCACATTGAATGTTGGGCATAGTACCCTTAAAGCATGTGTTGTAGACAATTTTAATATGAAAATAATGAAGTCACATTTTTCTTATAATTTTCCTTTTAAATTATTGTTGAATAATTTATATATATCTAAAATTTCATATTCATTAATGAGATTATGATCTTGTATAAGTACGATATGATTAAGATTATAGATGATGAACAAAATAACCTGTAACATATTAAAGTATGAAATCTTTAATGAATGGTTGACAGTACGGTTCACTAAGCATTATGAATACATGTGATCTAGATCCGGATCACTGATGTGCATAGACATATTAGTGAATGTACTTTATAAAATTAGATTATATAGGACATGACTGATATGGATTAATATCTTTATTAACTTACTGTTTATCATACACATCAAAACTGATGATCATATGTAGATCAGTCTGAATCGTGAGTAGTCATGAACTCTTATGCATGTTTATTTAGTCTTTTGATTCACTCGTCAAGATTTATTTGTAAAATAGACTAGTGACTTTTATTTTGAAGATTTAGTGATATGGATGGCTGAGAACATGATCTTACAAGATTTGAAATTCAAGCTTTCTTAATGGATCATATATTAGTTTCTTTAAGTGTTAATTCTGAAACTGAATAGTTATTGAGCTCAAATTTATAATATGATGATAAATTGGCCGTTCAGTAGTAAATTAATGATACTTAATGATCAATAGATAATTAGAAGGGTAAAAAGATAATTTTGTCCAGCTCTAATTTATGAACAAATAATCGGAGGATAGAACTACATGAAGTAATTATATCAATGTACAACACGAGAATACTCTCTAAATATATTATGCAATTACTAAGCGTGTAATTTCCTATTTATAGTAGAGCAATAATAGAATTAATGAATAATATTATTTAATTAAAGATTATAATTAATAATCTTATTTATTGGAGCTTAGAATTATGAGTTCATGATCCCCGAGTCACCTCTGTACTACACAATCTAGAGTGTGAATATTTGAAGACATGAAAAATTGACTAGCTTGTATAATGAATTAAAATTCTAGGGCAGATATATAATTATGAAATAATTATGTGATATTAATTAATTAATAATTAATTAATAATATTATTTATTGTAGTTTTCAGAAATTACAAATATATAATAATATCGATGAATTTAATGTTGATCGATTAATGCGACAAAATATTTGATTTATGAAATTAAATAACATTAAATCATTATGAGATAATAATTTGATTTGGTTTATCTAATATATTAATTAATAGATAAGATAATTGATTAGGAGATGATATAAGTTAATTTTAAATTAACTGATATCTAGATATTTATCTGATTCATATAAATAATAAATTATAAGATAATTGTCATGTGACATATTAGACTGCCACATGTCAGTCTCTAATTTTTGAATCAAAGACTGAGAAGAGTTACTGTAGTGCCATGTGGCACTACAATAACACGTGGCACACTGTAGCACCACATGACACTACAGTGGTATCGTGAATCAGCAGTGTCGTGAGGTACTACTGATCCACACGGCGTGGCACTGTAGTGTTCGCTCGATTGCAGTGGATCCCACTACAATGGCACATTTTTAATTAATTATTATTTTATAAATTCCTAAAAATATGATGAGCCTTGACCTAGAAGATGTATATAGATATTATTCTATTGGCCTCAGTGTGTGCAACATGGTGATTAAAGGTTAATCAAAAAGCTTAGTGAGTTTTCCATTTCTCAGAGTTTTGTCTCATAAAAGTCATTCTTCAAAATATCCAGATCTCATGTGTTGAGTACATATAGAGGCATAAAAGTGCTTTTGATTTATTCTATGTGCCCACACATATCTTAGTGAGTTTGGAAGATCTTGGTGTGGATATTGTAGTCTATTTATCGTGCGATTACAAGTTCATTATTTACAATGACACTTGATTAGACTACAAGAGGTATAACTCTTATCTTTCTATATCTTTGATTTAATGCATAGATATATAATGGATCTGATAAAAAAAATGTGTTTTTCATTTATAAGTTTTTCGGAAACCGTGGGGTCATGATTGTTTTTTTTCAATCGATCAAGTTTTAATTTATTTTTTTAAAACCACCACAGCTCCACCGTGTGCTGCCACCGATTCCAACAATTGATATCAGAGATGTCTTCATATATGTGTACATTAAATATTGTGTAGGTGTTTTTGCATTATTCATTATATATTTCAATATGTATGAATGAATGGTTGATTATATTTTTTGAATGAATGGTTTAATTAAAAATCGTTAATTATATGGTGACTTTTGAGTTTAGGGTTTGTTCTTTATTTTTTTTTTAGATATTGTGTAAGCCAATTGGGGCGTAGGAATTTCTGTATTTTTTATTTTGAATATAATTATGTAATTATTTTGATTGTGAAAGAAGACGAAGAGCGCCCGAGACAGATGCAGATAAGAGAAAGAGTGGAACTCCTGGAGGAGTTCTATCACCTACGACGACGCCATTAATGGCATCGCTGGCGACGACTCCGGCAATGGTGTCGGGTGAGGCGCCGGCGATGGAGCTGGAAGTGTCGCTGGTATTGGCGCTGGTGGTTGCACCACCGGTGGTGGCCAGACAACCAGTTGTGGTGGTGGGAGTGTCTCATTCTCACCGCCGAGGCAGTTCTTGTAATTACTGGGGAACATGGTCGATGTCCTGATACCGTGTTGCCCTATCCTCGCGACGCTTCACGAAAACCCTAATCCTATCTTTTATCCTTTAAATTTTGATTTTGAATTTTGAATTTTGAAATCTTAAAAGGATAATTATCCATTTTAAATAAAAATTAATTAATTGTTTGAGTTTGACCCAAGTTTGATGAGTCATCAAATAACTTTTTGACTAATCAAATTCAATTAATTTTAAAAGGATAATTAATGAGATTTTTCATTTGGAAAAATAGTTTATCATAATTAAAAAGGTTCTGATTAAAGCTTAAAAATTATGAAAATGGACCTCTGGTGGAGAATGAGCTATTTTGGAAATATATATTCTTAAAGTATATTTTGTACTTATTTTTGTTTTTCAAAAGTTGTAATTTTAAAATACTCAATAGTCACTCGTTTCATCATTTGTTTATTTAGTTGTTTAAGTAAATGTTTATTGATATGATTGATAATATGATCATGCATTAGTCGGTCACATGTTATATATGAAACCTCACACAATTTATTTAATCATGCATCTCATTAGTAGAAATATGATTGATTAGGACTCTCCTAATATGTTTATATGAATTGTTTTATGAAATCAATTGCATGTAAACAACTAAGTTTTAGTTAGTTAAATTTGGTAATCACACCACTTTAAAGGCCTTAGTAACCTTTAGGATAACCGACTTTATAAAAAAAATTACTAAACTTTGATGATTGTAATTAATTAGTTTTTCTAAATTCACCTAATTTGATTTAGGCTCTTTAGAATGTTAAATGAACTCAGACCAATAAGATTAGATTAGTAATTAATTTTACATTTTATAGAGAATTTTAACTAGTAATTAATTCAGAATGAATTGATTAGTTAAAATAGAAACACATCAATTATAAAAATAGTGAGTGAGAGAAAGTTGACGTGTGAATGTAACCTATGGTCTCCATTATTAGTACAACATCATGAGATACAGAGTGAGCATCGAGATGGTTTTCTTTTCATCTCCCTAGGGAAGGTTTTGAAATGTATCAATATCAATGTTGAACTTCTTAAGAAAATTGGACTATGTGATATAGTTTAGACTTGATCGACCCGAATGTTGCATATTCTAAATCAAGTAATGGAATCCAGAATAATGGGTCACACTCATAATTAAGTTTTGAGTGGATAATTGTGACTTGACTAAATAATCGATATCTTGGTATTCAAAGGGAAAATATGAGATATTTTAAGTTTTAATAAATAAGGATGAGAATGACTCATAGAAAAAACAAGCTCTTGGCACTTTCTCATTTATTGATAATGTGCTGGAGAGATTCTCTATGAAAAATAATTTCAAGAAAGGTCAACTATCAACCAGATATGAAATTGTCATTTCTAAATAGCAGTGTCCTAAGACACCTAAGGAGGAAGAGGATATGAGAAATGTTCATTTTGCTTCAGTTGTTGGTAGTAAGTATGCAGTGTACAAGACCAACCATCTGTTATGTAGTAGGAATTGTCAGTCGTTATCAATCAAATCCTAGTTTAGAACATTGGATTGTAGTAAAATACATTCTCAAGTATCTTAGGAGAACGAGAAATTATATACTTGTTTATTCAGGTGGAGACATGAACCCCACTTAATATACTAATTCTGATTTTCAATCAGATAGGGACAGTCGAAAGTCGACGTCTATATCAGTATTCACCCTAGGTGGAGGATCTGTAGTTTGGAGAAGTATTAAACAATCTAGTATTGTAGATTCCACTATAGAAACCGAATATATAGCTGCTTGTGAAGCTGCAAAAGAAGAGGTATGGCTCAGAAAGTTCTATACTGATCTGGAAGTAATTCTAGATATGGACAAGCCACTGATCTTGTACTGTGACAACAATAGGTTGGTAGAT
This sequence comes from Datisca glomerata, assembly GCA_003255025.1. Classification (NCBI taxonomy): domain Eukaryota; kingdom Viridiplantae; phylum Streptophyta; class Magnoliopsida; order Cucurbitales; family Datiscaceae; genus Datisca; species Datisca glomerata. The sequence continues at coordinate 1,473,312 of QANY01010576.1, forward strand.
AATTCCAAAGAACTGAAGAGTCATAAGAGGGGTAAGCACATCCAGAGGAAATATCATCTTGTAAAAGAGATCGTGCATCGAGGGGATGCGATGGTTATAAAGATAACGTCAGATCAGGACTTGGCTGATCCTTTTACCAAGATACTTGTTGCGAAGTCATTTGAGGGTCATATGCGAAATATGGGGTTGAAAAAGATGCTACATTTTCTTCAGGGCACGTGGGAGATTGTTGGGCATAGTATCCTCAAAGCATTCGTTTAGATAATTTAATTATGAAATTATATTTTTTATTAATTATTCTTTTAAATTATTATTGAATAATTTATATAAATATATATGACCAGCCATAAAGGTGGTGAAGAACAATAATTATGCAGAGATTGAAGTATTATAGTGAATCACCCTACCGGGTTTGGCTTTGTTACCAAGACTGCGAGATTGCGTATAATTTAAGTAATTATAGACTGAGTATTAAGATGCAAAAATTAGACAACACAAACCGTAAAATTACATTAAGAAGTAAGATTCAAAACTTACACAATTAAAGAAAATTAATGGCAACGAGTAAATAGTGCTCTTGCTCACTATTTAATGTTGAAGCAAAAAGAAGAAGAGATTACAAAAGAGGAGAGGAAGAAGAAAACTTTATTTTCAAAATGAGTTTTGCTCTCAAATAGTTAAGAGTTGAAAATAAGTTCTGAGAAACAAATGATAGAGCACTGCCTATTTATATGTAATGAAAGTAAAGTTCACCGGGAACCCATCACTTACCTGAACTATTCTATTCTATAAAAGTAAAAAATAGTTTACATTTCTACTTTTGACTGAAAATAGTAAAAGGCATAAATAGTTGACTAATTATTTGATAACTAGTACAATGATTACAGAAATAGACAAATTACAAAGATTTCTCGATAATTGTTATCTCGGCCTTCGTGTCTTCATAAGTGCTCAATCATTATTACTATTGTTAAAATGTCATTGTGACTATTGATGTGCATTAGATTCGTTGATAATCGCTATCTTGAATTCTTGAGCGTTTATTGTTGATTGGGTAGAAGCCATTGTTACTTGTATTGAAGATCATTATGATCATTGCATTGTGCTGAGGTGTCATGATTTATCAATTGACTCTTGGATTTAATTCTAGTATTGGCATTTTGCCAAAGGTGAATTATTTTTCTTCACATATCGTCACTGAGTTTGATACTGTTAAATGGGTCTTGTGAATCTTGGAAATGATCATAAGCCCATTGAGGAAGAAGTCGGACCTGTGATTGTCCCTTTAATTACTGAGGGGGAATCTTGGACGATTGAACTTCTTGATTTTTATTTTTGATTGGATGATTTGGCTCTACTGATTATAGAGGCTGAATAAGTATTATCTTCAAAGAGAAGAAGCATCGAGAAGTAGCATCTTTTGTATCAACTCCTGCTTTGATTTTGATTTGGTAGCCTTGGCCTTTCCTTTTGGAGAAGGTTTTGATTTAGGCTTGGATTCTTGGAAAGAATTAGATGATTTGGTTTGGTTTATCTGGGGGATTTGGTTGATTGACTCATTAATTTTTAATGAGGCCATATGAGATGGTTTGGTTAATTTCAATTGTAGGTGGATATTTGCAAACTCATTATTTATGGACGTAGAGATTTTTAGAGTACTAAATTTGTCCCACCATTTAACGCAGTATTGCCTGATGAGAATTTCCTCTTCAATGGAATACTGCCATTTTAGGATCCATTAATTTTATATTTGTTTATAAAATAAAGTATTGGTGGAAAAGAAACCTCAATTGGTAAAGTTTTGAACAATGTTAGAAGTAAGTTGAAATTCTATAGGAGTTCGATTGAGAATAAATCTAGGACAAGGCCATGGATTGACTACCATCTCAAAAACCATTTTTGAAAATTAACTTTGAAATTTTTATCAAAGTTTAAAAACCAAGAATGAGAAAATTCACTATTTTGATGCAAGAAAATTATTTGTCAAGTATCAACATAGTCAAAACAATTGTTTTACTTTTTTATTTAAAAGAGGTTTTAGCCCTGAATGATGTATTTTTCATTCCTCTATGATTATTATTTTAAAGATGTGGAAGGAATGATAAATGATCTTTCCTTCTGAACTGGTTATTGGACTGATGTTGACTGATTTTGCTTCTGAGAGAATATCCTTATAAAAACTGAGATTTTTGTCCTTGTGTCAAGGGACAAAATGAAAATTTGGAAGAAAATGAAATTCCGCTATTTCTATTGGATCTTTTAAATTAGAAAATAAAGGTTCAATGTAGAAAAGATTCGTACTAGGGGTTTTCATGTAAGATGGAGACCATTTGTATTTTGTGGCTGGTTGGTTGACTAATTGTGGTTCAAATGGTTAAGAGACTGAAAATGAGTCAAATTGGTTGACTAGTGCAGATTGGTAGTTGGGCCAGATGGACCCGAATATTGTCATTTAGGATTGTCTTGGAGCAGAAGGCTCCTATTTGATTTGGGCCTTAAGGGTAAATTGTGGAGTCGAGAACTCCCATTTGATAATTTTTTTCGAGGTTTGGGGCTTAGACCCCATTTCTTTGTCCTTGCAAAATTCATGGGCCAAGAAATCAGGAACTGAATTATTAATGCCTTTAATGAATTTTATATCAGAAAAACAGATAAGATTTCTCTTTTAATTGTACTATAATTAACTTGGGGTTGAGACCAAAGCTCAAATGTTAACCTAACAATCTATTCATGTGACTCTAAAGAGATTTTTTGTAACAAGATACCTCCATATCCTATTTCAGAGGCATCAGTCTATACAATTTTGAAAGAGTTATTAGAGGGGATGCCAAGACAATGGAGTATCTTAACTTGAGTTTTAATTCTTTGAATTAGATTGGTGTGGACCGATGTCCACGGAGGAGGACTCTTCTTGAGCCTTTCAAAGAGTGGCTTGCAATCAATTCTTAATTTATGATAAAATTCAAATATGTAATTTAAAGATTCTAAAAAATTTTGTAATTGGGTTTTGTCTAGGATTTCATCAAAAATTTTGTCGGTTTGTATTACTCGATCAATTGGTTTAATTATAGAATGATGTATTTCAAATCCTAGGAATCTAAATTTGGATTAAAATAATTTAATTTTACTCGCAGAGATAACAAAATCATTTTGATTTATTATCCTATCAAATAATTCAAGATGTTTCCAGTGTTGTTCTATTGATCTAGAAAAAATGAGAACATCATCAATGTAAACAATTGAAAATCAATAAATTGGTTAAAGATTTCATTCATTATATTTTGAAATTCACTTGGAGCATTTTTAAGCCCAAAAAGGTATTACACTCCACTCAGAATTCATTTGGATTGGTCGTGCCTTCGTAAGGATATTCTTTCCATCGAATCCCTTAATATAAGGCAATATAAGGCATACTGACTGTATGTTGCTTTCTGTGCCAAATAGCATTAGGAATGCCAGAACATAATTCTTTGCAAATTCTTTGTTCGAAGATTTTGATTTGTTTTTGAAGAGTAGGATTTTGAAGTTGTTCTTCAATTCTTTTGGATTTTATTCTATCTTGCAGAAAACATAGTTGTTTTTCTCTACAAGAAATTAGATTTATAGTTTTAAAAACAAAATTTTGTTTTAATGTTTTCAATTTCTCATTGTGAGAAAAATAAAAAAAAATTGAATTTAACAGGTTCATGCATGAGATAAGTAATTATCCCATCATGCTCTGTGGTAAAAGGATACAACTGACAAATGAATGGTAAACCTAAAATAATTTTGACAGTCATATTTTTTACTTAGACAAATGATGTTTTAAAATATACATTGTATTGGCAGATATGAACTTCGGGTATTTCATAATTGATATGCATATGAGTACCATTTGCAGAAGACAAAGATTCTTTATCTTCTTGAAGTAGTTGGTTGGAATGAGTCCTTCCTGCATACAATTCAAATCAGCTCTTGAATCAATCAGGGCCATTGAACTGAAATCAAAATCTTGAGTTATTATTCTGATCATTATGTGCTATTTTTTATTTTAATGTGATTAAGGATTTGGATGAAGTTATCATCTTTTTTATTGTTGACAATAGATTCTTCAACCTCATTATCAGGAATTGAGGAATCACTAGATTCTCCTAGTTCACTTGATTCATAATTTTTAATTAAATTCTCTATTTTTAAAAAGTTTACTTTTTTTGTTATTTCTGAGTTAAAATATTTTAATTCTTTTATTTCAATTTTAATATTTTTAATTTCTTTCTGAAGTTCTTGAATTGTAACTTTTTTTCCTTTGCTTTAAATTGTTGAATTTTTTTCAAGGGTTTGTCAAAGGCTCGTAGTATTGTTATTGTTAGACTTAAAATTTTCTTTCTTTTGGATTACTTTCCTAAGTCTTTCCAGGTATTCTTGTTTTAATTCCAGATTTTCAATTTTACTAATGAAGTCTAGAAGAGATTTTATTGTTCTTCATTTTATTTAAAATATTAATTTTTTGACAATAACCATCCCTACATCCCATATAGATGTTTGGAGAATCACTGTCAAAACCTGGAATGTTTAATCTTCATATTCAGAGGATTCAAATTCTTCCAAATTTGCATTACTACTTTCATAGTAATATATTGTTTCTAAATTTAAACAATTCTTGTTTATCTTCATCAAAGATTTTTAATTGATTAATTTTATTTTTTACTTGACAAGTATTAGAAAAATTACCATTCTGGCCACATTTGAAACACTTAATTTTACTTTTATCAATAGAATTTTATTGAATTTTTTTCTAGAATATTTTTATTCCTAGAGAAGTGTTTGTCAAAATTTTTATTTTTTAAAAAGGATTTGTCAAATTTTTGTTCTTATTTTTGTGGTATTTTTTCCCTATAAGGCTTATAGGTCCTTCTTTTAAATGGGAATGTTTCATTTTCTTTTGGGAATGAGCAATAACGGGTAATCCATATTGCTCGCAGAAATTACCTAATTCATATTTGGCAGTTTTTATTTGTTTATTAATTTTCATATCTATACACATTCTAAGACCTTCCTTTTGTATTGCAGTGATGATTGTACCATAGGTAAGACTATTATAGTCTATGTTTTCTAGGTCATTACTAATGACTGTCATAATTTTATGGGCAAACAAATTAGGTAAGCTGTTAATGAATTTTTTTTTTCCAAAATGGTTGATTACTATCATCTCTTGTAATTACTCTAGACAAAAATATATTTTTATACCAGTCAAAATGACTTAAAGTTGGACACCTAAGAATAGTTAATTGATCATTGATACGCGGTGTAATATTACTTGACATTACAATTAAATGTTCAATTATTGTATAAAGAAGTGTATTGATGGCACCATGCATTGTTTCTTAATCTTCTCCAATAATTGGGGTTCCTTCAGTATCAATCTTTATTGCTGAAAAGATGACATTTATAGATTTTTCTGTGAGATATTTTTCCCACCAGAAATAAAACATTCTTATGACTCCTTTGGCTAAAACTTTGATTACCTCATTGTGAGGCAGATTGTGTATGGGGACGTAGTTGTTGGCTACCATCGCCATGTGCTGCAATTTATTGAGAACTTCCTACTCAGAAAATCCATATTCCATTCATATAATTTCACTACAGAGACATAAAATTGATTAACTAAAGAATTTTCATTAATTTGAATGTCAGGAGGAATTGGCTTTTTATGCCATTTCCTTTTTAATTTATTAATTTTTAAATTTTTCAATGTATCTTCAATATTAATAATATTTGAAGATTTATGGACTGTGGATGACTCATATGTGGATTCTGACCTATGCCTTTCTGATTCTGAACTACTATCTTGTTTAATAATCTTAATAGAGGAAGATGATTCAATTGATTATTCTCCAATTCTTGAAGTATTTTATCAATCATTTTGTTACGATTTTTTCATAGTACTAGTGTACATTATCATCGTCAAATAATAAATTTCTAGAAAAATTGAGTATCGTCAACATGATTGATTGATATTAAATATTGAAATTAACTAAACCTTAATTCTAATTGAGAATGATGAAAAATGAAGGTTTAAATTCTAATTAAACTAAAATGATAAAGATTTGATAAAGATAGATAATTCAAATTTGAATAGATAAAAGATCTAGGGATTCTGATTTCACCAAACCAAACATGCTCAAAATTGTAAATTGTTTGGCATTTGGATCATCATTAGGCAGGCCACTGAATTGAATTGCATGTACCATGTGAATGATATCCGGCTTAATCTCCAAATTGTTGGCATTAATAATAGGACGTTGAATGGCAAACGCAACCTCATTGACCACTGGCATAGCATAATCCCGAATTGCCCGGTTATTTTGGTTGTTCACAATTTCAAAATTTTCTCTAGCGTCTTCCATGGTTTCTTGAGGTTGCTTAGAAGCTTCTCTTCTCACTTTTCTATTACGACGATAAGTTCGCTCAATTTTCAAATTTAGAGGAGTCGAATTTTCGCTTCCAAATTTTTTCATACACCTTAGAAAACGTCTGAAAATTCAAAATAGTAAAAACCATAAATAATAAAAAAAAATTAAGACTCAAAGTAAAATTAAGGATATGCAACTCCAATATTAATAGATAAAGTCAATCCCTGGCAATAACGCCAAAAACTTGTTACGACTTTTACATTGTGCAAGTGTACACTATTGTCGTTAAGTAATAAATTTCTATAAAAATAGGGTATCGTCCACACGATTAATTGATATTAAATATTAAAATTAACTAATCATGAATTCTAATTGAGAATGATCAAAAAATGGGAGTTTAAATTAAACTAAAATTCTAATTAAACTAAAATGATAAAGATTTGATAAAGATAAATAATTTAAATTTGAATAGATAAAAGATCTAGGAATTTCGATTTCATCAAATCAAACATGCTCAAAATTCTAAAACTCAATCAATCAATGTTTATCAAATTATTAACAGTGAATTTCTCTAAAGTAATTATCAATCTTTCTCAAGCATCGATAACCACGAATAAAAAATACTAATCCCACATCTCTGTCAATATTGAATAAATTGAAACTCATTAAGCACAGGAAATTATAATTACTACACTAGAACATAATTATCTCTAACTTATGAAATTCTAATTGTGTTATAAACAAAGATCAAATTTTATCATCACTTCTCAGTCCTAAAATTAAATATAAAATTATGCAATAGCTGGTCATACGATTAGAAGCATTAAGAACGGATTATAACACTCAATAATATTGAATAATCATCGATTGAATTGAAAATCAGAGTTTATAAATAATCATGGTTTGGCTACGTGGTAGCCCTAGATAAAGAAAAGTATAACATACTAGAATAGGAAAATATCCTAATAATATTCATGAACATAGAGGAAAAGAGAAGAAAAAACTTGATTTGCGGATGAATTGAAGTTAAGATCTGTCTCCCGATTTGACCTGTCTTCATTTCCTCTCCAAAACGTTTTCTCTTCTGCCTCCCACGTCCAAAAAGTCCTCTAAAAACCCTAAAATATTATGTTTATACACTAGGGTTCGTCAAGGATTGGACTGGAGTAAAAAACTCACAAAAAAATCTAAAATCACGCCAGCGTCGTGACGCTGGGAATCCACCGCCGTGGCACGGGCTTACTGCTTCATGTGGTTGCCGCCAGAGTCAGGGCGGTGGAAGCTAGCATTGTGACGCTGACCATTCTGCCCAGATCTTTTTTTTTCTTGTTTTATTTGCATTTGTTCCTTCCAAATCTTTCAAAATCAATCCAAATGTATTTGAATATCTAACCTACAAGATACAAACAAAAACAAACATAAATCAAAAGATAAAACTCAAAGAACCAATATAATTAACGTTAAGATTATACAAAATATGAGTGTGAAACACACTCATCACTTTTATTAAGAGGAACAATATTCAAAGAAGTTTTATCTGAAAGATTTATTAAAAAGGTTTCTTTCAGGGATTCATTGGGTTTAGCTTCATGAAGAACATCAACCTTATTTTCAATTTTATCTAACTATTTTCTTATTGTTATTAAACTTTAATTGGTATAATTTATTTATTCAACAACTTTCTTATTGGGTGCTTATTCCTTTGAAATCTTGAAAAGAGAAGCAGTGATTAAAGAATTTTTATGATTAATTATAATTTTTTCAGGTGGTGGATGACTAGCAGACTCTACATTAGAGTCTTCTTTGACCCATTCAGATTTGGAAATTACTTTAATATTATTCTCATAAATGTCCTCGATATAATCAAAGAAAACATATCAACTCTAAATTCTTGCATGAACGCCTTCCATTTAGCAAGTATGTTTTTTCTTTGATCCATATTATATGTATCTCTGAACCTATTATGTCTATTGAGATTGGCTAGGTCATTATTATGTTGGGTTAGACCTTCCCAATCAGGCTTGTATTATTGGCTCAAGGTGTTTAAATTCAAAACTATGAGTTGAGGATTAACATGAGATAAGGTTCATTGAAAATTTGATTCAAAGGGTAGTTCGACTTCGTTAGATTGTTCAGACCTATTACCAAAGATTGACTGACTCACTTGAAAATTTATGGTTATGCCTTTAAGTCTTAAATTTTTAATTTTTTTAATTATTGTTCTATTTGTCGAATCCTTAGATCTTGATCATTATTAACAGATGATCCAGAAAAGGAATTCTTAGGGGTACTAAACTGGCTATACTCCTTAATTTGAGGATTATAACTAGAAGATTGGAAATTAATTTTAATAGTATCATCCATGTACTGTTGATGTAATCTATATCTTCAATTGGACGTTGAATTTGAGTAGGTTGGCTTTCGTTGGTTAAAAGCCAATTTGTAGGTAAAGTAATATCAGATCACCTAATGGTTTTAGGGATTCTAATATTAATATTACTTTGGCTAGATTGAATCAATATAGTTTGATTTTTGGGACTCCTATTGATGGCTTGGAAATTCATATTAACTTTTGTGACTTTGTAATGTATTCTAAAAACCCAAGCTAGGGATTGGGTACCTTCTAGGATTTGATAACCACTAGTTTTGATATTCAAAGTTAAATCTTTTAGAATAAGGGGGTTTTGTTAAATGAATAAACAAATCTGGAAAATAATTGAAATAGATTGGACCATTATAAAGTGATGATTCAATTAATCCTAAAATACTATCATTAAAATTTATAAATCTTGCATCACGCAAGGCTAACAAGACAGAGTTATTTAGGCATATTCTTGTTAGTGGTTTAACTTCAATCTGTACTAAACCATAGTGAAAAAATTATATACTTCTTCAATGTGATGTTTAATTAAATTGGGGGAAAGTAATTGACAAGTTTCATGCTCTTTCCCAATAGCATATATTTTTTCAATTGTTTTGATATGATGCTGAGACTTGACGGAAGCAACATACCATGTTGATTTATAAATTTTTTTACTAGAAATTTTGGGTATATTCCATACCCTATTATATACTTGATCATCTACTAGGTATTCAAAATGTTCTTCGTTTATTATGTCAGATATTATATTCATTGTAGATTTATTTCTACAAGAAGAATGTTTTTAAATAATCTACTCATGACTCAAAATAACTAAATCATTCATATGATTGAAAATTTCATACTGTATTTCGATTGATAATCTGTTATGACTTCTACAACCTTCTACCAGGTCAACTTTTCACCTCTTTTTCCCTACAACCACCCTACCCTTAAGATTTATGTATCTAAAAAGTCTTATTGAGGTGCCTAAAGTAAATCAAATAGAAATGGATACGTCAGCATCTGATAAATCAGATTCACAGATTAAATAATCAAAGATTATAGAGAAATAATCAAGCATAAAATAAATAGCCACTTGGACGGAGAGTGAGATTAAACAAAAATAGTTATTCAAGAAAGAAATTAAGGAATAATAAAAGTAAAAACCAGCCATAAAGGCGGTGAAGAACAATAATTATGCAGAGATTGAAGTATTATTGTAAATCTCTCTACCAGGTTTGGCTCTAATACCATGACTGCGGAATTGCATATAATTTAAGTAATTATAGACTGGGCATTAGATGCAAGAATTAAACAATAATATTTACAGAATGAGACAAATTATAAAGATTTCTCGATAATTATTATCTTGGTCTTCGTGTCTTCAAAGATTCCTCGACAATTATTCATGTAAGCAATTAAGTAACAGTAGCAACAATAACCAGCCATAAAGGCGGTGAAGAACAATAATTTTACAGATATTAATTTAAATAGTAAAAAAACTTACCAGGTTTGGCTTTGATATCATGTCTGCGAAATTGCGTATAATTTAAGAATTTAAAGACTGGGTATTAAGGGTTTGGCTCTGATACCAAGACTGCGGAATTGCGTATAATTTAAGAATTTAAAGACCGGGTATTAAGTTTGTAAGAAAAATAGTAAAATTGTATTATGAAGTACGATTCAAGACTTACACAATCAAAGAAAATTAATTGGCAATGATTAATTAGTGCTCGCGCTGACTAATTAATGTGGAGAAAAAAGAAGAAGAGATTACTAAAGAGGAGAGGAAGAAAACTTGATTTTCAAAACCAGTTTTTGCTCTGAAATAGTTAAGAGTGTAAAACGAGTTCTGAGAAACAAATGGGAGAAGACTGTCTATTTATAGCTAAGGAAAGTGGAGTTTACTGAGAACTCATCACTTACCTTAACTATTCTATTTTACAAAAATAAAAACATTTCACATTTCTACTTTTGACTAAGAGCTATAAAAAGCATAAACAGTTGTCTAATTATTTGACAACTAGTACAATAGTTACACAAAGAGACAAATTACAAAGATTCTTTGATAATTGTTATCTCGGTCTTCGTGAATTCATAATTGTTTTGTCATGATTGATGTTGTTGAAATGTCATTGTGACTATTGCTGTATATTATGATCCTTGATAATTGCTATCTTGGATTCTCGCACGTTTATTGTTGATTGTGGAGAAGCCATCACTATCATCATTTGATAATTATTATCTTGGATGTTGTGTCTTGACTTTTGATTGGAGAAGTCATTGTTGCTATTGATAATCTTGAAGATCATTATGACCGTTGTAATCTGCTAAGATGTCATCATAATATTTCTTCAAAATTACATGATCCTTAAATTTTGATTATTTCACACATTGGCATTTTGCCAAGGATAAATTCTTTTGTTCATTCACTTATTGATTCTGAATTTGTTTATTATCACTGAGATCGACATTGTTAAATGGGTCCTTCAATTGTTTAGGAGAGTCTTGGATGATTGACCTTTTGTTTTCATTGGATGATTAGACTTTAGTGATGATTTATAGTCAGAATCAGTATTGTTGTCAAGGGGGAGAAGCAAGCTTTGCAATAATTTTTGCTTCAATTTAGACTTTGGCTTCGTGGCCTTTGATTTACCCTTTGAAGAGGATTTGGATTCAGATTTTGATTTGGGTGTGGCGGAATTTGAACTTGATAGTTTTATTTGTGGAGCTAAGTAAATGGGTTCATTAATTTTTAATTGAGCTTGGATAAAAGGATTTGCTAGTCTCATAATGGGATGGGTACTTGTAAATTCATAATTAACGGATGTAATAATTTTCTAGGTTTTCAATTTATCCCATCATTTCACATAATATTGTCTGGTGAATATTTCATCTTCAACTGAGTATTGCCATTTCAAAATTCAGGGTATTTTGTATTTGTTTGACAAAAGAGTATTTGGGGAAATGAGGCCTCAATTGGTGGTGGCTTGTAAATCTTTGAAAATAAATTGAAACATTATTGTAAATCAATTGAGAAAAATTCTAAGGTAAGACCATGAATGGACAACAATTTTACGAATCAATCTGGAAAATCAATTTTGAAATTATTATCAAAAATTAAAAATCAAATGTGAGAAAAATCACTATCTTGATGTAGGAAAATCCGGTGCCAAGCATCAATATAGTCAAAATAATTATATTATTTTTTATTTAAAGTATTTTGAAAGCTGAATTATGGACTTTTCAATCTTTCATGGTTACAGTTCTGCAAATGTAGAAGAAATGATAAAGGATATTTCCTTCAAAGCTTTTGATTGGGTTATATTTATGGATTTTATTTCTAAGAGAATGTATGTGCAGAAACTGAGATTTTCATCATTGTGTCAAGGGACAAAATGGAATTTAGGAATGAAATAGGCTTTCGCTATTTGGACAGGATCCTTTAAATGAGCAGATGGAGGCTCTATATGAAAGAGATTTTCGCAGGTCATTTTTTAAAAATAAGATGATGATTTCTTGTATTTTGTAATTGATTGATTGAATGATTGGATATTCAATGATTGAGGAATTGGGTCAAATTAGTTGACCAGAGTTGATTTGTGATTGGATTTGATGGAGCAAAGTATTGTTGATTGGGCTTGGTTAGGAGTAGAAGACTTCTCTTTGATTTGAGCTTTAAGGCCCAGTTGTTGAGTCAAAGACTTTTCTATTATTGCACCATTCATCATTCTCGCATGATTTCTGAAAGTCATACAAAGTTCATTTTGTAAAGGCTTCTGTAACTTGCCAATGACTTTTTTGAAATCTGTTAGGCATGATGAAAAAATTTCATTCCAGTATAAAAAATTCTTTGATTATTTTATTTGAAAATTTAATTTCAAAAATTGTTTGTCCCAAAAGGTTCACAGTTAAAATTTTTCTGTTATTATAACGGGTTTCGTTATCCTTCTGAAAATATATTTTTTCACATTTTTCGTACTATTGAATTAATGTTGCATTGAATCATTGCCCCAATCCAATTTCTTCCAAAATTTATCCAATTAATTAATCTAGTCATTTCTTGGATATTCTAATCCATTATGATCATAATTAATGAATGAATTTTTTAGCAAAAAGCGGTTGTCCTGCCATTAAGCTTCTTGATTTTAAAATAATTTTGGTTGAATATTCTAGGCTCAACCTTTCTGTATTCTAGTAGGTTAGATTCCTCAAATTACTCTATTGTAGAATCTTAAAATGATTTCCTGCAAAAATTTATAAGAAAGAAAGTTAGGAATTGAATTAATAATATCTCAAAAAAATTAAATATTGATATAAAAATGCTAAAAATTGATTGTTACCTTACACAACTCTATTTGGAAGTAATTTCAAAACATGTTTTGCAGATATGATATTAATTGAAATAAATATTTGATTTAATGAAACACATCGTATGGTGTTTTCAATTTCAAATCCTGAAAATCTAATTTTAGATTGAAATAATTTTATTCTTCTTACAGAAATAATTAAACTATTTTAGTTTATTATCTTGGCAAATAATTTGAAGTGTTTAAAAAAATGGTTTAACACACTTAGAAGAAATAATAATATTACTAATACAAATATTTGATAAATTCAACTAGTATTATTTAATAAGAATGCAAACAATTAAGAAATCAATTAATTGGTTGGAAATAGTATTTTTAAGATCAAATGACATTATTTTCCATTTATAACTACCGAATACAATTTTGTATTTACCAATTTTATTTATCTGAATTTGTCAAAATCCAGATTTTGTGTCAAACTTGAAGATATCAAATACCAAACATAAGGGACTTAATCAATAGACTTGGAGATACTACTGTATTATTCAAGTCTATTGATTGAGTCCCTTATGTTTGGTATTTGATATCTTATACATTCTAAAACACTGTTAATGGCTTATAATTGATTACTAAACGAGGAACTCCTCGTTTAAAGATTTTAATTTGATTTTGAAGAGCATGATTTTGAAGCTGTTCTTCAATTCTTTTAGATTTTATTATTATCTTGCATAAAACATAGTTATTTTTCTTTACAAGAAATTAGATTCACGATTTTATAAACAAAAATCTCCTTTAGAGTTTTCAATTTCTCATTAGGAGTAAAAGAATTTTTTTTGAATTTAATAGATTCATTCATGGGATAAGTAATTATCCCATCATACTCTGTTGTAAATGGATACAACAGAAAAATGAATGATAAACTCAAAATTATTTTATTAATCATATTTTTTACTAAGACAAATGATGTTTTCAAACATACATTGTCTTGACAAATATGAATTTTTAGAATTTCATAATTGATATGCATCCGAGTATCATTGACGAAAGACAAAGATTCTTTCATCTTCTTAAAGTACTTGGTAAGAACGAGTAATTCATGCATACAATTCAAATCTACTCCTGAATCAACAAGAGTCATTGAATGAAATCAAAATCTTGAATTATAATTCTCACCATTGTGCGTCATTTCTTGATTTTGATATGATTAAGAACTTGGATAAAATTATCATTGTCTTGATTATTGATAATATATTCTTCAACCTCATTATTAGAATTTGAGAATTTAGTAGGTCCTCATAGTTCATGATTCTTCATTAAACTCTCTATTTTTAAAAGGTTTTATTCTTTTTTATTTATGTGTTTGTATTTTTTAATTCTTTTATTTTTAATTTCCTTTTGAAGTTCCTGAAGAGTAACTTCCTTTTCCTTTCTTTTAGTTGAGTTTTTCAAGTATTTGTGAAAGGCTTGCAGTATTGTTATTGTTAGACTTAGTATTTTCTTTCTTCAGAATTAACTTTCTATGTCTTTCAAAATATTCTTGTTTTAATTCTGTTTTTTTCAATTTTTCTAATTAAATCCAACATGAGATTTTCTTGTTCTTCATTTTTATTTAAAATATTAATTTTTTGACAACAACTATCCCCACACCCCATTGAGATGTTAGGAGAATCACTGTCAGAACTTGAAGATTTATTATCAGATGATTCAGGAGATTCAAATTCTCATAAATCTTCATTACCACTCTCATAATCTTCTATTGATTCTAAATAATTCTTATTTTTCTTCATAAGAGATTTTTAAATGATTAATTTTATTTTCGACTTGACAAATGTTAGAAAAATGACTATTCTGGCCACATTTAAAACAATTACCTTTATCTTTATCAATAAATTTCTTTATTAAATTTTCTTCTCAGAGAATCGTTTGTCAAAATTTTATTTTTTTGAAAAGTATTGGTCAAAGTTTTTTGTGTGGTATGTTCTCATATAAGGCTTGTGATTCCTTCTAGGACTTAAATTAGAGCTTTTCCTATTTTTCTAAGAAGAGACAATAGTGGATAAACCATATTGCTCGCAGAAATTATTTAGTTCATATTTGATAGTTTTATTTTCTTTTTTATTTTGTTTGTTAATTTTCATGTCTACACACATTTTTCAGAGCTTTCTTTTGTATTGTAGTAATTATCGTAACATAGGTAAGACTATTATAGTTTATGTTACCTAGGTCATTACTAAGTACTGTCCTAATTTTATAAAACAAATTGGGTAAGCCATTAATGATTTTTTCTTTCCAAAAAGGTTAATTACTATCATCTCTTGTCATTACTTTAGACAAAAATATATTTTTGTACCAGTCGAAATCACTTAGGGTTGAACACCTAAGATTGGTTAATTGATCATGGATACGTAAAGTAATATTACTTGGTGTTCCAATGAAATGTTCAATTATTGTATAAAGAAGTGTATTGATGGCATCATGTATTGTCTCCTGATCCTCTCCAATAATCAGGGTTCCTTCAACATCAATCTTCACTGGCGAAAGGATGACATTTTGGATTCTTTTGTGAGATATTTTTTCCACCAGGAATGAAGCATTCCTGTGAATCCTATGACTAAAAGTTTGATTACCTCATTGTGAGGTAGATTATGTGTGGTGATGTAGCTGTTGGCTACCATCGTCATGTGCGGTAATTTATTGATAACTTCCTGCTCAGAAAGTCCATCAATATTACATTCGTATAATTTTTCTGCAGATACAGAAAATTGATTAACTAAAGAATTTTCAGTAATTTGAATGTCATGAGGAATTGACTTTTATGCAATTTCCTTTTCAATTTATTAATTTCTAAATTCTTAAATGTATCTTCAATATTATTAATGTTTGAAGATTCATAGACTGTGGATAACTTATAGGTGGATTCTAACCTATGACTTTCTGATTCTGAACTATTGTCTTAGTTAATAACATTAACAGAGGAAGATGATTCATTTGATTTATTCTTCAATTCTTGAAATATTTTATCAATCCTTTTATTAATGGGAACAATTTTCAATGTAGTTTTTTCTTAAAATTTATTAAATGTGTTTATTTCAGAGATTCATTGGGTTGGTATTCATGAAGATTATCAACCTTATTTTCAATTTTATCTAATCATTTTCCTATTGTTATTAAACTTTGATTGGTGTAATTAAGTTGTTCAACAACTTTTTTATTGGGGCTTTCTTTCTTTGAAATATTAAAAGGAGAAGCAGTGATTAAATAATTTTTATGATTAATTATGATTTTTTCAGGAGGTGGATGACTAGCAGACACCACACTGGAGTCTTCCTTGACCCATTTAGAATTGGAAATTACATTAATATTCTTTTCATAAATATCCTCAATATAATCAAGGAAAACATGTCAATTCTGAATTCTTGCATGAACGTCTTCTATTCAGCAAGTATGATTTTTTTATCCATATTATATGCATCTCTGAACCTATTACGTCTACTGAGATTGGATGAGTTATTATTATATTGGGTTAGGTCTTCCCGATCAGGTTTGTATTCTTGATTCAGAGTTCCTAAATTTAAAACTAAAAGTTAAGGATTAACAGGATGAAAGCTTCCTCAGAAATCTGATTCAGTGGGTGCTTCAGTTTCATCAGATTGTTCAGACTTATTATCAAAGACTAGTTGACTGACTTGAGAATTTATGGCTATGCCTTTAAGTCTTAAAATTTTAATTATTAAATTTCTTAATTCTTGTTCTAATTGTTGAATTCTAAGATCTTGATCATTATTAACATATGTCCAGTAAAGGAATTTCTAGGAGTACTAGACTAGCTAAACTCCCTAACTTGAGGACTAGAACAAGAGAATTGAAAATTAATTTTAACAGTATCATCCATGTACTGCTGAATGTAATCTATATCTTCAATTGGATGTTGAATTTGAGTGGATTGGATTCCATTGTTCAAAAGCCAATTTTTAGGCAAAGTAATACCAAACCACCTAATTGTTTTAGGGACTCTAATATTGACATTACTTTGGCTAGACTGAATCAACAAGATTTAATTTTTGGGACTCCTATTGATGGCTTAAAATTTCATATTGGTCTTGGTGACTTTGTACTGTATTCTAAAGATTAAAACTAGGGGTTAGGCATCTTCAAAGATTTGGTAACCACTAGTTTTAATATTC
The DNA here is from genome assembly GCA_003255025.1 of Datisca glomerata. Taxonomy (NCBI): domain Eukaryota; kingdom Viridiplantae; phylum Streptophyta; class Magnoliopsida; order Cucurbitales; family Datiscaceae; genus Datisca; species Datisca glomerata. Next base: position 1,490,560 of record QANY01010576.1, read on the forward strand.
AAAATTAGAGATTTTAGAATATGGGGGTTTATTAAACTAATAGACAAATTTGGAAAACAATCGAAATGGATTTGACCATTACAAAGTGATGATTCGATTAATCCTAAAATACCATCATTAAAATTTGTAAATCTTGCATCACGCAAGGCTAACAAGGCAAATATGTTTAGGCATCTTCTTGTGAGTGGTTTAACTCCAATCTGGATTACACCAAAGTGAAGGAAATTATAACATTCTTCAATGTGATGTTTTATTGCATTGTAGGAAAGTAATTGACAAGTTTCATACTCTTTCCCAAGAGTATATACTTTTTCAATTGTTTTGACATGATGCTGGGGTTTGAAGGAAGCAGTAGACCATGTTGATTCCATACCCAATGATCTTTTTGAACATCTGCTAGGTATTTAAAGTATTCTTCGTTTATTATGTCAGGTATTGTATCAGTATAGACCTATTAAAGTATGGATTCTTTAATGAATAGTTGCTAGTACGATTCACTAACCATTATGAATGCATGTGATCTAGATCCAGATCACTGATATGGATAAATATCTTAGTGAATATACTTTATATAATTAAATTATATAGGACATGATCGATGTACATTAGTATTTTTATTAATTTAACGTTTATCATAAAGATTTAATACACATCAAAACTGATGATCATATGCAGATTAGTCTGAATCTTGAGTAGTCATGAACTCTTATGTATGTCTACTAGGTCTTTTGATTCACTCGTTAATGTTTGTTTGTAAAACAGACTAATAACTTTTAATTCAGGGATATGAATAGCTGGGAACATGATTTTAAAAGCTTTCCTAATGGATCGTATATTGGTTCCCTTAAGTACTAATTCTGTAACTAAATGATCATTGAGCTCAAATTTACAATACGATTATAATTTGGTCGTTCACTAGTGAATTAATGGTACTTAAATATCAAAAGATAATTAGAATGGGAAAATGATAATTTTGACCAGGTCTAATATACGAACCAATAATTGAAGGACGTAACTACATGAAATGATTAGATCAATGGACTACACGAGAATACTCTGTAAATATATTTTGTAATTACTAAGAGTGCAATTTCATATTTATGGTGGAGTAATAATGAAATTAATAAACAATCTTATTTAATTAAAGAGTTTAACTAATAATATTATTTTATTAGAGCTTAGAATTATGGGTCCATGGTCCTCGAGTCACCTCTGTACTACACAGTCTAGGGTGTGAATATTTCATGACATGAGAAAAGTACTAGCATGCATAAAGAATTAAATTTTTGGGGTAAATATATAATTATGAGACAATTATGTGATATAAATTAATTAAGAATTGATTAAAATATTATTTATTATAATTTTTAGAAATTATAAATAATAATCATATCAATTAATTTAATGTTGATTGATTAGTGGGACAAAATATTTAATTTATGAAATTAAATAATATTAAATTTTTATGAGATAATGATTTGATTTGACTTATCTAATATGTTAATTAACAGATAAAATAATTGATTGAGAGATAAGATAAGTTAATTTTGAACTAACTGGCATCTAGATATTTATCTGATTCATATAAATAATAAATTATAGTCTAATTGTCACGTGACATATTAGACTGTCACATATCAGTCTCTAATTTTTGAATGAGAGATTGACTTAAGTTATTGTAGTGCCACGTGACACACTATAGTGCCACACTACAGTGGTGCCATGACTCAACAGTGTCGTGAGGTACTGCTGATCCACATGGCGTGGCACTGCCGTGTTGTCTCAATTGCAATAGATCTCACTACAATGACACATTTGTAATTAATTTAATTATTTTGTAAATCTCTAAAATCTAATGAGCCTTGACCTAGAAGATATGGCCTAAGTGTGTGCAACAAGGTGATTAAAGGTTAATATAAAAACCTCTGTGAATTTTTCTAATTTGTTTTTCAGAGTTTTTGTCTCATAATAGTTTTTCTTCAAAATATATAGATCTCATGTGTTGAGCTCATCTAGAGACAGAAAAATACAAGTTCGTTGTTTGCAAGGACAATGGATAAGACTACAAGGGGTTCAACTCTTATCTTTGTATGTTTTTTATTTAATGTATAGATATATAATAGATCCGATAAAAAAATATGTTTTTCATTTAAAACTTTTTTTAGAAACCGTAGCGTCGCAATTATTTTTATTTTCAATCGATAAAATTTTAGTTTATTTTTTTAAAACCACCACACCTCTATCGCGCGATGCCGCCGATTCTAACATTAAAATATTATTTTGACCATATGGGTATACTATCTCAAAGTTCTCACATAATAGAACACAAATTTATCACTCAAAATTCATCCTCAAAATAATATCTCAAAATATTTGAGCTCACGCACTTCAAACATTTATTATTAAGCCCCATGTTATAGAAAATTCGCTAGGTTGATATTCTAACTGATCATTTGATTTTTAATAAATGAATTCTTATTGCAAATTGAAAGGCTGCCAATTAGACATTGGGTGAAACAGAAACTAATTTATATGACATGTTATGTTAATTTTTCTGTATGAGAAACTCAGTGGCAGTGAGTACACGAGTTGAACATAAAAGAATGTTACTTTTGATGGTATAGACACCAAAATTATCAGATTTTATGCAAGATGTGGTTCAATTATAAAAGACTAAAATCTACATTACACCTTAAAATTTTAGTGCTTATCAATTCATACCTCTAAATTATTAATTTAACAGCATATAATCTGGATAAAAAAAAATTAGGCAATTTGACCCCCTAGATTCTAACAAACGTTCAAAACTTGTCAGAGCTGGACAAACAATGTACGCTTCGTTATTGGCGCCGAATTCCCGAAGCCATTCCATTGAAGCTCAATAAAACAAGAGAGACCACAAATCAAGAGTAGACCACGAAGAGAAGAAGAAATCCAAGAAGAAACAATGGTCTTTCGCGCTCTTTCTAGTGACTTAGGGAAACTGATAACATTTCTTCTAGGCCGGCAGTTATGTTACAACACTACAAAGAAAGCAGCGCTTTCGTGGGTTGTTGATGATCGTTTTGTTCTTGAATCTGCTCCATCGTGGGCTTGTAACGGCATTGAAGTCAGTTTCCTGTGCTCGAAACCTTCTTCCCTCTTTCGGCCTTAGATAGAAAAGGTTGCGGAGTGTCAGATAAGGAAAAACAATCATTTTTGTGGATTTCTTATTGAGTTTTGGGGGTTTCTTGGTGAGTGCATAACTAAGTAAAAGAAAGTGAATGAAATGATTATAAAACAATCAAAGTTGGAGGATTGTTTTTGAGAAAATTTTATAAATGCCACTTAGTAAAAGAAAAAATGATTTTAGCACACCTTTCTAGTTTGTTAGAAAATTCAACCATTCTTACGGGAGAAAAAATTAAAGTACCCTTTTAATTTAAAAAAATTTCAGTGAAAATTTGTGATTACTAGACTGGAGTCTAGTAAAATTGTTTTATTAGACAATAATCTAATAAAATTAATTTTAAAGACAGAACACTAGATTAGGGACTGGGACATTTTAAATCTTCTCTCATGTTTTAAAAACCCACATTTTCTGTAATTAAAAACACTCAAAGATTCTTAATTTCATTTTTTTCACTCTAATAAGTGTTTGAATCAACTTCTCATTGTTTTTGCATTTTATTCTTGTATAAAATATAAACTAATACAGACATTAATTTTTGCAAAAATGTAGTGCTAAAAGTCAATGAATGTTTTAGCCTATTTTAGGTGATAGATATGCTGTGTGATGGTTACAGACTGAAAATTATATAATCTCATTAATGTAACGTAATGACAGAGTATATTTTGGAGTACTAGAAAGTAGGTAATAAAGGGAACTGACCTTGGTTTAACCAACTGACCAGGCTTTGTGTCACCTTTTCTGGCAGTTTTTGAGCTGGCATATCCAAAAGTTGTCGACTTAATTTGTTTTTATTATTTACTTATTATGGGTATAATTCCATGGCACAAAACATTTTCACAGTATCTATAATAATAATAATATATATAAAAGTGAGGATAACACATTAAGAATTATTTTAGATTATTTTGTCATATTCTTAAAAGAATTTAAATGACTTTTAAAATATCAAATTTAATAATTAACTTTTAAGAATTTGTTTCTGATAAATATCTATAATAATTTTTAACTGCTCTCAATAATTTATCTATTTTATTTTTATGATATTTTTTATTTTAGAGCATATATTAAGTCATATATCATTTTCGGTCGTTTGAATTATAATTACAGATCATTTGATAACTTTATTAGTCGATGAAATCGTAGGACTCTACGCTTTATGCTTCATCAATAGCTACTTTTTTTGTATAACAGGATTATTAGTTACTCACTAGATTTATCTTAAATTAACCTTATATTATTTATATTATATATTTCAAAATTTAAATTTCAAAAAATCTATAGTGAGTGATTGACATAAATAAGTAAAAATTACTAAACGAATCCAATGAATTTAGATAATATGTATATGCATCTATGAAAAAAAAATTACAAACGATTTTATCTAAGCTCTAATGTACTATTGAATGCAACTTTTTATTATTTGATACAATTAAATGTTATTGATTGGCACACGTATTTATATTATATTAGGAACTGATTAAAATATTTTTAAATTTAATAAATACATATATTAATAAACTAGTTATTAATTTTAATTAATTAGGAAATGATTAAAATAATTTTAAAATTTCTTATGTTTATTAAAATTTTAAGTTTGACTTTTTATTTCACATTCGTTTGTATTTCTTTTTGTCATAAAAGATAATATTTTATTTTTTTCACAGTACATATATTAAGGCAAAGAAATCAATTAGTCGAATACCGATAACTTACCACCAGCTATACTTTTATCTATTATAAATAGTATTGAACCATACAATATAATAAGATATAATACATATATAATACCACGTGCAACGTACGTGTTATATAACTATTATATTTAAATGAAGTTAAGCATGGAAAAATATTTGTGTAAAAAAATTATCTCAGTACTTCATAGAATTCTTTAATTGTCCTTCAAAAATGTTAAGATTAAATGTTAGTAATTTAAAAGTGAATTATTAATAATCAATTGTGTAACTTTAATTCAATTATGATAACATGTAAGAAGTGAAAATAAAATGTGTAAAAACCTAAAAAATGAATCAAACGTAAATTTATTAGTTAAAACATACAATTAATAAATATATAGTTTGAAGCAACGTCTATATATATTTGAATGAAATCTAATATATTTATGAGTTCTTCAAACAACCAAACTCTATGTCACTTATCTTTGCACGTGTATTTAGAACTTTTTCATCGTTTGAATCATTACAGTAATAAAAACTTTTTGTTTCGACACCTTTTAATTATTCTTTTAGAAAATATTGTTTCAACAAATGTATCATATTATAATTTCACATATTCATTTAAGCTTTTAAACAACTTAAATCGCACGTGCAAGTGAACTAGTAATATAATGTGGTTCCAGAGGTAGCATGAGAATGATTTTGTGTATCTACCATGGTATCATGCTCTTCATTGGCTATGATGTTCCTTAACATTTTCATGCTACCCTGGAAATTTAGTTATATTTATATTCGTGATAACGAAAATGATAATTGAAATACTTTAAAATAACTAAGGAAAATAAAAAAAACACTAAACTAAATTGAACCAGAATTTGACAAATATACATCTCTTTTTAAGTCTAGCCATTAGAGAATGAATTCGAGTACTATCAAGAGGAGGAAGAAGTGTATGTTGTTGGGGCTTCTTGTGTTAGGAAATCATAGTGAATGACCATATTTTAAGTTTCAAATGTAAAAATAGATCTGAAGTTGTTCAACTGTGAAAGTAGCCAGTTTTTTTTTTAAAAATGAACCACTTTATCTTACTGTGGCAAACAGTCTCTTTATGAAGAGTAATAATTATTTACATATATGAAACAACTTTTTTACTGAGTAGACAAAGGATTTAGATTGCGTAAATAGAGTGTTCACTCAATAAACAACTTGTTTTCACACAAAAAAACTTGTTTGCACATAGTAAACAAATTGTTTACATTGGGGAGTTTTTCGGGATTCACAAACGGCAACATTGATGCCAATACGAAAACACACGGGAAGATGAAAACCCACAGAAGAATCTCATAAATCAATGCCGTTGAGTCTTGACAAAAACAATCGAGCTCCAACTCTGACTCATGGCTGTTGAAGAATCACGAAGCAACTCGTGTGCAAGAATATTGCGCGATAACGGTGGGGCGGTGGGCAGTCGTGTCATGGTCGGTGACTGAGTTTGAGAAGTATAGGAGAATGGAGGACGAAGATAATGTATTTTGGAGTTTTTTGGTATTAATTCTTTTGAATGTATTTTTCTATCATTAAGGGCTGTTTTTGCTTAATATATGATAGATGAGTCATATGCTTCGGAGGTGGCAGACTAGCTGAAATATCCTGGTGCTCCTACTGATTCCTATTACTAACAACCTTGTATAAAAAAAATAATAGATAAGTCAGAATTGCAGTTTGAGTTTTATACACATCTAGCAACTATTTAGAAACTTAATACAAAATTAGCAACTAATTTAGTAATCATAAAAAATAGATAAACTAATGAACCCACTAACTAAAATTACTTATCTTCCTATTATACTTATTTATTATCTTTACAAAATCTAAAAAAATTTGGAAACACCCATAAGTCATAAATGTTATAATTTTCTGAAATTTCCTAAAATTTCCTTCTCTCTCGCTCTTTGGTTATTGCTTTGATTGTTGCTTAATTACTTGCTTGGATAATTACTTTATTTAATCTCACTCTCCGCTCAAGTCGCTGGTTATTTTATACTTGATTATTTTCTATAATCTTTGATCACTTAATCTGTGAATCTGATTTATCAAAGGCTGTTATACTAACGAACAAATATGAAAAACTATCAAATAGATTAGACCATTATAAAATGAAGATTCAATTAATCCTAAAATACTATCATTGAAATTTGTAAATCTTGCATCTCACAAGGTTAACAAGATAGAGGTATTTAGGCATCTTCTTATGAGTGGTTTAACTTCAATCTAGACTAAACTAAAGTGAAGGAAAATATATCATTCTTCAATGTGATGTTTTATTTCATTGGGGGAAAGTAATTGACAAGTTTCATGCTCTTTCCCAAGAGCATATATTTTTTTAATTATTTTTACATGATGCTAAGGCTTGAAGAAAGTAATAGACCATGTTGATTTATAAATTTTTTTACTAGGGATTTTGAGTATATTTTATACTCTATAATCTACTTGATCATCTGCTAAGTATTCAAATTTTTCTTCGTTTATTATCTTTGGTATTGTGTTTATTGTAGAGCTATTACTACTAGAAGGATTACTTCTAAATAATCTACTCATTGCTCAAAATAAATAAATTATTCTTATGATTGAAAATTTCATATTGTATTTTGGTTATTAAACCTGCTACGACTTCTACAACTTCCTACCAGGTCGACTCTTAGCCTCATTGCCCCTACAACCACCCTACCCTCGAGATTTACGTATCTAAGAAGTCTTATTGAGATGCCAGAAGCTAACGAAATAGAAACTGATACGTCAGCCTCTGATAAAATAGATTCACAGATTAGATAGTAAAAAATTATAGAGAAATAATCAAGCATAAAATAACCAGTCATTTGGGCCGAGACTGAGATTAAATAAAAGCAATTATTCAAGCAAGCAATTAAGCAACAATCAGCATAAAGGCGGTGAAGAATAATAATTATGCAGAGATTAATTTAAAAAGTAAAACACCCCATCATGTTTGACTTTAATACCAAAAGAGGTAGAATTGCGTATAATTTAAGATTCAAGCAATAATCAAAGCAACAACCAGCCATAAAGATGATGAAGAATAATAATTATGCAGAGATTAATTTAAACAATAAATTAAACTCATCTTTTGTAATATATATATATTAAAAGTATTTTAAAACCTGAATGATGGATTTTCCAATCTCTCATGGTTATGATGCTGCCTCTTTTGGTATCTGTCAGGCATGATGAAGAAAGTCTCTTAAACAGTAAACACCCTATCGGGTTTGACTCTGATACCAAAAAAGGTGAAATTTCGTATAATTTAAAAAATTAAAGACTAGGTATTCAAGGGTGCGAGAAAAATAATAAAAGTGTATTTCAAGATAAGATTCAAGACTTACATAAATAAAACTAATTGGCAATGATTAAATAGTGCTCCCGCTCACTATTTAGTATTAAAGAAAAAGAAGTAGAGATTTCAAAAAAGGAGAGGAAGAAAACTTTATTTTTTTAAACCAATTTTTGCTCTCAAATAGTTAATAGTGTGAAATGAATTCTGAGCAATAAATAGGAGAAGACTGTCTATTTATAACTAAGGAAAGTGGAGTTCACCGGGAACCCATAACTTGCCTGAACTGTTCTATTCTACAAAAGTAAAAACAATTTACATTGTCTAATTTTTTTTCTACTTTTAACTAAAAATAGTAAAAAAAAACATAAATAGTCACCTAATTATTCGATAACTAGTACAATAATTACAGAGAAATTACAAAGATTCTCTGATAATTGTTGTTTCGACTTTCGTGTCTTCATAATTACTCTGTCATGATTACTGCCGTTAAAAAGTCATTGTGACTATTACTGTGTATTTTATTCGGTGATAATTGCTATCTTGGATTCTTGTGCGTTTATTTTTTATTGTGTAGAAGCCATTATTTCCTGTCTTGAAGATCATTATGACCATTGCATTGTGCTACGATATCATGATTCATCAATTGATTCTTGTATTTTAATCAAGTACTGGCATTTTACCAAAGGTGAATTATTTTTCTTCACATATCATCACTGAGGTTGATACTGTCAAATGAGTTTTGTGAATCTTAGAAAGGATCATAAGCCCATTGAGGAAGAACTCGAACCTGTGATTGTCCCTTCAATTACTGGGGGGAGTCTTGGACTATTGACCTTCTTGATTTTTATTTTTGATTGGATGATTTGTATTTGCTGATGATTTAGAGTCAGAATCAGTATTATCTTCAAGGAGAAGAAGCATCTTTTGTATCAACTCCTGTTTTGATTTTGATTAATGTTTTGATTTAGGCTTGGATTCTTTGGAAGAATGATGATTTGATCTGGTTTATCTGTGGGATTTGGTTGATTGACTCATTAATTTTTAATGAGGCCACATGAGATGGTTTGGTTAATTTCAATTGTGGGTGGATATTTGCAGACTCATTATTATGGAGGCGGAGATTTGTAGATTACTAAATTTGTCTCACCATTTAGCTTAGTGTTGCCTGGTGAAAATTTCATCTTCATTGGAATACTACCATTTTAAGATCCATGAAAATTTATAATTATTTATAAAATAAAGTATTGGTGGAAAAGAAACCTCAATTGGTGAGGGTTTGAACAATTTTTAAAAATAAGTTGAAATTCTGTTGGAGTTTGATTGAGAATAAATCCAAGACATGGCCATGGATTGACCATCATTTCAAAAATCATTTTAAAAAATTGACTTTGAATTTTTTATGAAAGTTTAAAAACCAAGAATGAGAAAATTCACTATGTTGATGCTAGAAAATATTTTTGCGAGACATCAACATAGTCAAAATAATTGTATTATTTTTATTTAAAAGAGGTTTTCGCCCTGAAAGATGGATTTTCCATTACTCCATGGTTATTATTTTGAGGATGTAGAAGGAATGATAGAAGATCTTTCCTTCTGAACTGATGTTGACTGATTTTGTTTCTAAGAGAATATCCCTATGAAAACTGAGATTTTTGTCCTTATGTCTAGAGACAAATGGAAATCCAGAAGAAAATGGAATTACGCTATTTCAATTGGATATTTTAATTAGCAAATAAGGGTTCAATGTAGAAATGATTCTTACTGGGGGTCTTCCTGTAATATGGAGATGACCTTTTGTATTTTGTGGCTGGTTGGTTGACCAATTGTAGGTCAATGGTTTAGAGACTGAAAATGGGTCAAATTGGTTTACCAGTTCAGATTGGTAGTTGGGCCTGATGGACCTGAGTATTGTCATTTGGGTTTGTCTTGGAGAAGAAGGCTCCTCTTTGATTTGTGCTTTAAGGGCCAATTTGGAGTCGATGACTCCCCTTTGATAATTTTCTTTGAGGCCTGGGTCCTAGACCCTATTTCTTTATCCTTGTAAAAATTCACGGGTCAATAAGTCAGGAATTGAATTATTAATGACTTTAATTAATTCAATATCAAAATTGAAAATACTAAGTATGGAGTGCCATCGTGCAAAAATTTGTTTTGAAGCAATATTTTTAACAACTTTCTCCAAAACATGTTTCACAGATTTACTGTCAATTTTAAAAGGAAATTCTGATTTAACAAGTCATTCTGGAAATTTTGTATACACATAACAACATTTTCGATTTCCTTTTTAATTGTACTATAATTAACTTGAGATTGAGAACAAGTCCCATATGTGAACCTAACAATCTGTTCAGGTGACTCTGCAGATATTTTCTGTAAGAAGATACCTCCATATCCTATTTCAAAAGCATCAGTCTGGAAAATTTTGAAAGAGTTATTAGAGGGGATTCCAAGACAAGGGAGTGTCTTAACATGAGTTTTAATTCTTTTAATTAGATTGGTGTGGACATATGTCCACGGAGGAGGACTCTTCTTGAGCCTTTCAAAGAGAGGTTTGCAATCAATTCATAATTTATCATAAAAGTCAGATATGTAATTTAAAGATCCTAAAAAATTTTGTAATTAGGTTTTGTCTAGGATTTCATCAGGAAATTTCTCAACAAATTGTATTAACCGATCAATTGGTTTAATTATAGAATGGTGTATTTCAAATCCTAGAAATTTAATTTTAAATTGAAATAATTTAATTTTAAATTGAAATAATTTAATTTTACTCACAAATATAACTAAACCATTTTGATATATTATCCTAGCTAATAATTCAAGATGGTTTCCAATGTTATTCTATTGACCTAGAAAAAATGAGAACATCATGAATGTAAACAATTGAGAAATCAATAAATTGGTTAAAGATTTCATTCATTATGTTTTAAAATTGACTTATTGCATTTTTAAGCCCAAAAGGCATTACGTTCCACTCGTAATGGCCAAATAGAGTTAAAAATGTAATTTTATATTTATCACTTTCATTTATCTGGATTTACCAGACTTCAAATTTCATGTCAAACTTAAAGAATATCATAACGTCTCCAAGTCTATTGATTAAGTCCATTTTGTTTGGTATTGGATATCTTATCCATTCTAAAACATTCTTAAGGGGATTGTAATTTATTACCAAATGAGGAACTCCTCGTTCAATTTCTCTGGCCTTCTGGACATAAAAGGTCGAGCAAGACCAATGAGACTTGCTCCTTCTAATAATATTTTTATTGAGAAGTCTGCAATTTTCTTTTTACGAAATTCGAGCATTTCAGAATTCTTTTGAATTGGTTGTGCCATTGTAGAGATATTCTTTTCATCAAATCTCTTAATATAAGACAGACTGATTGTATATTGCTTTCTGCGCCAGAAAGCATTAGGAATGTCAGAATATAATTCTTTGCAAATTTTTTGTTTGAAGATTTTTAATTTGTTTTTGAAGAGCAGGATTTTGAAGTTGTTCTTCAATTCTTTTGAATTTAAATTCATCCTGTAGCAAACACAATTATTTTTCTATACAATAAATTAGATTTATGGATTTAGAAATGGATTTTTCCTTTAAAGTTTTCAATTTCTCATTATGAGAAAAAGGAAGATATTTGAATTTAACAGGTTCATCCATGGGATAAGTAATTATCCCATCATGCTCTGTTGTAAAATGATACAACAGAGAAATGAATGGTAAACCCAAAATGATTTTATCTGTCATATTTTTCACTAAGATAAATGATGTTTTAAAACATACATTGTCTTTGTAAATATGAACATTAAGGATTTCATAGTTAATATGCATTCGAGTACCATTAGCAAGAGACAAAGATTCTTTTGTATTCTTGAAAAACTTGGTTGGACGCGTCATTCATGCATATAATTTAAATCAGCTCATGAATCAACTAGGGCCATGAAGTGAAATCAACATCTTGAATTATTATGTTGACCATTATGTACCATTTCTTGATTTTGATATGATTAAGGATGTGGATGAAGTGATCATCATCCTGATTATTGACAATAGGTTTCTCAACCTCATTATCAGAAATTGAAAATTTACTAGGTTTTCCTAACTCACTAGATTCATGATTCTTAAGTAATTTTTTTTATTTTTAAAAGGTTTAATTTTTCTTTTATTTATGTGTTTGAATTTTAATTCTTTTATTTTAAATGTTCTTTTGAAGTTCCTATAAGGTAACTTTCTTTTCCTTTCCTTTAATCTTCTTGAATTTTTAAGGGTTTGTGAAAGGCTTTTAGTATTGTTATTGTTAGACTTAGTATTTTCTTTCTTTTGAATTACCTTTCTAGGTCTTTCAAGATATTCTTGTTTTAATTTTAGATTTTTAATTTTATTAATTAAATCTAACTAGATTTTATTGTTCTTCTTTTTTATTTAAAATATTAATTTTTTGACAATAACTATCCCTGCTCTCCATTGAGATGTTAGAAGAATCAATGTCAGAACTTGAAAAGGATTCAAAAGATTCAAAGTCTCCTAAATCTTCATTACTACTTTCATAATATTCTATTAATTCTATGATTTTAAAAAATTCTTATTTATCTTCATTAGAGATATTTAATTAAGTAATTTTATTTTTGATTTGACAAGTGTTGGAAAAATGACCATTCTGGTCACATTTAAAACACTTAATTTTACTCTTATCAATACTTTTTTTCCTAGATAAGTGTTTGTCAAAATTTTCATTTTTTTTGAAAAGTATTTGTCAAAATTTTTATTCTTATTTTTTGTGGTATTTTTTCTCTATAAGGCTTATAGGTCATTCTCTGGTTTAAATGAGAATTTTTCCGATTCTTTTGGGAATGAGTAAGAACGGGTAAACCATATTACTCGCATAAATTGCCTAATTCATATTTGACAGTTTTTAAATTTGTTTATTGATTTTCATGTCTATGCACATTTTTAGACCTTTTTGTATTGTAATAATTATTGTACTGTATGTGAGACTATTATAGTCTATATTATCTAGGTCATTACTAAGGACTGTCCTAATTTTATGGGTAAACAAATTGGGTAAGTGATTAATGAATTTTTTTTCTAAAAGGATTGATTGCTATCATCCATTTGTCATTACTCTTGACAAAAATATATTTTTATACCAGTCAAAATCACTTAGAGTTGGACACTTAAGATTGGTCAATTGATCATTGATATGTGAAGTAACATTACTTGGCATTCCAATGAAATGTTTAATTATTGTGTAAAGAAGTATATTGATGGTATCAAGCATTGTTTCCTGATCTTCTCCAATAATTGGGCTTCCTTCAGCATCAATTTTCACTGCTGAAATGATGATATTTTTAGATTCTTTTATGAGGTGTTTTTCCCCACAAGGGATGAAGAATTCTTGTGAATCCTGTGACTAAAAGTTTGATTACCTCATTGTGAGGCACATTGTGTGTGGTGATGGAGCTGTTGGCTACCATCGCCATGTGCAGCAATTGGTTGAGAACTTCCTGTTCAGAAAGTCCATCAATATTGCATTCGTATAATTTCTCTGTAGACACAAAAAATTCATTAATTAAAACAAGATTTTGAATGTTAGGAGGAATTTGCTTCTTATGCCACTTACTTTCTAATTTATTAATTTCTAAATTATTAAATGTATCTTCAATGTTATTAATGTCTGAAGATTCATGAAATGTGGATGACTTGTAGGTGAATTTTGACCTATGACTTTCTCATTTTGAACTACTATCTTGGTTAATAACCTTAACTGAAGAATATGATTCAACTGATTTATTTTTCAATTATTGAAGCATTTTATCAACATGTTTATTAAGAGGAACGACATTTAAAGTGTTTTTATCTGGAAGATTTATTAAAGATTTTTTCTTTTAGAGATTCATTCGGTTTAGGTTCATGAATATCATCAACCTTATTTTCAATTTTATTCAATTGTTGTCCTATTGTTATTAAATTTTGATTGGTGTAATTATGTTGTTCAACTACCTTTTTCATAGGTTCTTCTTCCTTTGAAATTGTAAAAGGAGAAGCAGTGATAAAAGATTTTTATGATTAATTATAATTTTTTTCAGGTGGTGGATGACTAGAAGACACCACACTAGAGTCTTCCCTGATCCATTTAGATTTGAAAATTACATCAATATTCTTTTCATAATTATCCTCGATATAATTAAAAAAAAATATATCAACTCTAAATTCTTGCATAAACGCCTTCCGTTAAGCAAGTATGATTTTTCTTTGATCCATATTATTTGAATCCCTGAACTTATTGCGTCTATTGAGATTGGCTGAGTCATTATTATGTTGGGTTAACCTTCCCAATCAGATTTTTATTCTTGGCTCAAGGTGCCTAAATTCAAAACTAAGAGTTGAGGATTAATAAGAGGTGAGATTCCTTGGAAATCTGATTTAGTGGGTGCTTCAGTTTCGTCAGATTGTTCAGACTTATTATCAAAGACAGCCTGACTAACTTGAAAACTTGTGGCTATGCCTTTAAGTCTTATTTTATTTTTAAATTTTTTATTTCTTGTTCTAATTATTGGATTCTAAGACCTTGATCATTATTAACATATGATCCAGAAAAAGAATTTCAAGGTGTACTAGACTGGCTATAATCCCTAATTTAAGGATTAGAACTAGATGGTTAAAAATTAATTTTAACAGTATCATCCAAGTACTGCTGGATGTAATCGATATCTTCAATTGTGTGTTGAATTGGAATGGGTTGGCTTTCATTGGTTAAAAGCCAATTTGTAGACAATCTAATATCAGACCACCTAATAGTTTTAAAGACTCTAATATTAACATTACTTTGGCTAGATTTAATCAATAGGGTTTGATTTTTTGAACTCCTATTGATGGTTTAGAAATTCATATTGATTTTGGTGACTTTGTAATGTATTCTAAAAATCAACGCTAGGGCTTGGGCAGCTTCTAGGATCTGGTAACCACTAGTTTTGATATTTAAAGTTAAAGATTTAAGAATATAGGAGTTTGTTAAACTAGGAGATAAATCTGGAAAACAATCAATATGGATTGGACCATTACAAAGTGAAAATTTAATTAATCCTAAAATACTATAATGGACATTTGTGAATCTTTCATCTCACAAGGCTAACAAGACAGAGGTATTTAGGCATCTCCTTGTGAGTTGTTTACCTACAATCTGAACTAAACCAAAGTGAAGAAAATTATATCCTTCTTCAATGTGATGTTTTATTGCATTGAGAGAAATTAATTGACAAGTTTCATGCTCTTTTCCAAGAGCATATATTTTTCAATTATTTTTACATGATACTGAGGCTTGAAGGAAGCAACAAACCATGTTGATTTATAAATTTCTTTATTAGAGATTTTGGGTATATTCCATACCCTATGATCTACTTGATCATCTGCTAAGTATTCAAAGTGTTCCTCATTTATTATGTCATGTATTGTGTTAATTGTAGACATATTGCTACTAGAAAAATTACTTCTAAATAATCTACTCATTTCCAAAACTAACTAAATTATTCTTATGATTGAAAATTTCATACCATGCTGTGACTTCTACAACCTCCTACTAGGTCGACTCTTCGCCTTTTTGCCCCTACAACCACCCTATCCTCGCAATTTTCTTCTCTAAGATGTCTTATTGAGGTGCCTAAAGTAAACCAAATAGAAACTGATACTTTAGCCTCTGATAAATCAGATTCACAGATTTAATAATCAAACATTACAGAGAAATAATCAAGCATAAAAATAATCAGTCACTTGGTCGTAGGATGAGATTAAATAAAAGTAATTATTCAAGCAAGCGATTAAGCAACAATCAAAGCAATAACCAACTATAAAAATGGCGAAGAACAATAATTTTGCAAAGATTAATTTAAACAGTAAAATAGCCTACAGGTTTGGCTCTGATACCAAAAGAGGTAGAATTGTGTATAATTTAAGAAATTAAAGACTGGGTACTCGGGAGCGTGTGAGGAAAGCCTTCCAAGATGCGACAAATGGCCTTGATTGGATGGATAAGAGGCAATCTTGACAAAAGGTGATGGTCATTAAATGTTGATGTCTTTTTCAAAGTGACCTATCAGGGGCTGATTTGATATGTTGTCATAAAGATTGGATTTGTTGGGAGTTTGGGTCTAATGACAGGTCACCATGTGTAGTGCTATTTTTGGCAGACTATGATGATATTGACACCGAGAGTCAATCGTTCTCTTTTCATGGGCTTTACTCTTGCTGCCCTTCATCTGCTCAGGTTGGTGTAGCCTGAGCTTCTTGGGAGCCCGCTAGGCGAGGTTGGCTTCCTCCTTCCTCCTTCTTGCTGTAGCGTGACACATGGTGTTACGTTATTGGTGGTCAGGGAATGTCTATAACAGTTTCCCCTACCCAAGACTTGAGGATCCTATTACCCAACTCTAAAGACTTATTTGCCCCGATTCCCTATTCGAGCTGTCTTCATGTGGTGTGGCTTTAAAAATCATGTTCGTCTTGAGCACTCTACATGTGTTTAAATCGTGTTCAATTGGAACGCCCATGGTTAATGGTATTGAATGCCTGACCGGATTTTGTTATGACTCATCTATGTGCGTGCATCTCCTTACTTTCAAGGCCATTGATTACATGGGAGTGGGGGCAATGATGGCACGTGGATGCACACAAAGGAGGGTGAGAGTCCCGAATCGCGAGGCCTGACTCATTGATGCGTCGCTTCACTCATGCAGACGCGTGAATGATATTTGGTTTTCTAAAATTTTCTCATTGGTTCGTGAAACAACCGTTTATTGGTTGTGGGTTTCTTCAAAGGTTGACATCGTGGCTTACTTTAATGCTCATTAAATGAGTGGTTTCCTTCTTCATTTTCTCCATCCTCGCTTTCTTCATTTTCTTCAGCCTTGCCTTTTGCCCTAATTCTTCTTTCTTTCTTATGAGAATAATAGCTTTCCACTTTCTAGGGGCCTTTTATTTTTGGGGCTTCCTTTCAGACCTTTTTTGGTTTTCCTTTTCGTGGTTGTTACCTCCCTCTCCGTTGCTTTTAAATGCCGTGTCTCAAAGTTTTTGGTGTTCAGTTCGCGGCGACTTTCTTGTCGTTGATGATCCTGTGTGGTGAACCCTTTGTTTTTGTCGGTTACCAGCTCGTAGTTGCAAATCCTATTTGTTATGAAGTACCATACTTAGACATTTATGCAACTTAGCCAGCAATCTTGACCTTTGATCCATAATGAAATAACGTTACTAGCCATAATCCATCTCCTACCTTCAACTTCACCACTCCCATATTTTACCAGTTATGTCCTTTTGATCTTTCATCAACTTACGCCAGCATGCTTCAGGAGTGGGCATGATAGCTCTTCCACTAGCATCCTTCGAGATCATTTCAAACTTGAGCATAATTGATGATCTCTTCCCCTTCTCCCCTTTTGGGAGAGGTTGAAGTAATTGCTCGCGGGTTAAGTTCCCTTTTAGCTCGACTTACTGTGGGCACTAAACAAACCATCATGATCCTAAATCATTGGTTGAAAAGCAACAGAAACCCTCAAGACTTTAGAAGCGTTCAAGAAAGCTGTGGAAACCCTGGGACCACCAGCCCTGATGTGGGGTGGGGTTTTTTTTTTTACTTTTAGGTTAGCCTGAGGAGGGGGTTCGCCCTCTGCCTTAGAAGGGGGTTTCTATAAATTTTCCTTTTTTTTCCTATTTGTAATCTTTTTCGCTTATTAATAAGAATGAAATTTTCTTTTAATGCTATGATCCATTCCTTGCTTTTGGTTCTGCTCTTGATTATTTCCTTTATTCGTGTTTGCATAAGCTTGGATATTGGTCCCCAGCTTGAATGAACCTTAAGCAAAGAGCTTTATCCTTTTAAGTAACCAAAGTCTCACTTTTATTCTTACGCCTCCCTTTCTTTTGTCTCCTTAGGCTAATCCCAACCAAAGCTTCCACCATCAAGTAGAAACTTTTCTATCCGTAGCCTCGTTCCGCTTTGATCCAGTTTCCTTGAGAAGTGGTTGTTCTTTCGAGTCAAGGTGTTGTCTCGCCCTTTCCCCGATGGTTTTCCCCCATGGTGTTTTGAGCATGGGATGGCTCCACCGGTGAGCTCTTAAGTCGTGGAGGAGGATCATTTCCATACAAGAAGCCACTACAATTTGGGTCAGGGCTTGCACGTACGTCCTGCCCCCTCTCAATAAACGTAGAGGGTGTGAATGTTATGTCCTATTTCTTTTATTGTGTGATCGCCATATTGATTGTGATCTCTTCTTTTGATGAGGGGGATGGTGGATTCTCCCTCTCGTCTTGGCCTCATTGGAGTTGGGTGGGACATCCGACTAACTTTCTTTTCATGGAGGAACGAATATTTTCTGTGTTTTGGATAGGAACGGTTTTAATGTCATCCCCACAGATGGTGCCAACTGTTAATCTCAATAGTATGAATAGTGCATTTTTCCCTTAGCATGAAAATCCTCTTGGCTGGAAAATCTATAAAATATAAACAAATAACCGAAAGAGCATAGAACTAGGGGTGACTTCTGCGCCTTAGGGACTTTGATGCCTAAGTCAGTATCTTGGTATAATTTTGGAAGAGTTTTCCTAAGGGGATAATTGCTTACCTTTTTTGGAGTAGACGAGGTATATATACCTAGAGCCTTAGATGAGGAAGTATGTCCAAGAAGCCTCTAGAGCATGCGAGGGAAGCCTTTCAGGATGTGATGAATGACTTTAATTGGATGGATGAGAGACGATCTTGAGAAAATGTGATGGTAATTAAATGTTGTTGTCTTCTTCGAAGTGACTCATCGAGGGTTGATCTGATACGCTATCATAATGATTGAATTTGTTGGGCATTTGGGCCTAATGACAGATCACCATGTCGAGTGCTACTTCCGGCGGACAATGATAATGCTGACACTGACAATCAACCGAGCTCTTTTCGCGGGCTTTACTCTTACTACCCTTCATCTGCTCGGGTCGGTGTAGACTGAGCTTCTTGGGAGCTGACCAAGCGTGGTCAGCATCCTCCTTCTGGGCGGTCAAGCCTTGAAGCCTTTTCCTGACCTAACTTATTGGTGGTGTGACACATTACATTACGTTATTAGTGGTCAGGAAATGCTTATAACACTAACTATTGAAGAACATCAATGAAATTAGATCAACACATAAAAAAGTATTCGCTCGTTCAAAAAACTAAATCCATAAAAAATCCAATGAAAATATCCACCAAACTAAGAGGAAAATTAAATTAATTAAAAATAATAATATTTTAATATCAAAACAGTTTGGTCAGATCTATTATGTTTAGATTGATTGGATAATTGAATTTAGCTCAACTACTACATATGAGTTACTTGGGTCTGATAAATCTGGATAGTACGTTCAAGTGTTTCAAATAAAAGAACTTACACCATGTCAAATATGTCAAACTAGTAGACTGTTAGGGATATGTACAGGGGCGGAGCCACATTGATGAGGGTGAGGTCAAGTGACTCCACTAAAAAAATATATTAATTTTTAGTAGGGATTTGTTTTTTACCCTACTAATTTTTCAATTATAACTCTATCAAGTTTCTTAAGTTTTAACCTTTTACTTTTAGTTTTAGCCCCTCAACTAAAAATCCTAATATCCCTAAAAATCCTCAAATTTCCTAAAATCCTTAATTTCCCCCAAAACTTACCCTCCTTCCCGAGCCCGACCCCGAGTGACTGAGTCCCCGATGAAGCCCTGTGACGTCGACGACCGCGAGCTACTGTGAGGTCTCTCTCTATTACTGTCTCCTTCTCGCCCTCTGTTACTGTCTCTCTCTGTTATTGTCTCTCTCTGTTAGGCTTTTATAATATTAAAATTTTCTTCTTATTTTGTTATCTTCTCTTTTCTCACTTGAGTTGAGAAGGATGATAAAGGTTCAAACTTTAATATGATGGAGAAGTCTACTTTACTAATAATTTCTTTTACCTGCCCTGAATCCATTTCAGTTCAATTTTTCTTCAGCTTTTACTCTTAGATTTCATGGTGGTTATGGGTGGACACTGAATTTTCGCCACTCTTAGTTAAATTACAGTTTATTGAGGTGACTTGTTTTTGGTAGGATAGATACTTACCAATAATAGGTTGTCGCTGGACTTAGGAGCTTAAGTGCTCAACTCATGCCAATTTGTGCTTCTGCTCAAGGATTTTCTATATGTTTTAATGAACACAATTGCTTTTTCTTATCCTTCATTTATTCTTAGGAATTTTATTTATTCTTTCCCTTTTGGTCGTCAATATAGGATCTTGCTAGTTTTTAGCAAATCAAATTACTATGCCCTACCAGACGTTATGATATATGTAATTTGGTAGTGAAATTAAATCAAGAACTTCATTATTCAATTGAAATTATATATACTATCATAGGTTGATTACATCTTTCTTTATTGCCTAGATTCCTTATTGGATCATTGCTTTCAGTCTCTTTGTTATTAGGAATCTAATTTGTAGCTGGACGTTTATTATGAATCTAATTTGTGCTAAAATGATTTTTTTTCCAAAAGAAAATCAATGGAATGTGTGGATTCACGGTCACAACCTTCTTCAGGTCTAAACAAAGTTGTCTTGAGGTCATTTTGAGGTCGACTTGAAAAATCTAACTTCGGATCCTAGATTACAAATTTGAATAATAAATTATCATCCAAATGATCAAGATGAAGTGAGAAGAGCTTATACCTAAAATAGTCCTTGTCAACCTTTCAACCATAAGTTCCCTAAAAAGTTAATGGGGGGAAGGAATCATCGATTTGATCTTGAATGGCTTAAACAATCTGTCATTAGTTGGAATATAGTATGGAGAAAGATGCAATATTGTGTTTACGTAGTTATCTATTTAGAAAGATCGATAGAAAACAATCACAGGAGATTCTTTTACGTACGATGATTTGTCTGCTTGAAATAAAAAGGATAGGTTGGACATTAATGTTGGAAGCCTGATATTGCTCATAATCAAGCTAGGGAGAAGCGAGAAGATTTGATAAAACAAGAACAACATATTGAAACTGTTATTTGTAGACAAACAGATCAAGCAAAATGAGATTATCGCACTCACTTAGATGCATCGATTCAATGTATAAGATGCATTCTTCACCAAGGGAAACTTTTACGTGACCATGATGAATCATTTAGTTCATTGAGCAAAGGAAAATTTCTTGAACTTGTGCAACTTATTGCTAATAACAACAAAGACATTAAAAATGTCGTATTGGAAAATAGTCTTAAGAATCAGAAGATGTTGGCTCCTGACATTCAGAAAGATATTGTAAATGTAACTGCTATAGAAACGATCAAAGCTATCATTTCTGATCTTGACGGTGATTTGTTTGTAATTTTGGTTGATGAGGCTTGTGATGTGTCTGTCAAGGAATAAATGGCCACTACTACAATTTTTTGGCTTTAGATCACAGTTACATCCATGATACAATGACATCTATCTAAAATATGTCAATGGAAAATAGTTAGGGTGAGGTAATTCGGGCATTGATTACAGTTTAAAAATTAGTTGTCATCAATGTGTTCCCTACCTATGACAACTAATTTCCGAGCTGTCAATATAACTTCTTATTATGACTTCTTATTATGACAGTGGAAAAATTATGTCATTGTTCTATGGTGTAAAAAAAATTACTACTTACGTCAAATTTCATTTTATTTATAAAAATATCATCCAATATAATCAATCTAACACTAATTTTATTTTTACTGTGTTATTTTTTTCTTATCTTTTGACAGCAGCGGCGATTGGCAATTGGAGCTCCTCTTCCAGACTGCGCGCTAGGCGACTTCATGGCGGCTTCCAGGCGAGCTTCGACAGTGATCTTCCACAGCGAGCTTCGACCCGAAGCTCAGATTTGCATCCCTGCACACTCGAAGCTCTGATTTGTGTCCCTGCGTCGCTCATGATTTATGCGTTTGTCTGAGCTTTAGACCTCTGCATGTTTGATTTGGAGTTTAGACTGAGAGATTAGTTCTAATCGAGTCTTACTCCAAAATGGAAGTGAATATGTCTACAGTCAAACTTCACGGTGAGTCTTACTCTTACATTTGTTTTTCTAATCTCTATGGATGAAATTTTGTGTAATGTAGTTCAAATTTTTTACGCGTTGTTGTGACTTGAGAACTTTTGTCTCTTGATATATGTAATAACGTAGTTACTGAATTTTCTAATCTCTATGGAAGAAAGTTTGGATTTTTATGAGTTTAGGCTAATGGGTTTTCTATATTTTAAAGATATGAGCTGAAGTATTTCGACCCTTTTCTCGTTTTGGATGAATTTTCATGTGGGTATATCTGTTTTTTTTTTCATGATTATATTTGGTATTTAAAGTGTGTAATTTGTAAATGAAGTTCAAATTTTGGACATTGCAGTTTATGCTCCTGTAGGATTCCCTGATCATCCACATAGAGATTAGAATTTTGAATTTGATTGAAAGAATTGAGTTTCTGTTAATTATTTTGATATGCAATTTTCTCTTCTTGAGATCAATATAGCTGATGCTTGTAATTGTGTTGTGTCTGCTGTCTTCTCTGCTTCATCTTAAATAGGGTTTGAGACTGTGACCTACATGCTACCGGTACAACCAAAGTTCTATTTTTTATTATAATTCTTTGGCTCTACTACATCCATCTTCTCCGTAATTTACCTTAATTATACAAATAAATTTTCTAGTTTCAAATTTACACTAAAACCACCACCAGTTTCATTTTACTAGTAAATAAGTTAGACAACAATTTTCTTAGTTTTCCTTTCTCAATGATATTTGATCATGGATTTGGTATTTCCAGAGATTTTCTTTGTTCTATTCAGTGTTGTATCTATTTTTCCTTTCTCAGTAATCATTTTTCATATGATACAACGTAAATGGCTTCTAATTATTACCATTGTCATATTGTGATTTTGTGAATATTATGACAGAAAATTTCAATTGATTAGTAGGTTGATATATGTTTTGATCACATAAATGTATTAAAATGCATACCTCTAGGAATATATTTTCATCTATTAATGATGAATACTTCTATAAAATTTCGAAGTCGTAGAATATATAAGCACATTATAAGCATCGTGCTGGAGAACTTGTACAGTATACGAAACTTGATTGCTTCCAACCCTATAGTTTGGAGTTAGAATGAAAATTCTGCATGTGGCTATGACTTCTTCAGTTATCAAAGGAACTTTAAAAAACCTCTTTTAAAAAAACCCTATAAGCACACTATACGTGTTTGAGGAATGTTCCCATGTCAGAGTTCGACAAAATCAATGAGAAGTAATTTCAATCCTATGTACTACTTTCAAACTTATTTAAAAATATTGTTGCTGTAATGTTCCAATTAACTGGTATAAAGAGGAATTTGGAGTTGATTTTTCCTGTGCTCTTTTGTGATATTGATTTCTTTGCTCACAACATCTGTCATTATATTGGGGTTCTAGTCTCTCATTCCTAAGAAGCTAGATATGATGATCCTGAGTTTCTTACTGTTGCAATTAGATTTTTCTAGTTTTCTCATTCCTAAGTTATATTTGATGATTACTGTTATTTAACTTTCTGGCTCATCAGGCTTGGGATTCAGAGGGAAGATATATCTAAATATGAAAAATAGGTGGAACTCAAAATTGCCAAGGCTCAATTAGAAGAGTTGAAGAATGATGCACTTGAGGCAATAAAAACACAGAAGAAGCGATATGTATTTCTGTTAGATTAACGTTTGTCTTCAATCTTTAAGCAATTTACACAACTCAATAAGATACATCTAATTCACGAGCTCAATAATTAATCCAAAATTTCCCTTATACCTTTTGTTGATATCTTAGGAAGAGTTCAAGGATCATTTCCTATTTGAGTTAATAATAAGCGACCTTTAATTCTAGAGTTCAACTCAACAATTGTGACTACTGATGATGAGATAATAGTGGTTTGCATTTTTCCTTATAATCTATTCTATTTGTATAACGACCCTTGTTCCTGTTATATGCTAAAACACTAAATTTATGGCATGATTTCCTGCTATTTATTTTACGAATACTTATACTGTATGGCTTGTGAAATAATTTCAGGTAATCGATGACCTTTTTGATTGACTAGTTTTGACATGGTTCTTAAGGATTCAACAACATTGGAAGATAATAAAGCTTTTGAAAAAGTTTTATTCCCTTTGATATTGCTATTTTGTCTTTTTTTCTAGTTCTGGACTTTACAAATTTTGGACAGT
This sequence comes from Datisca glomerata, assembly GCA_003255025.1. Classification (NCBI taxonomy): domain Eukaryota; kingdom Viridiplantae; phylum Streptophyta; class Magnoliopsida; order Cucurbitales; family Datiscaceae; genus Datisca; species Datisca glomerata. The sequence continues at coordinate 1,514,980 of QANY01010576.1, forward strand.
AATAAGAGCCCATATCATTTTTAATTAAGGGTAAGAGGTCTATGAATTTTTCTTTATAAACTAAACCAATCTTTCCTTTTTCGCTAAATAACCCATCTATATCACTGGACAAGAAGTTTACTTATAGTTTTTTTACATATGCAATTTTTTACCCATTTTACTTGGTACAATTTTTTAAGGGGATTTTCTAACTCGAACCAAAAGATTCATTGGATATCCTGAAAAAATTGTGTGTGTCTAAGCATGATGGTGGCTTGGGGTGCTGGAAGCTAAGGTGGGTAGTAATCCTTCTTTCATTCGTAATAACTTTTAATCAACAACTAATGAACTAATATGTTATTTTGTTTCTTTGTTCTTCCATCTTCATATCATTTTCCTTTTCTACATTACTTGTCTTGGTTTAGCAGAAAGGTTATTTTCTTCATGTTGTGAGATGAGTATTATCAATTGTATATTACTGATAGATGATTTCTTCCTCCGATAAGTTATCGTATTTAAATTCATTTGAAAGTTGTGTGTATCTTAAAGTTCAGATTTTTCTTTGTATCTCTTTGTATGTATAGGGATGGTATACCTTTATGTAATTCAAGAAACTAATTATATTATGTGTTTGCATCCCTAATGGTGTGTGTTGTGTAAAAACGTGAAAGAAAGCTCTGATGATTTATTCTTGATTGCTGTTGATAATTATTGTGAAAGAATTGTTAAAAAATTATATATTGAGACGTTTCTCATTTTGAAATATATCTTTTAGAATTATAATCATTATAATTTTTATTTTATTTTATTGTATAATACAATGATTTTCTCTATCATGACTAACTTCATCTATAACTGCTCATAACAAGTAATTTTGACATTCTAATTTGATGCTTTTAGAGGTTTCAATTATATGATTTTCTTGTCAATTTTACTATAAATTTGTGATTTTGATCCATGGTTCTAGATTAAACTAAATAAAATTAGATGAGTTAGCGTATTAGATTCTGTTAGTTGATAAAAATTTGATTCTGTACTATACACTCTGGGATGGTTATTTTTCTATACATTTTCTGATAAAAAATTGTTAATTTTAAAAGGGAAAACATCTTCTATTTTTCAAGCTTTTAATTAATTAAATAAATAATTGTGTAGTAGTGGGCTGTTATTTTACAACATGTGGATAAAAGAGGGTGAACATGGTTAGAACATCTACTTTGTCAATAAAAGAGGGTGAACATGGTTAGAACATCTACTTTGTGAATAAAAGAGGGTGAACATGGTTAGAACATCTATGGGTTGAACGGTTTATTGGGATTGTCCATGTAGCTTGTATTACTACTTTGTCAATAAAAGCAGTTATTGAGTCCTTACTTTCTAATTTATCAAGACTACGTAACTAATTTGGTGAATATGGTTAGAACATCTTCTAAGTGTCGAAATATTCTTCGAGAGAAATCTAAAATTTTAGAAGCCTTAGAAATATGTTAAATCCAAAGTGGGCAAGGCTTGAAGCAAGAAACTAGTCTCTAACGAGTTAGTGATACACATTGAAGATTCCATTATCGTTCACTTATTAATGTGATTTTAATGTTTTCCTCTTTAGTTGATTTATTAGAGTTTTTGACTGATAAAGTAGTAGATGAAGATCAAAGATTTCAAGCACGTAATTTCATGGATTTAATTTAGACTTTTGAGTTTACATTCACCATGTACTGGATGAAAATCATATTGGGATTCACAAATGAGTTATCCCAAGTCATGCAAAGAAAGTATCAATACCTTGTAAACATCATGACACAAGTTAAGGTGGTAAAAGCAAAGATTGCAGATGGTGAGGGATGACGACTAGGAGTTTTTATTAAGTGAAGTTGTGGTATTTTGTGACAAACATGATATTTTGGTGACAAACAAAAGTTGCTCCATCTTACTCACCTATATCCATATGATTTTACTCTAACAGATCTCATGAAACTTGATGACCAACTTGAGATTTATATTATTGATATGCTCACGAGCCCTCAATTTTCAAAATTAAAAGGAATTGTTGATCCTGCTAGAATGTTAGTAGAGATGAAGAGAAACATTGTGTATCCCTTGATCTATCTACAAGTAAAACTAGTATTGATATTGTCAATTAGAACAACCTCGGTAGAAAGGGTATTTTCTACAATGGATTACATAAAAAATTGACTACACTATCGGATGAAAGATTGCTTGGTTATCTACATTGAACAAGATGTATTTCATATTATTGAAAATGAAACAATCATATAACGGTTTCTAAGTGTGAAAAGTCACCGAGGACAGTTGTAATTTTGTGACATTCATGATGATTTTATAAACTTGAATTTTAATGAAAAGTTATCAAATACAGTTTTTTATCTTGATATTTCTCTTTATCTCTCATACATGTGTGTATATACATATATATTAAAATAATATAAAATATACCGTAGACATAAATAGAAGGAGCGGAATCAATGACCTCACTGAAACTGAATATTTGCTCCGCCCCTGGATATATGGTCCAAAATTTTTACTAATTTCATACACGATTCACATTAATAAATCTTTATATATATATATATGCGTGAACAAGAATGATGAGGGCCAGAGTATTAAGTTAGTAGGCAACAGATTAATTTTCATAATATAATGAAAGCAGTAGTCATCAATATGACTATCAGGACCGCACGCACACAGTCACACTATTTAGGAAAATTAAATATCAATTTAAGCCAAAGGCTTAAAAAGGACCACACTTATCAATTATCAGAGTTTTAGCCCTCACATCCAGCTCAACTGGTCAGTCTTTTTGCTTTTGACGATTACTAATTAAAAAGAAGCAACATTTAATTGCACGATTAGATTAATTTTTTTACTATAATTTAAGAATTCTAAGTAGAAATAATATTGCTAAGAATGGGTCTATATGTTGGTTGTTGCACGATAATTCAACGAATGTGTATTTGTAATACCACAAGATTGAGTAAAAGAAAAATTTATTTACCAAAAAGGTTCATTACCTTCTATCATTTTAATCAATTTATAACAGAAAGATAATAATGTGAATTAGAAAGTGATTTTAAATATATGATCGACTAAAGCCGACTGAGTTGGTGGGTTCTCATCTGTACCTACTTTCTTCTCCGATCGTGTCCTAGAATTGGTACAATTCTCCTCTCCGTAATACTGCAATATATTGTAATCCTAGTAGGTTTATATAATTGACAACAAAATTGTCAATAGAGATTTCTAGTATTCACTCTTTATTAATGCTTCATATCTGTTTACGTCCTGCTTCCATTATGGACTTCAATTTCTCCAGCTCAATCATAAAGAGCATTTCAGTTTTAAAAAAAAAATCATAAATATATTTTCTCTTCCTTTCTTCATTTCAAACAGAAAATTTCTAGAAGTAATTGTTTAGAAATATTCAAATTTCTATGAACAAATAAATTTCGTAGAAGGAATCCAGAAAAATAAAATTGTCCCCAAATATTTTTTTTCCATTTTAAGACATTTAATATATATATATATATATATTAAGATTGCTCATCTGTGCAGTGTTGAAGTGGGTGATGGAAGCTTTACTTATCTATTTACAGATCCTTGGATAACGAATGACTCTCTGTTTCAACAGTTTGGATGTGATATAGTTGCTCAGACAGGTTTACCTCTATCTATTCCCCTTTCTACCTTTATTGAGGATGGACAGTGGGTTTGGCTAAATCTAGGTTTGGAGAATGTATTTTCTTCTAGACATATTATTGTTCCTGTTCTACATGGTGTAGATGAATGGCTTTGGGGCAGTGGTGATTTTTCTACAAATCATACTTATAGTGAGATTGTTGATGTTACTTCAGAAGTTCCTTGGTATAAAGCTGTTTGGTTCTTAGGGCATATTCCTAAGTGTTCATTTATCCTTTGGTTAGCTTTTTTTAATAAGCTAAATAGCAAATATAGAGTTTCACAATGGGATCATGATATCTGAAGATTGTATTTTTTGCATGCATAGATCGGAATCAGTCTCTCACCTCTTCCTGGATTGTGATTATGCAGTTTATATTTTTGGTCCTATTATGAGGAAATGTGGGAGAGATATTGCAAATTTTAAGTGGTATTCTCTTATTCTCTGGCTTGGTTCCTTAGGTAGTAGCAAATCTATTGAAAATTTATGTCCTAGACTTATTTTTTCTTGCTTTGTTTACTGTCTTTGGCTCGAAAGGAATAGATAATGTTTACAGGAAAAATTATGGATTCTCGTTTGTTATCTAGGAAGATATGCTTTATGGTAAAGGAAATGCTTATCTTTCTTGAAAAAATTAGAGATTTACATTTTGGTGATTGCATAGCTAGTTTCTATTTTTAAAATTATTTGGTTCATTTTGTGTTTGTAGTCCATGGGGTATGCTTCTTATATTAGTGTAATACTTTTAGGTAAATACAAAATTTTACAATATCTCAACTACATTTCCTCATAATAGGTTAGCGCATCGACAGTCGGGGCAACGGGGTTCAGGTTTGTGCGAGTTGCTCTGAGTAATTATCAGATCGAGTCCCTATGATTTTCATCTAGTAGTCACGCGGCTTGAGTTAGAACGGTGGTCATAACAATAAAAATTTTACACCTTCGCCTAAACGCATCGTGAGGACTTGGAGTTAGGATTGAATTCATTTGATCTGATGTAGGCGATAAAATGACATGTCCGTTGGGGTTGCTTTACTGTGAGGTCGACTTGATGCTGCGGCATTATTAGGTCTTTTTAAGCATAAGATTTTTTTGAAATCCTGCGTTGCATTCTCGTGTTGATCTATACTTGACCATGTATACGGTACATTACTTTGACATCTCATGTCACGTCGTGGATGATGGAGTTATTACACTCAATGACGTGCTTCCCGATTGTTTTTCTTGCCATTCAGAGTTACATTTTTAGAAACTAAGCTATGGCTGGGAACCGAAGATTTTGATGCTTTGGTTGTTGACCCTTTGTCATAACTTAATGTTTGAGTTTATTGGTATGTCCAAGTCATGTAGTGATTTGACTGTCTAAGTCATCTGTTACTTTGTCTGAAATTTATAATGAATTTGTAGCGTAGCTTTGCACAACGAGCATATTTGAGCTAGCCTTAAAGAAAATCGAGCGGTTCTTCTCTTGGAGAATGAACTATTAAGCATCAATAAGATGATACCCTCATCATCATGTCTTGTGTTTGACAATATTCTGGAGTTATAGAAAGGTCCTTAGCTTCTATGCCCCTAGAATATCGACCAAATGTATCTCATCGAGCAGTGGGTTTGTATTTGGTCTTGTTGACGTTCTTCATTTAAAATGATCTGCTTATTATTCTGAGCTTGTCGTTGCATCTCTTTGTGCTTACGTGTTTGCTCATGCAATTCATCAATGTTTTCTCTTTCTAGCGGAAGGTTTTGGAACTCTCTTTGCCTTGTTTGCTCAAATCGTGTTTGACGAGTCCTCGATGGTAAGGTCTTTTGGAGTCATCTTCAGTAGAGTACCAAAATCCTTTATGATTTGTGAGATTTTGGCTAATCTCGATACCATAGCCATCAGTGCGACGAGTGTCATTTTCGTAATTATGATTATGGGTATCATAGTTATCTAGGTAACTTCGGATACCTTAATCATCTACATAACATAGAGTAATATAGTCATCTGGGTGACTTAGGGTACTTAGTCATCTGTGTGACTAAGGGTACTTAGCCATCTGTGTGACTTGGAGTCTCATAGTCATCTGGGTGACGTTGTGTGTTATAATCATCTGTGTGTCTTTGGATCCAATGTAGTCACCTGGGTGATTTTGTGTGCCTTAGTCATTTGTGTGACTTGGAGTATCACAGTCATCTATGTGACCGTCATAGTCATATAGTGACTTCAGGTACCATGGAATATCACAGTGGTCATTTTACCTTATGTAAGGTCTTTTCTCCTATTCGTCGTAAGTAAGTTATGAGGTCTTGGAGACTGTGACCATTATTAAAGTACTTCATCCCAGCATCTCATGCCACATAATATTATCGTGATCTTTTGCCCTATAGAGGGTCTTTTCCAATCGTCTTATGTGATAGGGATGCATCGTTAGGCCGTCACCTTGGATGAGGTCTTTTTGCCCTTCGTAGGGTCTTTTTCCAGATCATCTTATGTGATATGGATGCCTCGTTAGGCCGTCGCCCTAGGTGAGGTCTTTCGTCCGAGGGTTCTTTGCCTCAGGTGACACGGGATACTTTCGTGTTCCTTTTGCCCAATGTAGGGTCTTTCTTCGGATCATCCTTGGTGATCAGGAGGCCTCAATAGGTTGTCACCTTGGTTGAGGTCTTTCGTCCAATCATCTTGTGTGCTCGGGTGCCACGAGATATTTTCGTGGCTTTTTTGACCTATGTAGAGTTTTTCTCATAATCATCTTTGGTGAAAAGGAGGCCTCGACTTCATTGTTTGATGTCCTGAATGCGAAGCGCATCACCCTTTCAGTTATGGTCTCCTTTGATGTTTTGAGTGTCAGTCTGGCTTTGCATCCGCATGCGCTTGCAGAACCATCCACGTTGAGTGCCCCTTCTATGTCTGGGGGTTCTCGTGCCTCTATCCGTCGTGTCATCTTGTGAGACATATTCTGTACGGCTTGAGTTCTCTTTCTCTTAGGGCGGTGTCATCTCTACCACAGATTCAGCGAGTGCTTAAGCTGTGATCCAAGATTCGTGATGTCGAACTCTCCCAACGCTTCCATCGTTTTTCGCATGTACTCTTGGAACATTTTGTTGAATAAATGTTGATAGGTGGTTCCTATGTACTTCAGTCCAAACGACATGTTGTAGCGATAAGTATTCCTCTCGGTCATAAATGCCATCCTCTTTGGGTCTGATGGATGCATGAGTATTTGATTATGCCCAGAGAAGGCATCCAAGAGACTGAGCATCTCGTGCCCCATTGTAGCATCCATCAATTGATTAATTTTTGGAATAGGGAAGTTCTCCTTTGGGTATGCTTTATTCGGGTCATTGAACCCTATACATGACTTCCATTTTTTGTTCTTTATCTTTTCCTTTACCGTGTTAGCCAAAAAGTCTAGGTAGTGGACCTCTTAGGTGAGTCAGGTTTCGATAATTATGCTTGCTCTCTTGCGGTAGCGTTTGTGTAATCTATGAACTCTTGGGTCTTGCTTTTTGTCTCACATGAGCATTTACGTAATTTTTGATATCTCGGGTTTTGATAATTATGCATGCTCTCTCATAGTAGCACTTGCGACATCTCACATCTTGATAATTAAGATTTCTCCCTCAGGGGAACATCTACGAAAATCCATGATCTCTCAGGTCTTGGTAATTATGCTTGCTCACTCGTGGAAGCATTTTCCTATTTTAACTACACTTATATATTCCTAGGGGATTTGAATCATACTTTTATTTTTAGTTTATTACCCCTTATCAAGTGGGCCCAAGTGATTTATAGACCTCGTGCTGAGGTATCATGGTGATAGAATTAAGAGATTATGAGACTTTATATTATGTCATAGGATCTCATTGTTTATAATGGCTTCATGCTTTATATCATACTAAATTAAAGTGTTTTAAAAATATTCTTGAAAATAATAGTAAAGTTGAGCATAAAAAATAAATAGCATACCTCAAATATTTAATGGAGATCATCAATGAGACTCTTGATTTTGAGATAATAAAAATCCAAAATAGTACAGATTTGATCTTTGTGGTCTGCGTTCGTATCTTAAAACTTGGTCTTGTCCAAGATCTAAATAATATTTATTGTATAATTTTCCTCAAAATTTTACTGGAGATTATTGATGTGACTCGCAATTTTAAAGGAATAACAAATTTAGAATGATATTGATCATAGCTGTGTGATCCATGTCCCGATGTTGAAACTCACTCATGTTTGAGAAATTAAATAATATTAATACAAATAATTACATTATTCTTCTGACATTAATAAAATAATGTAAATTAATTAAAGAGTTGCAATTTAATCACATTAAAATGAATAATAAGCAAATAGATTGCTTAATAATAAAAATAACATGAATAATAATAATTACTGTATGTAAATAAATCCTTCTTGAGTTTGTATTTATTGCATATTTCTTCCGCCATTTTTGTTCATTCGGCATTTGGCAAAATTGGCTTGGAGGAGCAGATTGGGCCATTTGAAGGAAGGGGCAAGTGCTGGGCCACTCAGGAGGGAAGGCCAGGCTTTGGGCTCGCACAACTTGGACCATTTGAGGAGCCATGCTCACAGAGCCTTGGACTCGCGGGTCATACCTAGGCTTGGGTGAGGCGCAGGTCAAGTTGGGTCGCGGGTCGTGCATGGAGCAGATTTTACGGGTCCGACGTGGATCTTGGGTCACGCTCTCGGGACATTCACTAGACTTGCGTGCAACACCTCAAACGGGCCGGGTAGGTTAACCCGACCACCTGAAGCGGGTAAAGATGAAGACAACGCCGCCGAAGGCTCTTGGCGGCACGTGAGGCCACTACCGGAGTTCGTTTTTGGCCGGGAATGGCCTGAATTCGACGGAAATCTTCATCTAAATGTTTCCATGGGTGCCTTGGACTCTGAAAGTGTGCCAATCATAATAGATCTGAGAAACCATTTTCGGACAAAAATAGACGGTTGTTCGAGGCTCCTCCGTCGAACCTGGCGGCTGAGGTTACTCTTTGCGGCGACGAAGCTTACCACCGATGATTGATTCGATGAAGGCAGCAACCGAAACTTGAAGCTTGACATCGGACCTCATTCGTTGTTGGAGTGGCAGCGACCACGATGAGTGTTCGTGAAAGCCTCGTTGCTCCATGGCAACGAAGCTCGATGGTGGGTCACAGGGCTATTTTCACGATCGACGATGATGGATTGACGGTGGACCGCGGTGGCTTGGAGCTTTTGGCGAATCGATGATAGTGACGCTGCTCAATGGTACAATAATGCTCGACGATTGACCGCGATAGCAACAATGTTCATGATGTCAGCCATAGTGGCTCTCAGCAACGACGAAAAATTTATTGAACAATCCTCCCACTTCCATGTTGATCTCAACATTCTTTTTCTCTCATGATTCTTTAACACGTTTGGAATCGTTTCACAGTTGTGTCACGATCGTGGTGGTAGATTATTTTTTGATTAGTTTTGGAAAAGGGAGATTTACATCTCATTGACACTAAATTATTGATACAAAAAATATGTCTGTATCGACTGTCGAAAAGTCTGTCACACGTCGATTCATCCTGAGATCTACAAAAATCAAGAATAATTGTGAAATCAGTAGGCAGGGCACCCCAGTGCCCCACCTAACATTTTCTTATTCTGATAAGGAAATGAGATATTCATGGAGAAGATATATCTGATCAGAATATTTTGGTTATCATTTTTATTCTTTAACAACCATTGAGATTGTCTGACGGATTTGATGTGTGTCCATCATTTCCTTGTATGATTGATTATTAAATCTTTTCACGATAAGAAAATGATATCGGTTATCTCGAGTCGCCAGGTCCTAGGTATGAGATTACTCCATCATTCACTGCAAGAAAAAATGATAACAGTGGCGGTTTGTTTAGTCAATTGTCGCGGTTTTAACCGCCGCCCAAAAATTTTACGGCGATTATCCTAACCGCCAAAGGACAGCCAGCGAAGGGTTCTCTTTAAGGGCGGCTTTATTTCTCTTTATCAGTAATTTTAAACTGCCGGTAAATATTATTTAGTGACGGTTAAAACCGCCGTCAAATGCCCGAAAAAATGAGGAGATTTATTTCCCTGAGGCCTTTCCTGGTGGTTTGTTCTCCATTACCGGTGGTTTTTGCTATAAATTGAAACATTAGCCATGATTTTTCCTTTTTTTAAACATCTCATAATTTTCAAAAAATACTTGTTTCAGAAAATATTTTATATCACAGATTCACAAACTATCAATACAAAAATTTCAACAGTTCAGAGTTCGTCAATTCAAACAATCACAAATCGTTGCATTTTAAGCGTTTATAAATTTTAAAGATTCAGAATCAATCAATTGAAACATCCACAAATTCTAAAGATAAAACAATATAAGTTCAAACTTAAGCAAAAATAGCATTTTACATCCTCACTGAACTTTATGCGATCATGAAGTTAAGGGAAGATCTCCAGAATCCTATAAACACATTAAAAAAATGAACCAAATTAGTATTAGTATTGGAATAAATATAATTTATAATTACGTAAAGTATATATCCCTTAGAAATCTTACATGATCACCGCCGGAGAATGAGAACGAAGGATTTTGTGCTTGCATCATTTTCATAAGGTACGCCACTTAGGATTGAAGTTGAACTTAACCATCTTGAAGTTCATGGATTTATGACTTAACTCTTTCATGTTCTGCATGTGGAACAAGTTGCAATCACTACAAGAATTAAATAAACTAAAAAATTAAGAAAATTACAATAAATAATTAACTAAACAAATTAACTACCCATATTCTAACTATTTTATAAATATAGCTACCCATATTCTAACTATTTGACTATTAAATTAAATAAACTAAATATTAGGAAAATTACAATAAACAATTAACTATATTCATAAGTAGATTAACACATTTTCATAGTGCAAAGAGTATACACAAAGGGTAGTTTTCATTTTGCAACAAATACTATACGATATAATTTAATTTAGTAAAGTACAGTACAATACAATCCGACCTCAATATTGAATGCCAAATGAGGCTTAAGTTTCCAGTTTCCTTTGCACACAAACATCATTTTTTCCAAACAGTTATGAACAAAAGAAATGTTTTTTAGAACCCTCCAACTGGGAAATGAAATCAGTAAGTGGGTCACCATTATTTTTCACAAACAGGTCTAAAATTTTTGAAACAGTAGAAAGTAGACTAAACAAGCTCATTGCAAAATGAAAACTATAGACTCAGACGTGCCAAAAGGAGAGGTAAACCTAATTAAGTTTATAATAAAATTTATTTTGTCTCTTCCTATCTATATACTCCAATCAACATGTTGAGGATTTTATATAAATTTATAATAAAATAGTAACCCATAATATGCCAATATCTATTGAAAAAAGTTCAGAGGGAAGAGGGGAAGAGAGAAAAGCTTGTTGCAGAGAGAGAGATGGAGATTGCAGAGAGAGAGAGAGGGAAGAGGGGAAGAGAGAAAAGCTTGTTGCAGAGAGAGGGAGAGGGAAATTCAGAGAGAGAGAGGCGAGAACCGAGTATGTACCTTAGATCATGGAGGAGCTTGCGGTGGAGGAGCTGACGGCAGAAAATCGCGGTAGAGGTTCGCGTCGCCTGTTGCAGAGAGAGGGAGAGGAGAATCGCGTAGGTTTGGGTGAAAGAAAAAATTAGGGATTTAAAAATTTTTTAGCGGCGGTTTTAAAATCGTCGCAAAATGTCATAAAAACCACCGCTACACTGACGCATAGAGAGGGAGAGGGAAATTGCGCAGGTTTAGGCAAAAGGAAAAATTAGGGATTTAAAGGATTTGTAGCTACGGTTTTAAAACCGATGTAAAATGTCGTAAAAATCACCGCTACATGTAAAGCATTTGGCGGCGGTTTTTAAAAATCGTCGCCAAACGTTTTGCCAGTTTTATTTACCGGCGGTTGGCATAAACGCCACCGTAAAACCGTCAAGGAAAACTATTTTTCTTATAGTGATCCGTGTGATCTTGATAGTGTAAGTATAGGTGGGTTCGATTCTACCGATCTGGTCGTGGAGGGTACCTCGATCATCATGGTGATTTCGGTCTCAGAAGAGTCTTCGGTTTGGACTTAATATAAGCCCTACCCGAGAAATGTGAGTATTGCGTCATGTTCAAAAATATTATTGAGTGAAACTTTAACCCGTGTGTTTTTTCTCCCCTATAATTTTTAGGTTATTTTCTTCTTAAGTTCAAAATATCCATACTTGTAGGATGATCCGGTGATCAATTGACAGTCAGTAAGGTATCCCCTCTTTGGCATGGCCCATTTCAATACGCATAGGCATCACCTAGCTAGCTAAGATGTACACTATCGTTCATTAAAAGCAACATGTGACAATACACGTGATTTTTTATGTTTTCCCAACATATGTCGTTTTTTATGTTTAAGCTGTGATCACATCATAATAGTGACATTGCATTTTTCAATATTTATAAGTTTCATTAGTTTTAAATGACACGAGTTTCTAAATTTAAATCCTTACAACATAAGTACTTTTGTATGTCGATCATACAAGCCACCTATGTAACTTGTCTTAATTATTCGGTGTTAAAATTTTTGTAACTAACATATATTTAAAAATTAGTTTATGAGTTGAAGGTTACATCAAACTTACTTTTTCTTTCTCTTCAACATTGTTCTCATATAGATTTGTACGTTCTAGAATACATTTAAAATTAAAATCTAGTATAAATTAATAAGTATCTGAAAATAATTAACTACCAAAGTTTAAAAATTAAAGACCAAAACCAACTTGGTTTTCTACGAAGGAGAGTTGAGTAAAAAAAGTCTTCGGTACAAACAACTAATAATGAAGTACCGACTTGATATTATGCTGTTGTTATTCTAACCCAACCAGCCATAATATTTGGGCAACAAAAACATTGAACTCAAATGCCTTCAATTTAATCTTTGAGAAAAAATTTAATCCTTCAGTTTAGAACGATATGGTTTATCTTATTTTGACTTTTGCAAAGACAAAAAAGAAAATTTCAACTGTGACATTTGTATCATAAATTCAATTACTTCAATTGCCGAAAATAGCAGAGTACGCTAGTTTTGGAGATTTTAAATAAGGACAAATAATTACATAAATAATGATAAATAATTGGATTGTAAGTATGTAAATAATTTTTTCGGTATGGAAAATCCTTTACGAATGAATAACAAAGATAATAATTTAGAGAAAGAGTGAGAGAATGAAGACACTATGATTTATGTGAAAAACCCTCAAAGGGAAGAAGCGATGGTTCCCCGTGATGAAAGTGGTAGCAATCTGTTTATGAATGCCTCGTGACTTTGGCCCGTAAATCATGTTTTCTTTACTTCCACTTTTCGCGAGCCCTATGTAGGTCCATTTTGTCCACGTAGCAGCGGGTATATTTTACATGTTCATTGACACCCATTACACTCAACATAATTTTATTCGTTGATGTGTAATGATTTGTGCTTTCTTATTCTAACGTTGCGTCTGCCCGTTTTTGTCCTTACGTGCTTCTTGAAAACATGCGACTTGATTTTTCCAAACGATTTTCAGGTTGTTCGCTGTTAGTGATGGCTTCTTCTTTTTTTCCTTCTGTTGTTACCTTCTCCTATTCCCATTCACAAATACTTTACATTTTTTGAATAACTTTTTTTCCAGCTCGTTGTCGATGATGATTACTTTCCCTTCATTCGCTATAATGTATTTTCGTTCTTTTTACTGTGGGCTTATTGATAGAGTTTTTTCTGTTTTTGTCACATGGGCTCATTGGCGATGTTTTCTCATTTTCTTTAATACGGGCTCATTGATAGAGTTTCTCCCGTTTCTCTTGCTACGAACTCATTGGTACAGCTTTTCATGTTTCATTTGTTACGGGCTCATCGACAGAGTTTCTCCCCTTTTCCTTTTCTCGTTTTGTATTTTCCTTTGTATTTCTGTTTTGATAAATGAAAATAACTTTGTTTGCACAATTTTTCTTCTATTAAACTCCATTTTTGTTGTATTTCATTCTTTCCTCAAAGACTCTAGCAAAATTTTGGAGGTCCAGATCTGTTCCTGTACCAACTTCAAGCTGTCAATGAAATCTGTGCTCGGATACTTCAGAAATTTTTGCCTCCCAGTTCTCTTGGAAATAGCTGTTTTCTTTTCTGAAATTTGTTCATGAGGATAAGATTAAATTTTTTATTATATATATGCTTCCTCAAGAACTTAGGTTCAAATAAAGAACCATGACCCTGTCTTCATTCTAAGAGAAAGAATTTACGAACTGACATTTTCATTTGAGAACAATGTCCGTAGACATTCCCAAGGACTTAGGCTCATTCTGTGGAACCATGACCCCAATTTGATTTCCTTCTGAGAACGGCGTGCATAGATGCTCCCAATGACTTAGGCTTCTTCAGTGGAAACATGACTCCATTTTGATTTCCTTTTGAGAACAACGTATGTAGACACTCCCAAGGACTTAGGCTCTTTCCGTGAAATCATGGCGCTATTTTTTATTTCCTTCTGAGAACGGCGTACGTAAATACTCCCGAGGACTTAGGCTCCTTCCGTGAAACCATGGCCCCGTTTAGATTTCTTTCTGAAAATGACGTACGTAGACGCTCCTAAGGACTTAGGCTTTTTCCGTGGAACCATGGCCCCATTTTAATTTTCTTCTGAGAACGGCGTCTGTAGATTCTTCCAATGGCTTAGGCTCCTTCCATGGAACCATGGCCCCGTTTTGATTTCCTTCTGAGAGTATGACTTATGAACTGCCCCTCTAAAAAACTTATGCTCTTTAGTTCCTTTTGAGAGTAGGACTTATAAACTGCCCCTCCCAAGTATTTACGTCCTTAGTTCTTTCTGAGAATAGGATTTATGAACTACCCCTCCCACGGACTTATGCCTTTAGTTCCTTTTGAGAGTTGGACTTATGAACTAACCCTCCCAAGGACTTACGCCCTTAGTTCCTTCTGAAAGTAGGACTTATGAATTGCCCCTTCCAAGAACTTACGCCCTTAAATATATTGTTGAAGAAGAGATAGAGTTGACAACTTGCACGTTATTGCATCACAAGTATTGATTGGGAGCTTCAAATTGAATTCCATAATATTCTAGACTTCTGTATCTTTCTGATGATATAAGATTCGCCATGAATTTTGGCTTTTAATCAATACAATTTAATTTCCAAAGTTGATCGTTCCTTATAATTTTCTTTCACGAGCAGCCTTCATGAAAATTATCATAAATTTTTCTCAAGTGCTCCAAATTAAGTTGTGCAAAATTTCTTCAAGAAGTAGACATCCATATATTTCTAACGATATATAATTTGTCATATTTTCTAAATCGGTACAATTTAAAATTTAAACATGAAAAGAGTGAATATATTTTCTTTCCTAAACAATAGTAAAGAAAAGTATCATAACTTTTGATCAAGAGCTCCGAATTGATTTCCATAAAATTCTACAAAACTTAGACTTCCATATCTTTCTGATGATATAAGATTTGTCATGTAGTTGACTTCCAATAAATACAATTTAATTTCTGAATCTTACAGTTCTACATAATCTATTTTTCTGTATGAAAACCACCATAAAATTCTCCGTCATCAAGATAATTTCATCCGCCATCAAAGATAATTCCATTCCCGTTGTCAAGACTTTTTTTACCGTTCTCAAAACTTTTCCCTTCTCAAAACTTTTCCCGTTCTCGAAACTTTTTCTGTTCTCAAGAATTTTCCTGTTCTCAGGACTTTTTCCATTCTCAGGACTTTTCGCGTTCTTAGAACTTTTCCCGTTCTCAGAACTTTTCTGTTCTCGAGACTTTTTCCGTTTCTCAAGACTTTTCCCATTCTCAAGTAATTTCAACTCAAAACTTTAAATCAAGTTAGAATTAAAACTCAAAACTTTGTTTATCACGAGTCAAATAAGTTCTCTCCTCCTTTTTTTAGAAGTTGATAATGATGTAAAAAAATAAGCCAATCAAATATGCAAGGAACAAGTTTACCATTTTTTGTTCCGTTTTCAATTTTGTATGATATCGTACTATTTCATATTATTCATGGTGCCCAACTATTCCTAATCTAAAAGGTTAACCTTTAACGTATGGATAAAAAGATTAAAACGATTTAGCACTGTCATTTTTGTTTAACAATTTGGTGAATTAATCCATTTTATTATTTCTTAAATTAAGCAATTTTCTAAAAAAGAAATCTTAGATCTAGAAAAATAGTGATTAGATTTAACGGTTTAAAATTTTTAACCAAGAATGTTTAGGAAAAGTGTATTTACCTTGCATTAATATACTTCTAGTATGGTAAAATATAAGAACAGTCTGAATTGTTAGAAAAACTTAAATGAGAAAATTGTCTCTAGATTTACACTCTTGAAAAATCAAATAAAATGGTTTAAATAAATCAAATAAAATTGACAGTTTCAAATTTTCAATAAACCCAAGTATGTTCTCTCTCCATTTTTTGTTATTCCATCTCTTAGGTGACACATTATTCTTCTATAACGAGGAGTTACAAGAACAACTGTCTCCAAATCATGAGGAGTTATGTAGTGTTGCTGTGTCATTATTGGCGTCGTCTCTGAATCACAATCTGTGAAGGTATTACGTCATAATTTGCATCGATCTGTAAAGGAAAGGTTTGTTGTTTTGTTGGTGTGGATCTCGGGTCATTGAGGCCTTCACCTTCCACCGTTGAAACTTCTACCACAGAGATATGTGGTAGTTTTTGGTCTGGTTCTGTTTGCTCCTTTTACTGGAATAGGAGCTCAATTCTCATCTCTGCTTCCAACCCGTTATCGTTTCTGTCCCCGCTTTCGTTGATGAGGGGGCGTTTGCTTTGGTTTTTGGCATTTTGAGAGAGATTTCTCGAGTTTTTCTCTCACTCTCAACGAGAGCACCAAAATATAATGAATTTTTTTGGTATGGGGAACCATTTATGACTGAATAACAAAGATAATAATTTGGAGAAAGTGTGAGAGAATAAAGACACCATATTTACGTGGAAACCCTTAAATGGAAGAAAAATCACGAGGAGACGATTCATATTAACTTGTGTAAAGGATTTTACACAGTTGATGATGAGAGAATAGGGAAAAGGCAATGCACTTAGTTGATGTTTTCTTGGGTTTCCTCTTTTCTCCTCTTCTTTTTACATAAGCCTTTACTTATAGGCCTTATAATAGTAATAATAATAAAGATAAAGGGAGATAATCATACCGCTTATGTTTTCGACTGATGGGATCTTCTTCATTTCCCTTTCTCATTTCTCATCTATCTTGCTCACCTGCCAAGTTAATCACAGCCACTTGACTGTGGTTCCAAGCCCATCAATCAGAACGACTTGGTGGTCTGCCAATCTGTCTTGTCCGGGTCACTTTAGCTTACCCAATCAATTATGGCCACTTAATTGTCGGCCTGAATCCCATTTTCCTATTCTGTTGCCCTTTCTTGTTTCAGAAGTGAGGCTCCCCCGTTCTGGAAGTGATGGACCCCCCATTCTTGAAGTGATGGACTCCCGTTCTTGAAGCAATGGTTCTCTGTTTTGGAAGAAGTAGCAATATGTTTATGAATGTCTCATGACTTCAGCCCGTAAATCAGTTTTGCTTTACTTCCGCTTTTCACGAGCCCTATATAGGTCACTTTTATCCACGTGGCAGCGGGCATATTTTACCTGTTCAAAGTGTTTACTTAGAGAGAGATTTACTCACGTTAAAGATTATAAGGGAAGTGAAAAGTCATATTGGGAAGATGACAAAAGACAACCATTGAAAATGTAAGTTTATTTTTCCATCTATAGACAGATTTTTACATAAATAACTATATGAGATTTTATCTTCATGGGGCACATTAAATTTGGGGCCTAGGCTCAAGCCTAACTTGCCCTGCTAGAACTCTCAAATCTTTTAGTGTACGGGAGTTTCTCTGAAACATTTCTGACTATGCAACTATAAAGAACATGTTTTCAAACATTAGTATATATTTGAAACCTTATATGCCTTTAATATAAGGAAAATAAATCACCGACAAAAGTTATTGACGGTTGTTTGGATCTTTACAGGAGATTTTGAACGGCCATAAAAAAACTCTTGTGGTTTAATGAACCATCATTATAACATCTTCCCGGCGACGGCGTTGTACGATGGTTTCTAAACCACAAGATCTTTTGTTGCAGCAATTAAAATTGCGGAACAAGTCTCCAAAACGCTGGTAAAAACATATCAATTCTAATCTTACCCTAAAAGGTATGCTATTTCTTTCCATCCACACAAAATAAATAATGAGTAGAAAGCATGTTGCAGAAGTATTTCTCTGAACCTCTTACCTCCAGCATGGGCCAAGTGCCAATTGGTATGCTGCTCCCATTTATTACATAAGCACTTAACTTCACATACAACCCCATTAATTTGTGCCAAACCGGTCTAAAATTCTCACACTGCACAAAGAGATGCTTCACAATTTCAGATTGCCCAAGACAAAAGACATAGCCCAAACTAATACTTGGGTTCCATTTAAAAACGCGGTCCTNTTATCTCTATTCCTCTTCTTCCTCCATTAAAGGCACCTCAAGAGTTTTGATTTTGATTATTACTTCTTCCACATCTGCCATAATTCAATCCATTTCCATGTCCTTTCTTTGCAATATTGCTACCAGTAAAATTAACTAACATTACATTTTTCATATTTAACTCAGTTTCAGCATTTATCCTTACCATTCTACTTTCATGACTCATCACGTGTCTACCACAATTCTCTAGAATGACTATATTGAAGGATCATTCCTAGAATCATTTCAGACATCGATGACCTCAACCAGCTAAGAAAGAGTTGATCATTCCTAATCCATGTGGCATATTTTAGATTAACACTTCCATCAGTTAATTTCTGAGGTGGTTTAGCACATGATCCAAACAAATACTCATCTAAACCATGGCCTATTACTGCAGGTACAATTTCAGATTTCCACAGCATGAAATTATCTCTATCGAGTTTGATCAGTAATGAAGAATTCAGAGTTGGATTTAATGTTTTCAAGGAAGAATAGTTAGCACCTGAATCGCACTCTGTATTGGCACTTGATTCAGTGGCCATTGCTCCAACTTTGAAAGTTTCTTCACCTTGAGCTCTCATACCAAGAACATGTTCATAGAATAATGGCAAACATAGTAGGTTGAGAGGAAAAGAAAAATGATGAAGTGAAATATTCTTTACTTCATTAATGATTAATCAACCTTTACAATTGCATCCAGACAATATATATGTATATATAGAGAGAGATAGAGAGTGAAAGAGTAAACTAACTAGACTAACTATAACTAACTCAACCGAAGCTAACTAGAACTAACTGAAATTAGGTTAAGTTCATCAACTTGCTCGGCAAGCTTACATGGACTTCTAACAGATCTTAGTGTGATGACTATGATCACTTTCATAGGGACACACATATGGCACATGTATCTTATTCCCCCATTTCACATCGTCTTCTTCTCATTTCAAAGATTTCAAAGAATCTTAGTTCTAGCAGCAGTATAGAATTGAAGAATGAATATTTCCTTCATTACTTGAGATGAGGACATAGTTATGGTATGTATCGGAAGAGATACTACAAGTACATTAGAAGAGTTAGCAACATATTTTATGGTCAATTTGTTACTAACTAGTTATTATAGATTAATAACTTAACTTGTTCAACTAAGTTGGTTAAACTGCTATTCTCTGGTCTTGTTTGGTGAAATATTTATGGATGAGATGGTTCAATAATCTTTGTCTTATCATCCCCCTCAGCATAAATGGGGATAAATACGCATTTTGTTGTTCATGTTATTATTACGTTTTAAAAGCACCATAATTCTATGATTATCTTGATATTATTTTTGAATTATAATAAGCATGTATTCTTATATTACATGAACACATTCTTGTAAAACGTCACAAGTTTAGTAGTACTTAGTTTATGAGCCCTATAGAGTTTAACTCATATGATCAATGTATTTAACCAAGAGTATTTTAAGTCTTGAAAATTATTATTTTTCTAGTCTAATGAAACTGAATATTTTGCTAAGAAAGATTGTGATACATTAAATATGTCATTTAGAGTGACTCATCTTAGTCACTAGGTGTAGCACCTAGTTAATGTACCCATGCATTTCAAAAGTATTGAAAAGACTAATGAGTTTGATTTTCAGTAAAAATGTCATCTTAAGAAAATGATAACTCATTATTATTATATTATGAATACTCTTAATCTTGAGAGAATTGTGAACTCATATTTAGTGACTTAGTTTGTTTTGATCTACTATGGTTGAGATTCTATGAGTCAATATATTTGTAGTCTAGATGACTGAGTTATTGGATAGTGAAGATTCATAGATTCTTCATAATAAAGTTGATAGATAATTTTAAGTAAGTGACATAGTAACTATTGACAAAATTGATTTATGTAATAATAGAAATCTAAGTACTTGTTATCTCTACTAGTTTAATTAGAGCTTTGATAATTTTACGTGAGGAATCAAGTACATAAATTATCCTAGTTGACCAGTGGAATGAGATTCAGAACTCAAGGAACAAAATGTGTATATATTAGTTAAATACTAATTTATCTAATTATAGAAAGTATTATATTATGGAGGAGAAATATATAATGAATAATAGGTCAAGGATAATTACATCGTAATATAAAATATGATTATAGTTTAATTGTAATTGTTTGAGTGCTATTAATTGTCATTAATTAGTTAATAACTATGATCACAGGTTTGTTCAGAGTTTATTAATCATTTAGCCATGAATATTTTTATTCATATGGTACCTGAGCTAGATTATGGATTATAGATATTGATGTGACAAGTTATTAATAGGCACGTCATGAATATCTACTAGCCAACCACTCGGTGCTATTTTTAGTAATGAGAATTATTACCTTAATTGATTTTAGTTAAAGAAATATTTCCAAGATAGGGTTGATCTCTCAATCCTAATAAACAACTAGGTCTAATGCAGAACATAATGTGAATAAAGAAAATAAATGATCTTGTTCATAAACATACGAACGAGTGTTTGCTCGAATGACGCTCGAACAGGCGTAAACTCACTGGAATCCACCAGAGAAAACAAACCAAATTCTTTATTATCAAAAGATTTATTAAAATAGCTATAAGATTACTTCTAATATCAAACTAAACAAATCATAATAACAAAATATTAAGAAATTACGAAAGCCCCCTAAAATTATGAAAAAAAACATGAAAAATGTGAAAATGGAACCCTAAACGATGGAATTTGACCTTGAAAGTTTGACGCCGTAGCCAAAGATGGGGTGTCACCCTAGTAAAATATAGAAAACACACTTCTGGAAAGCCTGACCATGCCTAAATCTGATACTCGAGTGAAAAGTTATGCTATTTTCCGTGAACCTCTCTTACTTTATTTCTTTTCAAACTGTTCTATAAATATTTCTTCTAACTATTTTGCATCAAGGTCAGCCTTTTGGCACCATTAGTTGAGAAAAAAGAAAACCCTAAAGAGACACTCCATCTCTATAGCTGAAAAATTGAGAGTAGAAAAAATATATTTCTTGAGTGCTTACACACTCATTGACGGTTCACGATCTAAGGAATAACGAAGAAGATCACAAAATTTTGATACACATCTTACATGGTAGTATGACAGACATGGGAGTGGTGAACACGATGGTGATGCAAATGGTGGTTGATGGCTCATCAGGGTTTTGGCACATAGATTAATGAATCAGCTCATGCACATAGAGGATCGAGTCATGACCTGGAAAAGTTTTGATATTTCATATTCACGCGTCAAATGTATTATCTTTAAATTCATTCTTAACATAGATTATATTGTTTAACATATAAATTTTAATATCAAGATAGTTTTTGCTATATTTAATCCCTTGAATCGGTATCAGATTCCCGTTCTACAATTATTCGTTAGATGCATATTGCTA